>JAGDYQ010000007.1:11520690-11790721 GCA_021962125.1 Bulinus truncatus
ATCAGCACGGGGGTCCTGTGACAGCCCTGCCCAGGGGCCCAAAATTTCTGTCGGTGGGCCTGTATATATTATATTCATTCTAACAATTTAGGAAAGAGACAATAAATGTTTTTTGTTTTGTTTTTTTTCAGCATGTTGAAATGATTTCTAATTTTTATGAGATTTTGTTTTTTTTTTTTTAAATCCCTTTGTTTTGATATTTAGACCATATTTAGACATTGGGTGGGTGGGTTGGTTGGGGGGGTGAGTGGGCGCAAAATATTTTTTCACACCCTGGCAGCAAATAGGCCCGGGGCGACACCTAGTAGGGATGTGGGATTTTATATATATATATATATATATATATATATATATATATATATATATATATATATATATATATATATATTGTTTTGTTCACAATCGCTTTGACTTTGACCCTACAGCTTAAATGTTATCAGCACCTTTCAATAAGCCAGCGAAGTATAATGATGTTTGGTAAGCTGTAGACAGACGACGTTTGCTCCTAGTGATAAGTGAACCAGAAGAAAAAAAAACAGTACCAGCACAAGTGTACTTTAAAGATACTTTTAAATTACAACTGTAGAAATAAACATTAATTGGAGCGTATAGCCGTTTAAAGGATAGTATGCTATTTTTAGAAATAGCTGGAGAAATTCTCTGGTCGTTAACCTTTTAGTTTAGGTCTCCATACCAGCGGTTATTCTTCTTTTACGTTTCTAGACGCATTAAAAAAATCTGTCCAGTTTTTTGTGATCCACCTGTAGAAAAATAAATCAGTGCAAGAGTAAATTTGTCCAATGCTAACTAACCCAAACTTTAAAAAAAATTATGTTCGTGGCTTGGGGGGGGGGGTCGAGCAACTCAATGGCGTGTTGCGTGGTGCATATAATGTTCTTTTAAAACGGGCTGATCTGGGTATACATTATTTACTATAATAAATAAATCAATAAATAAGATTATCAATCGATAGTGAACGGCGAATTTGTTTTGTTTTTCTGCGCATCTGCATTATAGACGTAATGCATCGGCATTATTCATTTGAAATTCACCAGCTTGATTCGCTCTAGCTGTGATAATTAAATAGAAGAGATGAAAGGTATGGAGCAGGTGGCCCAGTGATTTGATATAAAATGACTTGGTCATCGGTGATGGTGATCTGGCCATGCACGAGAGTGTGGGGCGGTGGGGAGGGGGGTGCGGCCCTAGATTATCTAGCGGAAGGTGATAAAGTATCTGATATTTTCAAATACCTGCTTGGCTCATTGTTTGTTGTCTGTTAACGTTTTAAATAAATCACTTTGTAACGAGCATCGCACGTAAATTTAAGATCACTCCGTTTAAAAAAAAAGATGCCAGCGTTGTGTTGGCGGATACATGATGGAGACACTCGAAGCCCAAATGGCCCCGGGAATAGTTTTGAGAACCCCTTGGATTAACACACCTCTGAACCAGTTTATATATTTACAGTACAGTAACAATAAGGTTGAACTTTCTTACAGACACCTCACGGTAAATTCTGCTATTGTTTGTTTTCTCAATTTAATAGACTCGTATATGTGTATATATATATATTTATATATCTCATTTGTTTATTGCACCTTTATATTCACTGTAAGCAAATATGCAAAAACCAAGAATGTTTTAGTTATTATAAATTTGAATTTTTTAACATCTGAATTGAAACAGATTATTCACATTTTATTACTTTTTTTTTTACAAATGTAATTTTCTAAATTAACGTGTCATTGAATCTGTCTTTTTAATTGGAAAATGTTACAGTAGAATCAACATGTCTTATCTTTGATAAACGAACCACAATATAGTAGGCCAGATTATTTTGTTTCATCCCAGAATGTTTTAGACGATATGCTATAGTTGATAATTTCTAAAAGAAAAATAACAAATGATAAAATTCACACAATCCAGAACAGATATGACAGAGCATTTGATTGATGCTGTTCTTTCATTTTTAAACACAAGAAATATTGAAAATTGCATTTACTATCTCACATAACTTTATTGTTTTTAGCATATTTATATATATTTAAACGCAACACGTTTTATTATTACGTCATATCAGCTCATTATGTACATAAACTAAATTCATTAGATTTTTTTGTTGCAATCTAAGTCATATGGAAAATATTTATTTCATCCTAAAAGTCATTTAGAAAATGATGCATGTTAAATATTATTACTATTTAGGTCAATAACTGTTTTCATTAAAAAAAATATTTTCCTATCAGGTGAAAGTGTTCCAGAATGCACTGTATTGTGATATTGGTGGCTGTCGTGTCATACCAACCCCCCCCAAAAAAAAAAAGGAAAAAAACCGTGAGTGTGGAGACGCAAGGTACTACTGATTTCTTTTGATGGTTTCCGCTATGACTACTTGAACAAAGCTTCCAATATAACGAACTTCAAGAAACTGATTGATTCCGGAGTTACCATGCCTTACATGAACAACACCTTTCTGACCAGAACATTTCCATCTCACTATACAATGGCGACAGGTAAGTCAAGAGATACTTTGAGATTGCCAAGAAAAACAAAAACATAAAGTCGACTATTTTCAGAACAACTTTCTCAACTAGATGTTAAATTATCTATATCATTCATAGTTTAAGTAAACTCCAGTGTTGTGTAGACTATTGGGTTAAATGCCATGGACGTGCATACTCAAAGCGAAGCGACCAGCGTTATACAATGTACATAAGGGTTGTAAGGATTAAATCATATTAATTAATACAAGCTATAAACACTTTAGTAAATGCTCTATATATGTGACATTGTACATTAAATCACACAACTTCTATCTTCAATCAATTTTGTGTACGTTTGATTGCTGTTGTTCTGTTTCGATCAGAGATACCTGACTATTCGTACGACTGCTCGTCAGAAGCTTTTATATATTGGCACTTCTCTGGCTACATCTAATTTCAATCTAAGATCCTGCTCTCTAAATTACCTTGTAGAACAAGTAAAACATTATGTTTCAAAAAAATAAATACTACACATACAAAATGAAAAACGTAAAAAACATAATTGTAGTTTTAGGATGACCTTTGATCTTTGACCCAGAAATCTTCAACCATGAATTCCTCATTGCCTAGCGTGTATCACCAAAGTGTTTAAGCTGTTACCACTGAAAGTAAATCCGGCCCTCGCGCAATAGAGACATGTGAAACCTCTAGACTCTAGAAAATTTTTCAATTAATATATAAAACAAATATTTCAATTCTATTTGCATGTGTAATTCAACAAATGTGGTCATGTAGGGCTTGGCACCTAAGTCTACTGAGTTCGTTATAAGTTTACATAGTCCAAAGGCTCGCGGTGAATTGATGATCCTTATGTCAGAATCCAATTGAAATGAAAGTAATAAATGACCACCATGGTACCTCAGTGGTTGTCGCTGTCTTGACTAACAAAATGTTTTTCTGGGGTTTAGAAAAAGAGTCGAAAAATAAAATTGTCTTTTTTTATGTAATTGTTTAATTACTGTGCATTTTTTATGTAATTGTTTACTTTCTGTGCATTTTTTAATGTAATTGTTTACTTACTGTGCATTTTTTTCTTTCAATTATTGTTTTTTCGTTATTGTTGTTAAAACTTGATAAAACTGTAATAAATTACCAAGCAGATTTATTTTTAGGTCTTTACGAAGAGTCACATGGAATCATTGGTAACAAAATGTATGACGCTGAACATGACGCTTACTTTAATACTGCCAGTAAAGAGTCATTTTGGTGGGATGGTGGAGAACCTATAAAGGTCAGTGCCGTGAAGTCTGGTCTCAAAGCAGGTACAGTTTAGTTTAGTTTATGTCAGTGCTTTTTTTTTTTTTTGTAAAAAAATAGGTGCCGGTACTCAGTGATAGATTGCCTAACTTTTAACTACCAGTTCGCATCTCGATTTAAGCTAAATCACAACTGCAAAGATACTAAATGTCTAAAACAATATTATTTTATAATTAACCACCTTAAATCCTCTTAAAATACAAGAAAAGTAATAATTTTTCCCCACATTGAAAAAAGTGCCGGTACGCCGTACCGGTGCGTACCGGCACAAAGAAAACACTGTTTAGTGTCG
Organism: Bulinus truncatus; assembly: GCA_021962125.1. Lineage (NCBI taxonomy): Eukaryota > Metazoa > Mollusca > Gastropoda > Planorbidae > Bulinus > Bulinus truncatus. Next base: position 11,524,786 of record JAGDYQ010000007.1, read on the forward strand.
GGTGTTTTTCACAGTGACACTTTAAGGAAAGCTACAAAATAATAACCAAAAAAAAAATGTCATCTTTTGACACTCGAATATTTCTCAACTTGTTGGAATTTCGCACAATAATTCCAGCGCCTTTTTTTTTCATGATTTTTGAGTTTTAATATGAAATTAAAATATTGACAGTTAAGTTTAAAATGCTTCAAAGACGTTCTCATTGGCTCCGGGTAAACTGGTAAGCCCCCCCCGCCACGCCCCCTTTCGCCGTGAGAAAGATGTTAATGGTGCCTGGTTTTTTATGGCGTTGGGGAAATGTTCTGACAAAATGGTGATTTGTCGGTGATAAGTTGGCAAGGTTCTTTCATCCGATGAATAACAGCAACAACTTCATGTAACAAATTTAACTCGTAATGGCTGACCCACATCTAATGAACTAAAGCTTCACACAGTCTATACACACTGACTGGTCTGTTACTGAACTAAAGCTTCACACAGTCTATACACACTGACTGGTCTGTTACTGAACTAAAGCTTCACACAGTCTATACACACTGACTGGTCTGTTACTGAACTAAAGCTTCACACAGTCTATACACAATGACTGGTCTGTTACTGAACTAAAGCTTCACACAGTCTATACACACTGACTGGTCTGTTACTGGTCTGTTATATATATATCAGGGCTGTATCGGATTGTAATTTTTCGATCCTGCAGGAATCGGAACCGGAATCGGATTTAACATTTGAATCCTGCCGGAATCGGAACAGGAACCGGATTTTACCAAATTAAATAGTAACTCTTCCGAACGAAGTAATAATTTCTCGCCTAACATAAAAAAGATATAAGAATGAAAAATAGAATAAAAATGTATTTTTTAAGTTCTAGATAGCAAAAAACAGTATTAACTATTTAGATCTTGAAGACTGTGACTAAGACCCCTTCCCCTATATGAGTTAAGAAAGATAACTCTGTCAAAATAACAGGTTATTTGTTTTAAAAATTTATTTTAATAAAGCTGTACCTAATTTAACTTGACTTCTATTACAATCAAACAAAGAAATGGGTAACACATCTTAGAAAGTATAATAAAGATGTTTATTAATAAATGAATTCCAAAAAAAATATATATACTGTGGCACCACCCGATAGTTTATTTTTCTTTAGTTTTCCATAGTGATGTCACCAAACCGTGCTATTTCATTCATACTTTCCTTTAAAGTTTAAACCATTATCTGTCTATTTCCCGAATTAAAATGCATTTCAAATCTAAATCACTTTAATGTTCAATTAAAAATGTATTTTCAAGTTATTTATCTAAAAAAATGCGAGGAATTTTTTATCCAAAAACGTGACAAAATCCACTTAATTAAAAAATTGGCAGAAAAAAAAATTATTGAATTATTTTTAAACTGTAAATCGTTGTCTTCTCTTTAAAGAAGCTAAACTTTTATAGCTAAATATAGTTTATAGAAAACACGGAATCAAAAGTAGCGAAAGGTAAGGTGTCTTATTACTACTACACTAAATACGATTCAAATCTTCCTTTTTAATATATTTTTACTTACATACAGAACTAAAAGCGATCGACTTTATTGTAGTTTTAAAAAAGCAAAGGAAGTTATTGTTTTAATTTAATTGTATAGCGCTAAATATTTCAAAATTATGTTGCGCCAAAGAAATTTCTTACAAATTTCAAACAACAAAGAAATCCGGCTTAAATCGGCACATTTTAACCGGAACCGGAATCGGAACCGGATTTGTTAAAACTGCCGGAATCCGGCTTAACAGGAACCGGAATCGGATTCTGGTACAGCCCTAATATATATATATGTATATTTTATATATATATATATATATATATATATATGTTGGGTCAAAAAATGAGAGCATCATAAAACATACGAATTATTTTGAAATATAATTTAATTAATTGTATTGTTTCATGTAATTTTGTTTGCAAAGTATTTAGCCAATCAGAAATCCTGTTCAATGTGTCCTCCCTCCTTATCAACAATTTTTTCTAAGCGTACAGTTAAACAAACTTTGATATAATAATATTACCGTCTACGCAATGTTCTCATTTTTTGGCCCACCTGTATATATATATATATATATATATATATATATATATATATATATATATATTGAGAGAGTACATGGAGCCCTTTGTTTAGGACAGCCCGGGACAATATATTTGTGAGTTCTCTGCCTCGTAATGTTAACCATTTCACACACACATACCAACACGTTATCGCGCGTCCATTCTGGTCTCATCTTATTACCTACGATGCAATAGTTTTAGAGAATATGAATAACTTTTATTGGTGTCCCAACCACGGGGAGTGCTCCCCGCCACGACAGGGCCACAAACAAATTATCAAATTGATTTAACTCTACATAATATCGAAATATAGAATTGATTCTTATGAACTATCACGAACAGCCAAATCCAGCTATGTTATTAGCAAAAGTAATATAAAGTGTTTCACATTGATTTTTATTTTTTTTTTAATTAATGAATTTCAAAGTTTGAACTATCTTATTGTAGATTATAAACAATGGCTGGAGGGGGGGGGGGCGATGAAAACGTTATTATAAACATTTGGATCGGTTTTAGGAGTTGAGGAGGGGAGGTGTAATGAAAACCCTCAATTACTGGCATGTATATGAGCTGTATAAATATGCAAGTTAATTGTACACTTATATTTTAATAAAACATCACTAACTATTAAAAATAAACAGTTATTCAGTTAGGTTGGTGTATATCATATCAGGAATTTATTTGCATTTTATTTACAGGACAAAATAAATATTATTGTCACAAGTGACCATGGAATGTCTAATGTGAACGTGTCTACACAAGTAAGTTCTGGCTCCTGCCCTCTATCATTCACACACTCACAAATAACACACACACACACACACACACACACAACAGACAAACACAATCACATAGCCCACATCAGACTTATGAAATTTGTAGAATACATTTATGTGTAATTTTACTTAAATAAAAAAAAAACTATTATTATATTTTTAAAAGAATGAAATGCACGTATGTTTTTTTCAACAACAAAAAATGAGATCAAATTCATCAAAAAGTTTGACTAGCACTGCGGAACAAATTCCGTTGATGAACTGTTTACTGTATACGCTTCATTCCATTCTCAGCTCATTGACATTACAACGTATGCCAACAGCTCACTTCTGCTATCAGCCATTGACGAGGGCGCTACGGTTAACTTACGGCCACAGGAAGGTAAAGCCGCAGAGCTGGTTCAAGCTCTGGCGGGCATCGAACACCTGCACGTCATGCTGAAAGAAAACATCCCAGACAGGTTTCACTATAGGAACCATAAACGTGTTATGCCCGTCTTCGCTTATGCAGATGAAGGGTGGCTTATAGTGGGAGTAAGTGTGGCTATCTTTTTTCTAACCGTTTTCTCCACTCAAAACTTCTGTTTATTTATTTGGTAAAAATTTGGAATCGATTATAAGGCAATTTTTAGTGATAGGTTTTGTTGAAATTTTGCATGCATCTTCTTTGTGGTTCAATAATTAATTTTGCAATTAATTAATTATTTGTTTTAGCAAATACAAGTCAAAATAATTATTTTTTATACTAATCAAGGGAATTTACCGTGTTAAAAATAACGAACGATATTAATAAATGGGCTACTTCCCTTGCAATAATGATAATACATGTCTCAGATTGAGATCTGTGTTAGCACGTGATTACAGCGTGCTGGTAGGTCAAAGTAGTGGTATTCACGCGTGCATGCATGTATACGCCGCGCTACATTGTATGCCTCAATCTATCTCTTCGATCAGCAGAGTCTTTTAAAATGCAAACAAAACTGCATGTTTTAATCTATATTAGGGTTCAATGGGGGTTAAGTGCCCTTTGATCAAAATAAACATAGTTTACGTCATTAAAGATTATACGTATACAATTTATTGCTAAATATTTTTTTTTTTTTTTAAAGCGGTTCGTTTTAAAAACTCAGTTTTTATCGTGCCTTGTTTATTTATTTAAACAACAGTGTACGGTGGTGAATTGGTTAAAGACAGTCCTGGACTGACAATTCCCGGGTTCTATCTCTCACAGAGTGACTTGGAATTTTTCCAGGTCTTTGTTTGTTTGTTTTTTTAAGTCCATAAGAATACCATCTCAAATGGATATCTGACATTTAGTTGGGGAATTTAAGTCACTGGGGAATTTAGGTCATTTAGTTATTTACCCATGCCTCCATATCCGATTCACTCTCCGTCTAGGTGAATATGAAATAAGGGCACACCATAAAAACGGTCCCATTAGTGGTTTATAGGATATAAGAGATAGGCCTACAATATATCATATAATATATATTATAGAGACTTAACAAAAAAACCACGGCCTTAGTTAACGATGTTTTTGTATAACGACGAGAACATATAAGTCTAAACAAAAATGTATTTGGTAACGATGACACAGGTTTCGGTTTACGACACACACAAGCAAATACACAAATCAATCATTGATTTCCTTGACGTACTTGTGGGAATGCGCACACCAGGCCTACCAGTTGGTGGAGATTTCAGGGGGCCCAAGATTAGCTGGTGGCAAAACTGGTGTAGGGTAATGTAAAATTCCTAATTTAACACCTAATGAAATTAGTCGAAACAAAAAATGGGGTTAAATGTGTTAATTACATTGTATTGTCTTTTTACATTTGTTTGGAACTTGGTGGACTTTCAAAATGACTAAAATATGTCTAGCGGAATGGCAACCAACTTGGATAATTTATATTCACATCATGCCCGTAGCCAGAGGGGGACTGGGGGGGCTGAGCCCCCCCCTTCCGTTCATGACTTGAGGCCCCCCCCCGTGCATGATTTGAGCTTTTTGACAAAATTTTAATAATAACGGCTATAAAACATCAATCATTTTGTTCAATAAATCTATATTAATAAAAACTTAAAAGTTTATATTTTGGCAATCATTCAGCCTAATTTACTTACATATATAGCGTATCTAATTTTTGGGCATAACAAAAATTGAATCTTATTGAAGTTCACTTCTGGGTATTTTGGGCAGCATTGACATTTGGGGCCTCAATAGCCGTGTGTGAGAACAGTTTCTCAACCCTCACACGAATGCTCACCCCATATCGCAGATCAATGTTACAAAAGCGTCTAAGCAATCTTTTCCTGCTTGCATTTGAAAAAGATTTAACAGACAATTTGAATGCTGAAGCATTTTTAGGTAAATTCAGTGCTAAACCACGTATAATAATATAAGTTCGCAACCAGTGCCGACGAGTGGGGGGAGGGGGGCGGGGGGCAAATGCCCAGGGGCCAGGCGAGTTTTAGGGGCCCGGAGAGCTGGCCAATCAACTTTTTAAAACATTAATATCAGCACGGGGGACAGTGTCACCCCTGCCCAGGGGCCCGAAATTTCTGTCGATGGGCCTGTTCGCAACCTTGTAATAGTTTTATATATTGATATCTTCTGAGGACAACTAGCCACTTAAATAAGTTAATAAAATAGCATTGACTTCTGACTTCATTTTTATACATATGTATAATAAAAAAATAAAGTACAAACTCCGTGATTTCTGAGTGATGTTATTTAATTTGCAAATTTACTTTTTAGCAGAATTAATTTTATTTTAAATTGAATAATTGCGAATAGTCAATTTGTTGTTGATAGATCTGTTCTTGGTTTTCAACATTTTATGAGAAATATCACACAAATAGCTAAGCTATATTCGTGCATCTTTGTCGTTCTTCCCGGGGTTGTACGTTAAACCAACAGTATAATAATATAAATCAGGTATCTATTATGTAACAATTGTGTAGCAGAACAAATGGTCAATATATTTATAACAGGAATCAGAAATTGCTCAGCCTCAATAAATTTGTATCTTTAAAACTCTTTACTATTTAAATTATTTTTAACAAAACTGCAACATGCCATGCATTATTGCATTATTAAAATTATATATTTCTAATTAATAGCTAAACAATCGGTACTAAAATGTACCATTCCAGATATAGAACTGCAAAAAATTTTTTGAAGAGGGGACTCATTGAGATCCCCTTCCTGAACCCCTCCTCTCCGTTAGAAAGCTTTCGGCGCTTCGCGCCTCCATCTTCGCCCCCCCCCCCCCCGAACATTTCTTCTACCCCACCAGTATGCGCCCCCCCCCGTTATCGCACGTTTAGGTAATACATCATTAAATTATCGAAATATTTTTTTATTCTAAGACAAATTTTCAACAATGAAAACAGTTTTGCCCCCCCCCCGGGTCAAAATTGTCTAGATCCGCCCCTGTGCCCCACCCAGGATCATTTCTTCGGCACCCGTCCCCCTCCCCCCGAAAAAATTTCTTCGACCCCCCCCCCAATCCAACAATCCTGGCTACGGCCAGTGGGTCTGTTGCATCTACAAAAGCTTGTAGACGTACGCGCTGAAGTAGAAATTCTTCTTTATTAATGTCTTGAGGAGCTTGGTCTAAGTTAAGCTCGTCCCTGCTCAATATCACTTCAGGTCTTAAAAAATCATATTTTGCGCTAGATTTTGCCGCCAATTTGGATTCGCCGCCCGGGGCCATGGCCCCCTCGGCACCCCCTCGCTACGCCAATGAATAGGCTTATATATTTGTAGCTAACTAGAAAATGGTACATGCATAATAAGTAAAGATATTTTTTTCGTTCATGTAGATGTAAAAAAAAAAAAGGTGCTACTTACAAAACAAAGCTAATTATTGTTTTCGTTCATTTAGAGATAACAGTTTTATCATTTGCGTTTATTTCATAAATTCCAAGATATCTTCCCTCTATTATTCTGGTTAATTATTCGGGATGAAAATTTGGAAGTCCTGTCGGGTGACAAGGTATATACCATCTGCCCCACCCCTACCCCACCGTTACGCCACTAATAGGAAATGATATATTTATTTCACATCTCTCAATGGAAGCACCACGAGCACCAATCATTTCTAACCATCTACTTTATTTGTGCAGAATTTAACAACCTGTGATAAGCTTATAGCCAATGCGGGCAAGGGAGAGCACGGTTACGATAATGAAATCCTCAACATGAAGCCTTTCTTCATAGCCAGTGGATCCGCTTTCAAAACGGGAGGCCAGCGGGTTGACCCAATACAAAGTGTGGACCTTTACCCGTTGATGGGCCTTTTGCTGAACATAACGTCTGCCCCTAACAACGGAAGTCTAGACAGAGCAAGGAGTTTACTGAGAGACTATTCTCAAACTAATAATGGCAATAATGCCAATGATCTTGATAGTAGAGCTACATATCTTTTATTTCCTATTATGTTTTTAGAGCATTTTCGAAAAAAAATGCTCTATTGTCCCCGTTTTGTCTGTCTGTCTGTCTGTCCGTCTGTCCGTCATCACCCTAGATCTCAACAACCATAAGTCCTAGACCCATGATGTATATATAATTTTGTAGGTCTTGGCCTGCCAAGAAATGACTTTTTCCATTTCGCGATCTGACCTCTCAGGGCCGTAAAAGGGGCCTTATAAAGTACCGTTTTTTACTGTATAAGCTATATTAATAATGGACCGCCCTATATCTCAGCAACCATAAGTCCTAGACCCATGATGTATATATCATTGTGTAGGTCTTGGCCTGCCAAGTGTACATCAAAAGTCCATTTCGCGATCTGATTTCTGAGAGCCGTAAAAGGGGGCTTATAAAGTACCGTTTTTTACTATATAAGCTATATTAACAATGGAGCGCCCTATATCTAAGCAACCATAAGTCCTAGACCCATGATGTATATATCATTGTGTAGGTCTTGGCCTGCCAAGTGTACATCAAAAGTCCATTTTGCGATTTGACCTCTCAGGGCTAAAATATAAGAGTTTTTTATGTACCGTTTTGCTTATATTTTAAATATAAATAATGAAAGCTAATCAAAGGGGCGTAATCATTATTTATTTTTGTAACAGTTATTCAACATGACTTACTTCCCGTACTTTATATAAAACAACAATTTACGGAGTTTTCGGACGATTAAATGACTACAATTTAGAATGTTTCAATTATGAGTCCTATTTCAGTCACATATAGGTCACGTGACTGGTCTCGATGCACCGTCCTGATGCTAGCGCCTAGCGCCAGTACAAAAACCCAGCAATAAACAATCGGTTTGTAAAAGATTTCTTCAATGACAACTTTGCAGCACAACTCAATCAACCAAACGTCATCATTTGTGGGGACTTCAATCAAGATTTCAAAGAGCCCGGGGCAGAAATTGAAAACTTCTTCGAAACAAACTTCAACATTGAACTACTTTCACCAAGATTGGCAACAACAATTTATCAAACAACAATTGACGGAGTTTTCGGACGATTAAATGACTACAATTTAGAATGTTTCAATTATGAGTCCTATTTCAGTGACCACAAACCACTTGAAGTTAGATTTAAGAGAAAATAATTTTGTTTTCAATTATAAAGAAACGTCTTTTTAATATCTTTTTTCAGATATATGCATTACACAATTGAATTTGTAAACATTTCCAAAATTTACAAATATTTACTGAAAGATAGCATACGTACTGATACATAATACGAAAATGCGCTAACACGTCCTGTGTCCAGAATGGAACAGGCTTAATTGCTTGTTTTTTTTTAACTTTTATTTTTATTATTATATTTAATGACATACGCAAAAACAGCAGTTGATTTCATGATACTTCCATATTTTATATCAGCTCGTACATGCGCAATTACGTACAAAAAACATACACACGAGATTATGCATAATATCATTTGGGTTTTTTCCCCCCCCCCCCATTGTTTAGGGATTGGATTAACTGCCTACATCTATCTATCTGCTCCACCAGTGATGTTTGCCTACAGCTGCTCACAAAACAGATGCTTAATTTACTGCAGTAAAATTGTTGCGAACGGCTAGCCAAAATCTTGTTACTGCCCCTCATTTAGCCAGGGCGCAGACCCACCGATTACGCTCAACTCCCCAAGAGCAGTTTTCTTCTAACCGTGCCTACTTTAAACGCTACTCTGGTCGTCACAATACGTTACTTTGGTTTATCGTCCATCCAGTATAGGGTTAAAAATGATTTATGGTTTCAAATGGTCGGGACAAAAGTAATTTCTCTCAATGACCCTAACATTTGTTATTGAAACAACCATAACTGATATTTGCCCATTGATTGAACTTAATTTTCTGAATGAGCAGACTGTTTATCTAGATTATAAGCAGTTAATAGTCTTAAAAATTATTCATCAACAAATTTTTAAAAAGTCATATTGAACAACATTTGTGATTATCAGAGTTCTCTGCTGTTTAGTTTTAATTTGTTAAAACTTAAAATGCTTTTTTTTTTTTAACTTCTTTACAAGAATACTGTACATGGGTAGGCCTATACTAATGTATGTTGTATTATTACATTTAACATGTATATAATCTTGCCACTTAAAATAAAATACTGATTCAAAATGTAACTTTACAAGCTATTTGATTCAATTGCTGAGCTTTTTATTTTATTGTATTTGTAATATTAGACCACCTTAACAATGGTTGTATAAATGTTATGCAATTATTGCTTCAAAAAGGAAATTAACTAACAATTCTGCATTGTGTTATGTTCTCCTAAAAATCATCGAATGACAGTGAACAAATAAATTTAAAAAAACACTCAACATGGAACTTTTACAAATTTATTGCATTTTCCCGTAAATAAATAATGCAGTTTTTTAAAGCTTGAAATGGAATGTTTCCTTAATAAAAAGGATAAACAATCAATCTGAAAATTGTATAAACATTGAAATATAAATATTAGTAAAAATACAATGGAAGAGCAGGGCTGTAAAATACCATTCAATAAGGCTTTATAAGACTACTGCATAAAGCGTAGAACCAAACTGACATAATCCTATTCAATTTCAAACAAAGATAATCCTGTTACCATTGAGATCATCTCCATCAACAGATACATTGCCAGTAAGGCCACTCGGAATTTCATTAAAAGATTGAGTATTTTCCATTTCACTTAAATGGTCATCAGAATAATTACCTTTATTTATATAGAAATTGTCAGTGTTAAGAGTGAAATTATCTGAGTTGGTGCTAGTTTGTAAAGCTGTATGCTCTGGCTGTACAGTTTCTGAGGACTGATATTCATTTTGTGCGATGATATTTTGTGAAACAATGCAGATTTCAGATGTCTGCAAACAGCTTTCATTGTCTTTTGAACTGCCATAATTCTCTGTTTTGTTAGTGACTTCAGCAGTTAAACAGGACATGTCCAAAATTGCTGAGTCTTCCTTCAAGTTATCTATAACTGCATTTTTTTCACTGCTCAGTGAGTTACCATCTGGTGGAGAACTGTCAGCTCTGTCCCAGAAAGGACTTTCAAATTTACCACAGTCAAAGTCTAAATTGAATGAACGATTAAGGCAAGATTTGTCATTTGGTTGTAGACACTTCTCAGTAAACGAAGGTAACGATCTAGATCTTTGCCTCCTGAAAAGTATTTTCCCATTCTTGACATGTTTCATGAAGGATGTGTCATCATCGTCTAGGGATATTGTGAGAATCATCTCCCGAAACACTTTTTCATTTTCAATGTCACATGCTTCATCATCATCAGCTGTTACCTCCTGTTCACATGAGTCATCATAATTGTAATAATACTCCTTTCCATCAGCATCATAAGAAGAATACAGTGAAGGCAACTGAGTTTCTGTAAAATAAAATGTGTTCATGATTTTAGAAAAAATGTCTGCTTCTTAGATACATGTACATAATATTAATAAGCTTCTATTGTTTACAGTAGTGTATCAAGTCACTCAATAAAGGGTTTTATACTATTTTTATTCAGGGGTAGGCAAACTACACTTTTGCAGGCCAAGTACAGCCCATTTAGCTATTTGGCATTCAATTTATATTAGTGCAATTTATATTAAAAACTCCATCCATCTGCTCTTAGTCTGGCCTTTGTCTAATTTAAAAACTCATTATGGGCCACAATTTAAAAAATTTACCTACCCATTCTAAATGGTTCATTTAAAAAAATCTGTGTAACTATGAACATTTTTTTTATTTTTACTAATTATTATTTAAATACTTAATTTACTACTTTTATTAATACAATTCTTATTATCATTAAATGACTGAAAAAATAAAATACCATTTATTTCATTTGATTCTTCTGCTCCAACTCCAGGCTCTCTGGGATACATCAACAAATACTTTAATTTTCTTTTTTCATGAATGCTGTCTGAAATTTGCTCCAAACGTTTCAAAGCAGCAGCATATTTCTGCTTAGCTGACTTCATTGCTCGCTGAAGGTCTTCAACAGTCTGTTTCAATTGCTAAAAATGTTTTTTAACATGTATTAGGCATATCAAAAAACAAAATTTAGAGGTCATACTTTGGTATACATGTAGGGTCAGACCAAATTTAATCGATAATAATATTTTAAAGGATTTTCTTTTGTTACATTTTATTTTATTTATTCTTAGAAATACACATACAAATATTTAATTAATCTTTAGAATCAGCTGTGAATTTTACAGCATCATTATAGAGGTAAACAATCATAAGAAAAGCTTAATTCAAGTCTAAAAATACCAATCAACTGTTGTTTTTTTTTTTAAGTAAATGAAATAGTTTCAAAAATTTGTTACCTTATACGAAAATACTAAATGTAAATGACTTTTTAGATTTGGTAATTTAAAGTAATTCAAGTAAATTGGAGTACATCCATGAATTGAAAGGTTTTATATGAGAAAAAGTTTAAAAAGTAAAAGGAATATCATACTTGTTAATATAATTGCTGTGTATGTCATAGTTACAAAATAATAACATTAACATTCAAAAAGATTTTTTTTTGCTAAATAAAAAAATCAATGTAATACCTTTACCTGTAATTTTACTTCCAGCTCATTTTTCACATCAAAGTAAACTCTAAAAATAAATTTTTTAAAATATTTTTCAATAGGGAATGATCACATGAGAATTATTTTTTAAAAAATGCTTGATAATTTTAAACTAGATATACATCCAAAAGAAGAAATTTACACATAAAATGTATAGTGCCTATACAGTAAAGCTAAAACTATCTGTAAAATAATATGAATAATAATTCAATTATATGTTAAACATTATGAATGTATTTAAAAAATCCCTAACAAATTTTAACTCTCAAACTAATTTTAAAATATATCTTGAACTCATAGATAAAGTCAATGGAATGATGTGATTTTATAACTTGATTCTGTTGTTATTTATACAAATAGCTGTCATTTGGTTCAAAGTGGTCAACAGTGAGAACGAGATACAAGAGAGCCACAACAAGCTCCCTCAAGAAGGAAAAAAAAAAGAGGCAGCTTACCTAGCTTTTGCTATTGACCGCTTATTTTTCTTTTCCAATGCATTCAGTTTTTTCTCCATCTCTGAGAAAATGGCAGCCTTCTTGCCATGATCTTTTTCACTGATAGACTTTTCTGTTTCAGCTTCCATGACCTGAAGTAGTAGTATTGTATACATTATGTGTTTGTTAATAGTATATCATGAATAAATTCATTCCTTTTTTAAGAAACTTGTATAACAAATATGACAATATGTAATGAGAGAGATAAAGAATACCCTAATAACTGCATGGTTCAACATTTCTTGCCAGGCTTTTGACAAGCTGACAGTTTTGTCATCCATGAGACGTAATTCTGCCAGAGAAATTGTTTCCTTGGCTGCTAAATAAATACTGTTGGCAGACTGAAACTTTCTGGCACTAAGAACTGCTTCACTCTGAGCCTGTTGACCAATAATTGTAAATATTTTCAGCTTTAAATGCTCATACACAAAAAATGTACACACCTATTTACTAACATATCAGACAGTATTACTGTCAATGTTCATACAAAATAATATCGAAGTATAAATTTACTTTTTTGGCTGCCTCTTTTAATTCAAAATAGGGACGAGCTCTTTTGATACTTGCAGCATCTTTTTTTTTAAGTGCATCAAGTGACTGAAAACATTCTGAAAATGTTGCTTGATACTTTGCTCTGGCCTCCTGATAAAATTATTTTAATATGATTAATAAAGAATTTATAATTCTATATTTTAATATCTATACAGTTTTCAGACTTTTACTACTTATAATACAATATAAAAAAATTTAAATTTTAAAAACTTTTTTTTAAAAAAAAGCTTTTATTAAAGTGCACTTAAAGTAAAAAATAATTCTTTATATCATAGAAATATTTATTTAAACTATCATTACTAAAAATTTAAGTGTGATTACCCATCTAGATGTATGGATCATTTATTTATTTGCTCAGAATGTCAGAATCCCCAATGATTTTAATCTTAGTAATAGTGTAATTAATTTGACAAATATATGTACGACTTTAAAAAAAAGCTTCATTATTTCCTGTTCATCTGCTTTTTACTTTGACTTAATCTCAAAGCAATCTCATTATGAACATTACTACAGAGTAATTAGGTTTGTAATTCTCAAAATTATTAAAATTGTGTACTGTCATTTAAAATCAGAATGTGTGCCAAACTTGAGCCTTACTTATTTAGAACAGATCCAAATGTGGGTAACAAGATTTGAGAACATACATAGCATCACACGAATAGAACATAAACTAATTAATAACTTGTTATAAAGTTTATCAATACCGATAAAAGTTATCTAAACTTACTTCAAGTTCCTTTTCCAACTGATTCACATCTGCACCAGCTTGATTTAAAATCTCTAGTTCTTGCTAGACAAAATATAGGAAAAAAACAGTATTATTTATCTTTACTCAATGGCACAATAAATTATTTTATTTGAACATAAACAGGGGACATAACTGAAGTCTTGTATTAACTAATATAAATGTTTACTTCCCTTTATTATATACATATAAACGCACATTACATGGGCCGGGGGGGGGGAGGGGGGGAGAGAAGTACACCGTACAAGTGAGCCATATCTTAGCGAACCATTAAAATTAAGATCATTGTGCTTCTGACACCCCCCCCCCCAAACTAAATCATAGAGATCCTGCTCAAATCGTCCTTTCTTGTGGGTGGTTAAATAAAAGTCCATAAGTTGACCCCCTCAACAGTGGGTGTGGCTGAGCAATCGCCTAATCTGCCAGTATTTTGAAATCATTACATGCATCACATTAAACTATAACATTGACCAGTATTTTGAAATCATTACATGCATCACATTAAACTATAACATTGACCAGTATTTTGAAATCATTACATGCATCACATTAAACTATAACATTGACCAGTATTTTGAAATCATTACATGTAGGCTTTACAATGCTACCAACATCCGCAACATCTTCAGAAAGACAAAAAAAATATTTTTAATTTGTAGGACAGTGATAAAACCGTATCAGCGATACGATTATAAATTCGCCATATTTTTTACTAAAACAGTATCGGTAATGCTAATAGGTGTAAATGATACACGTGTCCCCCCCTCACCCCCTCCAAGCGGCCCTCATCACCGGTATGGTTGTATTAAATTTTTAGAACAAATATGACAATTTAAAAATGAATTGCTGATACGTTTAATAAGACAGTTTTAAAATTTACCTTATTTGAAAGTATGATTGAACACGTCCACATGATTAGTAATTGACATTTACAAAGAGGGGAATATTTCAAATCTGTAAATAACTGATATGCATGTACAACAAGTCCCCAGTTTATCTAGAGCTGATCGCCGCCGCCCTCAGATTGACAGAACTTCAAAGTCAAATTTGTTTATTGTCACATAGTATTATTTGCCTCTGAGATAAATTAGATTTGAATTTGTAACAGCCCTGAATTATTATTTTTTTTTTGACATATGTATGTCAGACCACCCACTGGTACATTCAAGTTTTTGTTTTTAATATGTGTTGGTCACATACTTACACCAACTGACACCTTATTTAAAAAAAAAAAATAAAAGTACATACACTCGCTAGACGTCACTGTTAGATAAAGATTGAAAACAGGTAGAGTAAGAAAATAATCTTTGTGTCAGCCGAGTTTATTTACTGCAAAAATGACGAGAACAAAAAAGTATTGGCCTAAATGTTGTGGTCTTCAGTGGTACAGCCTTTACCTGTTTATTAAGGGACCAGCATGTTTAGTGAGTGTGACGAAGCCGGATATGTTACAGGTTAAAAAAAAAAATCCTCGGATTAACTGTAAAGGTCAGCGACCGTCTTGGCTAATGCTGGCAGCATGTCTTTTACTTTAAAAACATTCTTGACTAGCTTTGCCTGTCATGTTTACACCGTGTGCCGTCGACTCCGTGGTGAGGATGTGGGGAATTAGTTAAACTAAGTAACAAATCTCATTAGTGAACATCGATGACATAATCATTTAGCAACACAGCTCAATTTCAGCATACTGGACCAATTTCTCTTGATCTTATCATCAGACAGAGCTATACTTAAGGCTAGGCGAACTAGAACTAAGCGATACCTTGGGCTCCCACTGCCAAAGCCAGTATAAAATTCCTTTTAAATCTGATGTGGTCGAGGTCCACCAAAACCTACAAACAGATCTACTTATCGCATATTTTCATTGACCGGGTTAGAAAACGATTTCATATCACTGTTGTGTTGTTGTTTTTTAAAGTTAAAATAATGAACAAATCCTGTTTTCCTTGTCTACCTATTTTTTTTTATGAGATTGTACTTTTGGCGGTTAACTTTGACATCCACGTTTCCACAATACAAACATCTAAGACTGCTGTCGATACACACTGCATAGTTCTACGTAATGACTTTGACTAATTGCACGGACTTAAATGTTTGACTGGTCTTGACATTTAATTAATACGTCTCGGTTTCTAGCGAATTTTAAAATGTCTTATGTGGTAAGTAAACAGTGACGATAATGGCGACAGGCCCGTAGCGTGCGGGGGGGCCCTGCGTTTTATCTGGCCCCCTCTGCTTATTTGGTCTACTTAGTAAAATGTATTACCTGGCCCCCGCTGCTATTGCCTGGCCCCCTGCTGTAGAATCCTGGCCCCTGCTGTAGAATTTTCACATTACGGGGCTGAATGGCCATAGTGATTTGCAATGTCTGATGTGGACAATGTGGTAAGTAAATGGCGCTGATAATGACGGTCGTTGATTTTACAGATGTTCCCCCCTGGTGATCTCTGACATTCCGCTCAAATATCAAGTGATTTTTATAGGCTATTATGAAACGAGGCCCTTGAGATGCGGCGGGTCTAATTAGTATGTGGTTGTATCACTAACAAAAGCTGTAACAATAGGACTGACCCAATTCTCCGGTAATTAGTTTTTTTTAGATTCAAGGGTGGGGAGGCACTGACTGCCCACTGGAGAAGGCTACTGTGTCATTTTGTTGCACTGTCCCAGGTCGAAACAATACAATAAAAAAAAAACAAAGATTCAGTAATGAATATAAGCTTACATGTATAGCTAGTTTTAACTTATCTAATATCGTAAAGGCTATAACAATGTAAAACCTGATGCCTTTTAAGATGATGAACATATTTTTCTTTTAGAAACATTTTTTCTTTTAAGACATTAAGACAAGACAATGGATTTTTTTTGTAAATATGAAATATGTGTGGCGATATAATGGTTACTTATTTATTTTACAGACGTCCCATAAGACTCGCTAAATATTAACAAAGATCTGTAAAGTCCCTACAAGAATGAGATGTTAATCTCTTAGATCCTATAAACCGATGATAATGACATTTATTGTAGTGCCCTTCTTTCACCAAACCATAGTCAATAATATATTGACCATGGAGTAACTACTGGGGACAAGGAGAAACTTTAACTATGACCAGAAAATTCCTTAGTTCTCACTAAGTTCGGACCTGGCAAACTCAGGTCGACAGTGGTAAGATTTACACCAACCCCATGAGCGAAAATTACTTAACACACCAGGAAGTTCAACAAGAGCTTCATTTCAAAAGAATCGAAAAAATCGATATATTTGTTGTTTTTTCTATAATTGTGATTAATTCCGGCTTTAAAAACTCTCGTCACTAAAACAAATACATGCTTAGTACATAAATATATTTTTCAATTAAAAAAAAGTATGTTTAGTACACTCTATAACTTCCTTGGATAAATATGCTTGGTACCCTTTTATAACTTCCTTGGATAAAAATATTTTTAACTGAGAGTATTTAAAAAAACAACTTCAGTGATGTACAAAGAAATAGAGTTGGAACATTGTCATGGATTTAAATTATGAAGCTCACAGATAGAAAATTTTGAGAGAAACAAATGTTGGCCATACATCTTCGTAGTTAGCTTCCCATTCTGCTGTTCAAATGTTGACCCACTGACAATACTGCAAACAGGCAGTGAAAAGGTTGAAAGTAAAAATGTCGAAAACCAAATATGTTTACGTTCATAGTTATCGTTTTTTTAAAAAGGGGGGGGGGGGGGGTATTGAAAAGATGTGTTGATGAAAATATTAGATTTTATATTCATCCCAATGTTTAGACTTTGATTGTGGGTAATTTTTTTTTTTTTCACAAATTGATTTGCTTAACAAGCTATGTAAAACCTATCAATTATGATAATAACACAACAATTTTGAAATACCTGACATTTGACTGACATTTGACAAACAAAACCCACTGCTAAACTGTAAAACCGATGTCAACAAGTTGAAATGATTTACCATGAAATGAGTCATACCGATCAATACAGAGAGGACATTCACATAATGCAATACTAGAGGGTGTTTTTTTTTTTTCTTAACCTCGCCCACCGAGTGTACTATATTTACTATATTGATTGTAAAGTAACTTGCTGACTTACTGCTGGAAAGTAAATATTTAGAAGCCATGGCAGTTTGTAAATATATGAACTGTCATATGGTGATCTTGGCTAATTCTATACATCAATTATAATCTAGTAGAACTAAACGGGGGGGGGGGAGGGCACACTGTACAAGACAAAAAATGCATGCATAGTGTTCATACATTTTTAATATTTTGGGAGGCCATCAATATTTTGATTATGTATACCAGGGATTGAAAATTAACGTCTATTCCAACATAAGGACAGAATGGATGAACGAATAATTCAAAAACCATAGACCTATAATAATGTTATTCCTTCTAGCTAACTCAGTCACACCAAGTGAAACATAGCAGTACAAGAAGGCCTACATGTATATTAGTTGAATGAGATGGGTGGGGAAAGGGGCAACGTAATCAAACCCACAGGGGGGGGGGGGACTCCGTGTAAAAATTAATGAGTAATTAGTCTGTCGAATATTTTAGGTTAATGTTTTAAGCCATCAACCGCAGTGACTGTCTCATTCATTGGCTGCATTGACGTTCAATGATACACTACAGGCCTATAGTAATTATATCTACGTAAAGTCTTTACTCGGATGATTATTGTGAATATGAAAAGTATAATTATTGGGATATGTTTTTAAAAACAGAATCTTCACAGTACAGACCTTTCAGACAAAATAAAAAAAAAATACTTTATACGTAAATAATTATGCCATTTTTTTTTTACTTTAGTTCCACCATTTGAACAATAGATGTTACAGTCAACGTGCATCTTACAGCTTGTGTGACTAAACATAACAGTCAAGTAATTATGGCATTTATAATGATTAAAACCTAAGATAGGCTATAATGCGAAGTTTAGCTCAGATCTGATTGTTGTAGTGGTCTGATAAAAAAAAACTGTATAGCTAGGTAAGAAATGTAAAGGACACTAGGGAGACAGTACAAAATTAAAGTCTAAACATTGGGATGAATATTAAATATTAAATCTAATATTTTCATCAACACATCTTTTCAATACCCCCCCTTTTTTTTTTAAAACGATAACTATGATGATAAACATATTTGGTTTTCGACATTTTTACTTTCAACCTTTTCACTGCCTGTTTGCAGTATTGTTAGTGTGTCAACATTTGAACAGCAGAATGGGAAGCTAACTACGAAGATGTACGGCCAACATTTGTTTCTCTCAAAATATTTCTATCTGTGAGCTTCATAATTTAAATCCATGACAATGTTCCAACTCTATTTCTTTGTACATCACTAAAGTTGTTTTTTTTAAATACTCTCAGTTAAAAAGTTACAAAGAAAACTATCCATGACAAATGACTATATGACTACCAACTGGACTGTTTACAAATATCATTATGTAACTTTCACATAAAAAATAAAAACTGAAAAATTTTTTTTTTTAAAAAGAAACGTGGGGGGAGGGGGGACTGGGCGTAATTGTGAAAAGTTAATAATGACTGCCCAATGAATCCCTTTTACCCCTGAAACCGTTTTTCCCAATATAGACAAATACGTGAATTGAAATTACCTTGACCCTTGGGTCAACCTCTTCTTCGGAGTCAACAAAATCTTCGTAGGTGTCGTGTTCATGCATCTCGTTGGAAACTCTTTTCGTCATTGTAGAACTCATTCCTGCCACAGTACAGCACAGCTGACCTCTGGCTATTTAAACGCCGCCTGGTCAAACGAAACATATATAAAAATAATATCCTATTACGACTCGAAGGTAGCACATACTATAACGTGGGCACTAATAAATAAAATTGATAAAACTAACCAGGAACAAGTTTCAATTAAAACGGAGATTTAGACGTGGGAGAATAATGTTCTATAAATAGATCGGTTGCAGGAAACCCCCGTTCGTCACATTAATCACTAAAATGGTATAATGATTAACGTTGAATGACGTAACTAGGGCAAAAGTCTCTACCTGATAGCTTAATCTATTTACTTGTTAACAATCATGTACAGTGTATAACACAGCTGATTAATGGATTAGACAAAGTCTAAAGGCTTCATGATTATAAATATCCTAAAAGAATAGATTTGACAGCACCTTGGCTTACAAACTCTGCTTTTTAGAACGCATTTATAAAAACAGAACTAATTTGTTTTAAGGAATTCCCTCCAATCATTAAGCAGAGTTTATTTTGTTCTTTAAACTTGTGGCAAAGTTAAAACGCTCATTAATTTACACTTACAATGTAACGTGGCCTCAATAAATGAAATTATTTCAATGACGTTCAACACACAAGGCATGCTGAATACAAAAAGTTCACACGGTCGTCACATAAAAAAAAAAGAAACCAAATTGTCACCACTTCAAATGTTATGAAAGTAGACTCGACCTGTTGTTAATGGGGCTATTCAGGATCTCCCAGACCCATTCAGAAAGTATTGAAAAGTCCATTTAGAGTTTATAAATGCCCCAAACTAAGTTGGGCTAAACAAAGCAGCATTAAAATAGTCAGGGTCAATAACAAAGACCAGCTGTGTCAACAGAATATAATGGAGAGTGGGCGGGGTGCCGTGAAAATAAAGAGTTGTCCAGACAATTATGTGAAACACACAATTCATGAGAAGAGAGAATGTCATAATAACGCTAATAGATGTTTATAGTTCCGTTTTTTTTTAAAAATTACACAGCATATGGTGGGAAATGACAGAACACTATACTATTGAGATAAATAATGTTTGTAAGGCAAAGTTGAGTGACGAACCTATCAGCAGATAACACAGTATTCATATTGACCTGTTTGTGTGTTGTACACATGTTAGACAAATGGACTTACCACACACAGAGGCAACACACTATTCATATTGATCTGTGAGTGTTTCGTACACATGTTAGACTAATAGACTTACCACACACACAGATAACACAGTATTCATATTGACCTGTGTGTGTGTGTTGTACACATGTTAGACTAATGGACTTACCACACACAGAGGCAACACACTATTCATATTTATCTGTGAGTGTGTTGTATACAGACTAATAGATTTACCACACACACAGATAACAGTATTTTTATTGACTTTTTGTGAATTGTACACTTGTAGATAAATGTACTTACCACACAGACCAGAACCCAGAGCAACCACATCCACACTAACATCTATAATCACCACATCCAGTTGGGACACACTATCATCTATAATTATGTGGCTAACAAACAGTTGGTCAAGTACAACTAGCCAAGTCTCATTATGTAAGCCGCCCCCCCCCTAAAAAAAAAATCCGTAGGTGACCGTTGAAAAGAACTTACTTTGCGTCAAGGCTACTCTCAAGTACCTGCCCGCCTCCTCCCAAACACTTGGTGGCCACTTGACCTATGAAAAGCTGACCCGCAACACTACATCCAATCCAGTGACACTACAGGGCAACCTACCAATACATTGTGTATCAAGTGCCAGGAAAGAACTAAATGGAAGGCGTTCACTGTTTTTATTTTTATTATTTTCGTCACAAAAGAGGTGTGCGTGCGCGTGTGTATGTGTGTGTGTATATATGTGACTGCTATTGTGAACCATTGACCTTCCAAACTATTCCAGGTATGTCACTGTTCGTTGCATACAAAAGGGGGGGGGGGCGGGAGGAAGGCGGTGACGTAAGCGGGGTATGGGGGAGAAAAGGGGGGGTGTAGATATGTGATTGGGATGACTGAACACAGGCGGGTGTTTTACCTGTTATTTTCTACAGAATGAAATTCTTTATTCTACCGTTAGGAAAACCGTATCCAAGGCTGCCTGAATTAAGGCTGACGAGTGGATGAAACCATTAAGCTCCATACAGGGCAATAGCGAACTTTGACGATTGCCGGACCCTCATGCGATGTGTATCATCATTAAGGACCCTATCCCCATACATTTGGGTGTCGAGACCATTAAGTAGGCCTTCTATTACCTTCAATTCCATAATCTCATAAACACATTTTATCATTATATATTCCTTTTAAAAAACAGTAACATTCTGATCTCTTGGTTGAATTCAATCACGAAATATCGAACAGAAAAGTTGTAAACAGATCAAGTGGTGAACGTTTTACTACTGATAAAAGACTTGATAAAAGTAATAACGATAGATCAAATGCAGATGTATGTGATGACGTTAAGGAAAGAACAAGTACCTTTTGATGCTATATAGTTTAGCTATAAATGATACAAGTACCGTAAACAACAACAAAATTATTGAATCAGCCTTATCACAAGCTTCGTGTTCAAATTAGTTACCTTCATTAAAATGAAATCATTTTAAAACTCCTTCAAGTGGAGACTAAATTTCCCACTTATAAAAAGAAAAGTAAAATTATTTGATATCTCCTGGTTGAAATGTTGGCTCTCCACTGCGTTCAAACCGACTGGTAGTGTATGTGGTTCACACAGCACAGATACGACCCAAACATAACCTACTTTGAACTGTTAGTGTTCTGCTAAAGTGTGTAACGGCTGACGACGATTCATAAAAAAAAAAATAGAAGGCCCCGCCTTCTCCTTACAACACCCACCCGCATAAACACATGCACAGCGGCGTATTTAAATCACTGCACATATTTAGATCGCCACTGCACGTAATTCAACTTCCTTTTGTTCGTTAGTTTGTTTTGTTACACTGATCACAAACCGTAGTTGATTGGTTGGTTTTTTTTTCATCCAGAAACAGTACCGTTATAAAAGTTTTACGGGGAACGGGGGAAAAGTCTCTATGGTTTTGGGCCTCCATGAAAACTGCGTCATATATTTTGTCAATAATTATCACTGGACCGCTTGCGAGTTGGAAGTGAAGATTATATGAAAGGAACACATCAAAACATCATCACAATGCTCAAACTGTTCATCAATAAAAATTATTAGAAGAAAACGAAAAAAAAAAACGGCTATTGATGATCAATAATTGATCATGAAATTAAATTTGATATCGGGCGTTCACTTATAACGTAATGCCTTTGTAAAGGGAGGAGCCGATATGCGATCCACAGTGATAAAAACAAACGTAAACGGCTCACTATGTTAACGTGTAATGAAACTAGTAAATATTACTCTAACATGTGACATCTAAATTATGTTGATATCTAATATCTGCCCAATTTCTCTCGTAAAAAGGAGTTCATCTGGTACTTTAAAATCATTAATTAGGACGGGTCAAACCACACTTCTCACACCTGCTTTGAGCCTTTTATTGCTGACGTGGATTGCTATTTTTTTTTTTTACAGCTGCAGATTATCGTGTTCTGTTAAAACTAAACGAGTCATTTACTTTGGTGGGGTCCCAATGGGTTAAAAACTAAATGAGTCATTTACTTTGGTAGAACAATGGGGGAAAAAAACGACTTAAACGGATAGTTGTTGCTGTTTTTTTTAAGTGGGCCGGGGGGTGGGGTCGTTGAGACTCAGAAATGATGGCATCAGAGCAGCCCCGTAGCGTGAAAATTCTACAGCAGGGGCCAGGCATTCTACAGCAGGGGCGGGCAATAGCAGTGGGGGCAGGTAATACATTTTACTAAGTAGAGTAAATAAGCAGAGGGGGCCAGACAAAACGCAGAGGGGCGGCCCCCTGCCCCCCCCCACTCACGCTACGGGCCTGCTTCAGAGCATCCTACTGAAATCTCTAAAATATTGTCTGTTTCTGGTTACACTACCAAGAGATGTTTCTCTTGTTTGTACGTTACTTAAAGTATTGGCACATACATTTAGTCAGCCATGCAAACAATGCTGTGACCCAATACACATGAAAAATAATTCTGGCGTTTGTGAGTGTGATCGGCGAGTTGCAAGCAACGGTTCAAATTCTAGGACACGACATAATATGTCCACCGCGTTATCTCCGTGGTCATTCAGGTATAGACTCTGATAAGTTATCTTGAAAGGGCAACAACCAGACCACGTTTCAGGTGGCCCCGCCATCATAGGGCCCCCTTCGAGTACAGTCGTCTGCTATGAAACGACTTAACAATTGGTGGGAGTCTGTCAGATATTGCTATATGAGGGGACCAGTTGGTGAGAGTCTGTCAGATATTGCTATATGAGGGGACCAGTTGGTGGGAGTCTTTCAGATATTGCTATATGAGGGGACTAGTTGGTGAGAGTCTGTCAGATATTGCTAGCTGAGGGGACCAGTTGGTGAGAGTCTGTCAGATTTTGCTATCTGAGGGGACCAGTTGGTGGAAGTCTGTGTGTAATCTGAGAGGCCAACTGGTGAGAGACTGTGTGTAATCTGAGGGGACCAATTTGTGTACATTGTTATGGGGCCAAGATTAGCCCTGATCTATGAAGGGCAATGTAAAACTGCCCCAGTTATTATACCAGACTCAACATATAATCGAGAAACAATAAAAAAAAACTTCATAGTAATTTAAAGGGCTTAATATATTTGGAGCCATTGACAAATTATGTCTAGAGAATAGCATTAAAGTCTTTTTTTGGAACCACAACAATGAATGGTCTTACAGTTAATACTTCTAGACATTTTCTTTTTAATTGCAATAAAAAAAATTCTATAAAGTAATTTCTCGATGGAAATTGATTTTTTGGTGTCAGAATAGTGACACGATGAATAAATTGAATAAATTGAAAACTGTAATTGGTTGACCCCCCCCCCACACACACACACAATTCCACAAATTACATCCCTACGAACCATACTAAAAGTACGATAGTCTAATTGTTATATTACCACGCACTTCCACACACACACTTCCACACACACATGGGGGGGGGGGGGCTACACACACAATGACGTCCCCTTACCATTGGAGATGCAAGTGTACTGAACAGACTGTTTGAAATCATTTCTCCAGTAGACTGTCACTGACTGTCACTGTCCACACAAGATAAGTCTTCTACTAATCGAGACAAAGCGTTTAGCCAGAACGGGGTTATCTACCTTCTCGACCTGGACTTGTGTGTGTGTGTTTAGTCTCTGTCACAGAGTGGACTGGGTCCTATACTTCATGTCGTGACCAGCGTGGCCAAGAAGATGACAAAACAAAGTGTCAAATTAATTGTACACACTCATTGTTTTGTTGAATGAGTCGGACATACTTTTAGACGTTGTAGATCAAATGATGTCAAGGTCAATATGGCATTAATCCTTCTCCCAAAGAAGAAAGTTAAATGGGCCTCCAAACAGTGAGAGTTCTTTTTAACTTTATATTGTATCCATGGCTATGTATTAATTAACCAGTAGCTTGAAAGGTCATACCCTTATGCCATCATTAATAAGGCCATAACCAGGGCCCTGGAGAGGAGTAAAATGTGCCGGTGCAAGATTTTTTTGGGGCCCCTCTTATATAAAGCAAAAATTAGTTTTGGCAGCTCAGCTTTCGCAGTTTATTACTCTAGAACGTGTATGTAAAAAAGTTGAAACTTTAATAATTAAAATTATTACATATTATATTAAGTAAAATAAAAAAACTTGAAAAAGGGTTTCGTTTTTCAGCTATAAGTAAGTAATACAGCTGTTCAATTACTATAATATATCATAAACAAATATACCTAAATTAAACAAATAAAAATACACAGAAAAAAATAAAATGATAACAAAAAATTTGTAAACTAATATTGTTAAAACAAGGTCGCTTGGCGAGCTTTTTTTGGGCAAAACTACGAATTACAGTGTCAAAGTCTATATTCTTTGCAATTTCAGACTCAATACTGAGCCTAGCTAGGTTGTTTAGGCGATCCTGACCCATGGTAGACCTGACATAATTTTTGATGAGTTTAAGTTTGCTGAAACTTCTTTCGGCAGATGCTACTGTGGCTGGTGTTGTAAGGAATATTCTCACTGTCAAGTTGGGAAATATGCTTTCTAATTTGTATTCGCATTAAAGCATTTAGCAATTCCAATGCGCCCAACTGTTTTCCACCAAAAATTGGCATTGTGAACAATTGTTATGTGATTCATTTCCTGTTTAAGGTCTTCAGAGATTATGTCATTAAATTATGTCTCCGCTAGTCTCGCTGCTTTGCAATTTAATTCCCTTTCTGACATTTTTTTTATAATTCCAAAGAAAACTGCAGTTATCAGAAATCAGTTTTGCTGCACTAAAACAAACTGTAAGCCCTCCAATAACATTATCCAAAATTACATAAAATATATGCTTTCGAAAGTGTACTTCCTCCGTAGATTCATCTGATTTATCTAAATTTCCATTAGGTGCACCCTCATCGCGGAAACGTGTTTTTTTTCCTGACATAGTTCCTAAACAATTTAATTTCTCTGAAGACTGGATGCAACAAGTTTAGGTTCAGTCCATATTGCTTTCCAACTCTCTTGGAATGCCTGTAGTTGTGAAAGCGAGCTTTCTATGTTTGCAGCTTCCACATATATAGTTGCACCACTAGCTTGAATGGTTTTGTTACAAAAACCAATGGGAACATCAATAATTCGTTTCAAAATGTTGTACCATTTTTCAGATTCCACTCTGATAGATGCCTCTAGTAGATTTTAAATACCTTTTTGCATTGACAGACGTCAATTTGATACGAATGACGTAAAATATAAATTTAAAAAAAAATTTTTTTTTTTTACTTTTCAATATATTTACTTTAATTTATATCTACTACTCATGATGGGCCCCTAAAATTTCATGGGCCCCGGTGCGGCGCACCGGCTGCAACCCCTCTCATAGGGCCTGGCCATAACCCTTAGGCTATCATTATAAGGCCATAACCTTGGGCCATCATTAATCAGACATTAAGGATTCTCCCTAATTTTTACGACTGATTCATACTATAAAAGTGATATACATCTGAACAACTCATTAATACTTCTTGAAACAGGCATATTAAGTACAAATATGGCAGAGTATAATATGTATTGTCATTTTGTTGGAAAGAAAATTAAGCTAGGCCCTTTTTCTTTTTGTTAACAAGCTTTAGTGACGTAAATCCCCTCCCCCCCCAAAAAAAAACAAGCTCAACATGTTGGCCTTCAAAGCTATCACGTCATTTCACGTCAACCATGCATGCATCATTGCTAAATGCCCACACACTTAAAAAAAAGACACATTTTTTTTCATTAACAAATTTCTTTTTGTACACCCAACAGTCATGCAACAAAAGCCAACGAATGATTTTTAAGTATTTTGAAAGTAAGCTTCATTTCATGACTTCTAATTGTTAGGGGTGTTGATGTCCATGTAATAGCATTCAAAAGACACACAGACAAGTCCACAAATTATTTAATAAGTTTCATATCATTGTACAGCGTCGCTTTCAATTTAGCTTGTGCCTTATTTCCATAGCTAGATCACCAAAGTTTACCGACTAGCTACCATCCACCTAGATGAGATGATCAATAGCTACCATCCACCTAGATGAGATGATCAATCTACCATATTGTTGTTGTTGTTATATATATATATATATATATATATATATATCAGTGATGTTAATCCTTGTCCTTGTCCTTAAGGACCATTTTTCAGTCCTTATCCTTGTCCTGGTCCTTGGCAGACAAGTCCTTATCCTTGTCCTTGTCCTAGCTCTTTCAGTCCTTATTAACATTACAAGGACCTGCTTTGTGGTTTTTAATTAAAAAAATTTTTTTGCTATGCTTAGGCTGGTGCTACATTTAAAATCAATGCCAATCTATGGCAATGCACTCTGCATGTATTTATAATATATTATCTATGGTGCTGCCATTTCTAGACTTCCTTTTCTTTTTGTTTCCGGTTTATTATTGGCGGCATATTTCTAATCTCATAAATATAAATTGATTTTTTTTAAATTTAATTATAAAAAAATAATGGCTCCGCTTCGTATACCAAATGTAATTAATTTTGCCTATTCCGACTTTAGTGAAGATAAGGTTAAAAATAAGTGGAGTGCAAAATGTTGCATTTGTCGCAAAATAATTCAAGACAATATCAACGTGACTTCAGGATTTACAAAGTAAGTGTGCTTTGTTTAGCCTCAGTAGTAATTTTTTCAGATTTTTGAATTAGTAGTATTACGCATTTTAGTAGTCTTGCTACATGTTCTTAATAACTTTAATTACGCCTTATACGGAAAATACCGTATTATCGCAAACAATGTTCAAAATTCAAGCATACAGTAGCAATAGTTTATCAACAGAAGTAATTAAAAACAATATACACCGGTCAATTAATTAGTGAAGCACTCGATCGAATAGTGAATGATTTCAGTCTGAATGGAAAAGTTAGGCACGTGATTACTGATAACGCGAGCAATATGTTGAAAGCCATGTGTCTTTTTTTCCCATCATCTGAAGAAGAAACGCCTCCAGTGGACACATATGTTGATGATGATCAGCTGTGGGAGGATTTGCCTGATGATGAAACTGATTCACTGACTGCATGCTTCAGTCATTCACTGCAGCTGGTTGTGCGAGGTGGCCTTGAGAAGACCACCAGCTGTAGATCAGCACTCTCAAAAATTTCGAAATTAGCCAATATTGTTCTTCAAAGTGCATTATTTGAACGGCTTTTGAGGACATTTTCAAGTGTGGAAACATGGTAAAGTTAATTCCAGCAACAAACGACACTCGTTGGAACAGTGTATATAGACAGCTGGAAGCAGTTGTCGACTTGGACCAGGCAAAATTGATGGATTTGCTGCGACAAACATCACATGAAAATCTTATAATGACAGCCAAGGAATATGGACAAATCCAAGAACTTGTTGATGTTCTAGCTCCATTTGCACAGGCGACAGATATTGCACAGGGAGAGAAAATGGTTTCAATTAGTTGTGTGGTCCCGACCATTTTCCGCCTTCGCCGCTTTCTTTCTTAGCAGCTGAATAAAGTTACGTACCACCATTCTGTCCTAAATGAACTTCTTTGCCAGTTGGATGAAAGGTTTTTCATGCTGTTCAAGCGTCTTGATATGACAAATCACTTGACTCGTCAACAAACTTCAAAGTCGTTGGCATTTGACAACAGCATTTTTATCTTAGCATCTGCAGCAGACCCCCAATATGCTTTTCACTGGCTTGCTGACCACCCAGGACCTCAAGATGTGAGAGACAACCTACGACATCGAATAACTGGTAAGTTGATGATTTTATTTTTTATGATTGTTTGGCAGTTAATGTGCAATGCTGGAGTTGTAAATTTGTGTCGTTGTTTATGGCAATTTTTTTTCAAAACGTTATTCATTCATTGCTCCTAGTAACCACTTGGCCAGTGCTAGTCACTCATTTATTTTTAATTAAAGCAAAATGTTTACCTAATGCATATGTGTATAATTGTACATAGTTGTAAACGGTTTTTTGTTTTTTTACAGCAATGCTGCAGTCTGAGCTCACTGTTTGCCAACCAGCATCTTCTATTTCCACATCAGTCGAGTCGCACAAGCCAACTCCAGCTCCCTCGGAAAGTCAACCTTCTGCGAAAAAAGCCAGAGTCTCCCTCTTTTCACATTATAAAAACAAGTTGGAGACTACTGTAGAAGAGGCAGCTGTTAAGAGTGAGAAACAGCTGCAGAATTACCTGGAAGTTATAAATTCATCATCATTTAATGCAGACGAGTGCAAACTGTCAGACATATATAAGAAACCGGAATTTTCATTGCTGCAGCCATTGCTGGCGAGACTGTTTTGCGCTCCTGCAAGTTCAGCTTCAGTGGAACGAGTCTTTTCACAAAGTGGATTGTTTTTACGACCACACAGAGCTCGTATGAGTGATTCACTATTGGAGGCACTTGTGTTCCTCAAGCGTAACGCTTGACATTGACTAACATAATGATTTTGTTGAATGCACTACATTACATGTATATACATGAAATTTAAATAAATTTTTTTGTTAAAGAAATATTGGATTTTAATGTTTTATGAAATCCTTGTTTTAGTCCTTGTATGCAAAGTCCTTGTCCTTGTCCTGGTCCTTGATGCAAAGTCCTTGTCCTTGTCCTGGTCCTTGGCGGGCAAGTCCTTTTCCTTGTACTTTGTGCCCTTGTCCTGGTCCTGGTCCTTGCACTTTGTGTCCTTGTTAACATCACTGATATATATATATATATATATATATATATATATATATATATATATATATATATATATACAGGCCCGGTTTAACCACTAGGCAGGACTAGGCGGCCGCCTAGGGCGGCAAAAATTCCGGGGCGGCAGCCGTGGTAGTAAAAGACGTAAAAATAGAAATATTAAAACACTTGAAGTCCTTTAGTAATACATGGATTGACTAATATTTTAGTGCTAAGAGTTTATTAATATTGAAATTCTTAATATATTTCACTAAATATAAAAACAAAACGTCATATTAGAAATTAAAATAATCTGGTTTTATAAAAGAAATCAGAAAACAATGCGAGTTGTCGAACGTTGTTGAATGCGTCATGCTTTCTATGACGTATTTGGGAATTCCACAAACGCAACACATCTATCTATATTTATAGGATTGCATCTTGCAGGCTGTTGCTTATCGTCCCGCATGGTTGGATGAAGAAAAATTCTGGCTTCTGCTCGTGATGCTAAGTACTTTTCAATAATTCTAGATTGCACACCAGATGCTGGTCATGTTGAACAAATGACCACGATCATTCGCTTTGTGGATGTGATTTCAAATCCAGAAAATGACACTGCAGCACCATCATCTGTAAAGGAACATTGAGTTTTGTGCCTCTAAAAGAGACAACTGGTGCTGGCATGACTGTTAGTATTCTTAAGCAGTTAGAAAAGATGTCTTTATCTATCGAAGATTTACGCGGTCAAGGCTATGACAATGGCAGCAATTTGAAGGGAAAAGTCAATGGTGTCCAAAGAAGAATTTTAGATGTCAATCCACGTGCATTGTTTGTTCCTTGCTGTGCACATACCTTGAATTTGGCTGTAATTGATGCCGCAAAATGTTTCTTAGAAGAAACAACCTTCTTTGATCTAGTGCAACGTATTTATACATTCTTTTCTGCATCAACTCGCCGTTGGGAAGTTTTAACTCGACATGTTTCTAATCTCACTGTTAAACCACTGAGTGAAACAAGATGGGAAAGTCGAATTGATACTTTAAAAACTCTTCGTTATCAGCTTGGTGATATCTACGATGCTCTGGCAGAAATTGCGGATGACACAAATTTAACAGGAGCATCTGGTAATACATCACGAACAGATGCGCGGGTTATTGCAAAAGCCATTTTTAGTTTTAAGTTTGTCGTTTCTCTGGTTGTGTGGTATGACGTGTTGTTTGAGATCAACATGAGTAGTAAACAACTTCAAAAATAAAAGAATTAGATATACATGGCGCCATCAATCATCTTGCTGAAACAAAGAAGTTTCTCGTAAACCGCAGAAATGACACAGAGTATGAGAAAACACTGGTAGATGCAGCTGAAATCGTAGTCAATTTAGAGATACCAGCACTTTTCGAACCCGAACCAATCCGTATCAGAAGAAAGAAGAAACAATTTCCATATGAAGGAGATGACGACGAACCCATTAATGATCCAAAAGACAAATTCAAAGTAAACTTTTACTTCGCTGTTCTTGACACGGCCATACAATCGGTTGATGAAAGGTTCACTCTGATGCAAAATATTAGTTTGGTGTTTGGTTTCCTGTAGATGTTCATAGTTTACAAAATAAAACTAGCAGGGAAATTACGGAACATTGTTTGACTCTTGAGAAAGCTTTGCGACATGGAGACTCCACAGATATTGACGCATTTGATCTAAGCAGTGAACTGAGAGCCGTTTCAAGAAGAGTTGCAAGGTGTGCATCGCCACAGGATGTACTAAACTTTATATTGAAAAATAATCTAACAGATAGTGTGCCCAACACTGTTATATCTCTCCGAATCCTCTTGACACTTCCAGTTTCTGTGGCCAGTGGTGAGCGAAGCTTCTCAAAACTCAAACTGATAAAAACATATTTGCTACAAGAAAGACTCGTTGGATTAGCTACTGTGTCAATCGGACATGATATTGCTAGAGACATTGATCTGATGGAACTCGTTTCTTAATTTTCTAAAGCAAAAGCGCGAAAAATAAAGTTTTGAAATTTAATTATAGATTTATTTTTTTGGCCTACGATTGTAGCCTATAGCCATAAAACACAATTATACATGACATTGTATAGATTGTAGCCTATAGCCATAAAACACAATTATACATGACATTGTATAGATTGTAGCCTATAGCCATTAAACACAATTATACATGACATTGTATAGATTGTAGCCTATAGCCATAAAACACAATTATACATGACATTGTATAGATTGTAGCCTATAGCCATAAAACACAATTATACATGACATTGTATTGATTATAGCCTATAACCATAAAACACAATTATACATGACATTGTATTGATTGTAGCCTATAATCATAAAACACAATTATACATGACATTGTATAGATTGTAGCCTATAATCATAAAACACAATTATACATGACATTGTATAGATTGTAGCCTATAGCCATAAAACACAATTATACATGACATTGTATTGATTGTAGCCTATAGCCATAAAACACAATTATACATGACATTGTATTGATTGTAGCCTATAACCATAAAACACAATTATACATGACATTGTATTGATTGTAGCCTATAGCCATAAAACACAATTATACAAGACATTGTATAGATTCTGTTGCAACTTAAATAGTTTTTGAAACAAACGACAGCATAGTTTTCCTTCATGAAAATTATAATATTACTTTAAATATTAGTTCTTTTAGTTGCCTTTAGTAGTGGGCTGAGTGCGACAGGTTCGCCTAGGGCGGCAAATACTCTGGCGCCGGCCCTGTGTGTGTGTGTATATATATATATATATATATATATATATATATATATATATATATATATATATATATATATATATATATATACAAGGCCGTAGCCAGAATTATCAAATTAATTCTAAAAATCAAATTTTACTATAAAATATACTTCTTTATCATTGCGTTCCAATTTTTTCTTATATAAAACTCTCCGCACAGCCCCCCCCCCCTCCAAAACAAAATTCTGGCTACGGCCTTGTATATATATATATTGATTTCATTTAGGGCAACAGATGGTCGGCGATTTCAAATGGTTGTTCGGATTTATATATCAAAGGGGGAAAAAATGAACCTTTCATGTCTGTCCCTGATTACCAGAGTGTA
Organism: Bulinus truncatus; assembly: GCA_021962125.1. Lineage (NCBI taxonomy): Eukaryota > Metazoa > Mollusca > Gastropoda > Planorbidae > Bulinus > Bulinus truncatus. The sequence continues at coordinate 11,557,671 of JAGDYQ010000007.1, forward strand.
ATGCCTTGAACCTAACTGCTGAGATCACCTACACATTATTTTGTTCAGAAGGAGTTTCGTTATCTTCATCTATAACCTATCATTCAATGATCGCATTAAGGGGTCAGCATGCACAATAATGGAAACAAAACACTTCATTTTAGTAATTACTTTTCGGTTAATGTTCAATAATTATAATATCTGGAGTGTTGAATTACAGACTACAGTTTTATGTCGACAAAGTGCATCACACACACACGCACGCACACACACATACACCGGAAGTAGATTGGGAGTTGTATTAATATTAATATTCAAATCAAATGACCAATGGTATAGCGAGCTTAACTCGCGCCTGGCCCCCTGTATTCGAAAAACATATAATATATGTAAAATATACCATTTTGCGCATCTTTGTGAGTAGCCCCCGGGGTATGATGCCCCCCTCACTACGTCACTGCAAAAGACAGATAAACAACTATTGTCAGAGTCTCTATATGCCCTTCTGACGCAAATGTTCCAGTGAAGCGAGCTTTTCCCATAGGCCAACTAATTTTTGCCTTTGTATTTGTTCGAACTTTCCACAACCACCACCCTTTTCCAACGTGTTACGTGTACGTAAATGACATCCTTAAAATCTCAGTAGGCTTACCTTACTATGACTTATGTCAGTGGTTCTCAAAGGTTTGCTATTCACGACCCATTATGAATTCTATTTGGTTTTTGCTATCGACCCGTACAGAAAAAAATGACTTAAAAAAAAAGCGAGCTAACATGGATATTCTCGTTTAAGTCATTATAAAACATTATATTTTTTTAATTATCTACTACCCTAAAAGTGTGTCGCGATCTATGTTATAAGAACCACTGCCGTAAGTCAAGGCTAAAGGGCTGCTAATTAGAAATTGTTACAAGTAACTTATAGGCTAATAAAAGTTTCTTTTTTTAACGCAATTTTTTTTTACTTTTAAGTCTTAACATGAATTCTATAATTTATGTTATTCAATTTTTGAATATTATTAAATATAGCTGTTGTGATTTTGTTACAGTGGACTTTATTGAAAAACAACCACATTTATATACATAGACTTCATTAAAATAGATTAAACCGGAAACTGAAATATCTTTAATGCTTTATGACACACCCCCAATTTTTATTGGAAGGTAAAGAGGTGAAGGTTAAGAAAAAAATAAATTACTTGTGACGTAAAAGAGCTACATAAACTGAGGGAAAAAAAAATCAGCCTTGTATTCTGTCAGCTGTCAACATCAACAAACAAGCAAAAAATGAAGATAGATTTACATACGCATATTTTACCCGAAAATTGGCCAGACTTAAAAGAGGTAGGTAATATTTAAACAGAGTTAAAGTATCAATATTATTATCAAAGCTAATTTCTGTCTCTAAAACAAGATTTTACCAGAAATAAGCCTTTGATTGAGTTGACGCGTTGTTTGGGTTAGTCTTTGTGTCAGCACCCTCTTTTTGTTCTTACAGTTACAGTATTTTAGTCTTAGTGAGTGCTAGTTCTAGTAGTAGTTAGTAGTTACTGTGTAGAAAGTGTAGTAATAGCCTATTACTAATAGGTGCGAAATACTCAAATACATATTTAAAATATTTTTGATTGATATTTTTTTAATACCATCTTTTACCATTAATTTATGAATAATTAAAAAAAAAATAGTTTTAAATTACAAAATGCCTCTTTTACCATTGACTTTAAATAAATTACATTTGAAAGCTTGTGTTTCATTCTACAATTTTGTTCGATTTGTATTGACATAATTTACCTATCTACTGAAACTTATCACTTAATTGCAAGTTTGGATGGAAAAATTCATCCATCATTCATTTAATGCACGAAGGGGGATTTGGGGAGGATAGTCAATCAGTGTAGAGCACTCATCTGTTGACCAGAGAGTCCCGGCTTTGATCCCCTATGAGATTCAGGGGAATTTTTCCAGGGCCTAGTGAAAGTTGTTTGAAAGTCCTTCTATTTCACCCAACTTTAAATGGACACCTGACATTAGTTGGGAAAGTAAATGCGACTGTGTGTTGTATTCACCATACAATCCCTTTATATGCTGTTTTTACAGTAACATTAATTCGACACTTTATCTGCCCAGATGACCCCTAAGTGCTGAGGTAACTAACTATGTTAATGCACATAACTCTTAATGTTTTTTATTTGGATAAAGATACTTTAGTGTATTAATTCTTAATTGACATTCACTTAATTCATTAGGGAACTTTTTTATTTTGAATAGGTCCATTAAAGAAGATGCTTTTTAAAAAAAAAAAAATGAATGTATTTAGTAATAATGTGTTGTTAAAAAAGCTTCTCACTATGTGCTAAAAAAAATTAAAAAACTTACAACTATAAGTTCTCTTAACTCAGCAGTTATTTTTCAAGTTCAGTTTACTACAAAGTAAAAAAAAAAAAAAAACTATGTAAGGAGTATTTAAGGGAAAAGTGACTATTCCCCCTTGGGACAAAACTGAGTAAACACTGGGTCCTTATTTACCAGTACTATAAAGAAAAAAAAAGCCTCTGTTGGCCACCTCTGGTAAATGATGTCCCCCAAGCGCAGCATTGGAGGAGGGTGCATGCTGATATTACATTATTTGGAATGAACTTCATCTGACATAACTATTATATTGGGCTTTAGCTAGTCATTTTTGTATTTACATAAAGCAACACTTTTATCAGTTTAATGTAAATTGTCTGAGATAAATATAGTTCAATAAATTGCATGCATTCAAATAATGTATGTAATTTAACTTTTACAAAAAAATTATTGCAAGATTCTTTGAATATGTCTTTAAAAATACTTAAGCGAAATTTGAGGATCACTGTATAGCAATATTTAGCCATACACACTGGAGACATGCTTCTTTTTGTCTACCCTTGATCTCTGCAAATTTACCACCCCCAGGATCCAAATAATACTAAGGCTGCATTAAAGCCTCTGATTTAGAACTATGTACAATGTATTGTAATGAAGGCTTTGGTTTTTCTTCAGAGATATGGCTATGGTGGTTGGATTCAACTGCATCATCATTGTGCAGGAAGAGCCAAAATGATAAAAGATGGCAAACTGTTTAGAGAAATTGAAGAAAATTGCTGGTCACCAGAAGCTCGTTTAAAAGATATGGATGCCACAGGTACTAAATTACATTCCTGGAACTATTTAGCCATTAACTGTCACTAAAAAGATGGCTATCCAAGATTAAGGAACAAAGAACAAATATTCCTAAAGCTACTGATAATACAGAAGCAAAAGTAATTTAATCTATTTATAGACTTTCTCCATATTTTGTTTTAAATTATATAATACATTATCTGTTTACACACATTATAATTTTGATCAAATTCTTGATTGATGATTAAAGAGCTTTGATTTATAAAGAATCAATGTTTATGACTTTGATTCTGAATGGAAATTTAAAATAATAATTAAAAAAAAATATAATAGCATTATTAAGAAATTAAAAGCATATCAATTATTTTTTTACTGACAGGTGTAGATATTCAAGTATTGTCTACTGTACCAGTTATGTTTGGATATTGGGTAGGTTAATTTTCTTTAATGCATGCTTTAAATGCTACAGAAGATATAAAAATATTTTTAATTATTTAGTTTTTTTTTTTAAGAAAATTTTGTTAGAAAATTTCAGTTTTCTTTGATGATAGGTAATAATTTATTTTGCCAATATGCTTTAATTTCAGAATTGTTAAACTTTTTCTTTCCTTAATAACTTCATACTCAAATATATTTTACTTGTTGGGGGAAAAAGTAGGTGAAATGTTTGGCAAATCACTACATTTTCTAAATTTTTAAAAATAAATTATTCAGACGATTTTCAGATATAGCCTAGAGCTTATAATGTAATACAACCTCTTTAAAATGTATTTCTTGTGGAAAATAGTATTCTTAAACTGACAATTTTGTGTTCGATTACAGGCAGAGCCAAAGGACACATTAGATCTTTGTGAAATGTTAAACAATCATTTGGCAGAAGTTGTTCGTTCTTGTCCTTCACGCTTTGTAGGGTTGGGTACTATCCCTATGCAGGCTCCTGATTTGGCAGTCAAAGAACTAATTCGTTGCAAACATGAATTAGGTAATTTTTGTTTTCTATTTTAAATCATTTGATCTTTTTTTTTTTGCTCTTGTTCTCTGAGAAGATTATGCACAAAACACTTCATGACCACCACACAGCCATATTTATTGGCAGAAGCATCTATGAACTTCTTGATCTTACTGCTAAACTTGGAAATGATTCAACCTATGCTCATTGACATGAGCTCTGAGAAGAGCTAAGTTTATAATTTGATCATGTTTCTCTGTTGAAAAATTATTATGCAGAATATCTAGAGTAATTTCTGCTACAACATCAAGCATTGTAAGGTTAATCTAAGCCAGAACATCTTGTAAGCCCTTTGATAGAGAGGAGAATGGAGAGACGTCCATTTTTATATCCTTGAGACAGTGAAGTCCTCTTAATGATGAAATTTTCATTTTGTGAAATCAAGGGAATTCACCAGTTTTCAGATATTTTTTAAATCATTTACCTAGAAATTTTACTCTTTAAAATTTGACTTTTTTTAAAACCATAAATAGTTTTTTTTTTATTTATTGAGTTTACAAATGTATGTTTTAACTTGACACATTTTATATGCACTTCCGCCCATACATTTTTGTTAAGCTGAAATCTTTTTTTCTACAGCTTTTATAAAAAAGTAAAGTTCCCTTAACAATAAAGGGCCATTGGGCAGATGAAGTGTAGAATACATCTTTTTCTGTAACCTCTGCATATAAAGGGATTGCACAAGTCCCAACCACCTTTACTTCCCCAACTTAAGTAAGGTACCCATTTAAAGCTGGGTGGACTTGTAGGACTTTAACAGTCAACTTTCACCAGGATCTGGAAAAATTCCTTTGGTTCCCAACTAGGAAAGAACGCAGGACTCTTCCGGTTTCCTCAACTTTTCTGCAAAGGACATTGGGCCTCAACCTCCCAAAAAATGCACCTATAGGACAATGCCCAGTGTTCAGTCTTTCTGAGGCCTCACCACGGGTTTATGACAACCGCTCCATCTGACTGTGGGCGTTTCTGCCTGTCACCCCATTGTCACAACTCAAGAACCACTGCGATCTTTAAAAGTCTCTGATCTTAACACACGCATACTTAAGTGAGGTCTTGTCAGCATCCCCAAGTTAGTCGTGAAGGATGATTTAGCTTGAAAGTTTACTTGTAAATGAGATACATTTTTAATACAGAAATTTATAAAATGTATTAATTTTTAGTTCATTTTAAAATTGTATTCAACAGCAACTTTTTATGTTCACAGGGTTTCCTGGAATTCAGATTGGGTCTCATGTTAATGAATGGAACTTAGATGCACCTGAATTGCAGCAAATTTTTGCAGTAAAGTATTTTTCATGATTTTTAAAAAAATTGTTTTGTAAGTATGTAATATAAAACTGAGCAGAAATCATTACATTATTGGAAAAAACAATATTTCTTTAATCTTTCTCCTGATTTAATGGTTTATCCATCCAGTAAATTAAAAATATATCAATGCATACAACTTTATTAATGTATTATATATACTTAAAAAAAGGCTAAATAATTATCTGAAGATATCTTTTAAAGTTACGTAATTTTTCAGGCAGCTGAAGAACATGATTGTGCATTATTTGTTCACCCTTGGGATATGGAACAAGGAGGAAGAATGCAGAAGTATTGGCTGCCTTGGCTTGTTGGTAAGGGAAATGTGCACCTATTTTCTCTCATCAGTAAGAAAAAAAATATGTATCAAATATTTATAACAGACTTCATTAAAAAAAAACATCTGCCCAATTACAGTACTAGAAATGTCCAAACTCTATTGGCTAGATTATGATGGAATTAATTTGATAACTATATTAACTAATTCTAGGCATGCCTTCAGAAACTACTACAGCCATTTGCTCTATGATTTTTGGAGGGGTATTAGAAAGATTCCCAAAGCTGAAAGTTTGTTTTGCCCATGGAGGTAAGTATAAATTAGTGGTTTTATGATAAAGAAAAATTCCTTTGTCATCATTTTTTATTTTATTTATTTATTTTTGTAATGATTCTCTGTACAATTTTTTTTTTACGAATAGGTGGAGCTTTTCCATTTACTATTGGTCGAATTGAACATGGGTTTAACTGTAGACCAGATCTGTGTGCTGTAGAAAATAATGTCAATCCCAGAAAGTATCTTGGCCAGATTTACACTGATTCACTTGTACATGATGAAGATGCTCTTAAATTGCTAGTTAAGATTATAGGCAAGGTTAGATTATTTCTGACTATATATAGGTACTCTTAAACCTAATGTAATTTAAATTTTTGAGCACAAAAACTATAAATTACGCTTTTTTACAATTCAACTTTTTATTAATTTTCAATATCTAAATTCTTTCTTTACTGTTAATAGGATACCATTAAAAAGCTTGTTGTTTTTTTTTTGCTTTACAGTAAGATATTTTTATTTACATAATTTGTATATAAAGTTTTTGTTAAATAGAGAAAACAGAAAGGGAGAAAAAAAGGGAAAAGTAGTAGGTAAGTCAAGAAAAAGATAAAGATAAAAACAATAGTAGTAAAGTAGAAAAAGAAATATAAGAAATATATAAAATTGTCGATTTCACTAGTAATGGCATTTATTTAAGATAAGACTTATTAAATGCAAAAATGAATTATCTACTATGCCATACCCATCGTTTTATTAGCAAGGGAATTTAAATGATAAAATTTGTAAATATTCGTAGAAAAAAATGACTTTTTTCTTTATTCACATAAAACAACATTTTGATAATCAAGTCGTTGAGCCCATCTATTTTTCTATTTAACTGCGCCCATATCTTTTAAAATCTAAACATAGTGAAATGCAAACGCTCTTCAAAAGAAACCCTACAAAATGTTTTGCGTTGTTAAAATGGCTGCATGTTTTAATCAAGGTACAGAAATGTGCTATTCTGAAATTAAATTAAGCTGATATAGTTTATTTAAGTGTTAGTAAACGGGTTTTAAATCATACTAAGTTGTAAAATTGTCTTAGATTGTCTTTTTCGCTACTTTTTTCTCATATATGACTTTATTCCTTGAACTCCTTGAGGGCCTCTGCAATTACTCTCTGTTTTGGGAGGCCTTTTTCAGTTCCCCCCCATGTTTGATTGCAACTTTTTATCTCTTATTCGCAAAACCTTCTACAAGTTTTCTTTGGTAGGCCATGCTTTCTCTAGCCTTGGGGATTCCACTACAGAGTCATTTTTGTATTGTCTTCTGGAGGCTTCCTGAGTGAGTGGCCAATCCATCTCGTTGCTTTATGTTAAGGATATTCCTGGGCCACCCGTTTAGGAATGTCTGTAGTTTGTTGGTTAATGAGTTGGTGACTCTCCATGTTTGTGCACCACATAGCAGGATGGATTTGACGTTGCTGTTGAATATCTGGAGTTTATATTTAGTTCTCATATATAACAACATATTAGTTTTATATTATAACTGTTTTTATTCCATTTTGATTTGATCACAAGTCTTATAACCCGCTGTTTTTAAAGAGCTTTCCAATTTTGGTACATGTATAAACCCATTAAAAGAATTAAGATTACACTGGTAAACAGTGAATTCATTGCCAGTGATATTTGAATCATTTTATACAAAGTCAACTATGCTGATTTAGAATATGTAAGTGCTTTTGCTAGATTGGCTCTATTTTAAGAGATAATTAAAATTAATTAAATAATGTATGCACCGTATTTGAAAATTGTCAAGAATGGCATGAAGTAAAATAGTATACTAACAAATAGTAGTGAAACTGTTAATAGTCATGCAGAAATTTGTTAAAAAATATGTGTAATAGTGTTATGGAAGAAAACATTTTCATTTGAAAAACTAATGTCTAATTAATTAATTAATATGTTTATTGTATATGGTAATGCATTAGCAAATCACTGTTTGCTCGATTTCCTTTTGTATGTGCCATTGCGCTGGAGGCTCCAACAGTAGTCAGCCATCATATATGTGTCCCATCTTCCTTGATATCTCTCCTCCATTACCCTCATATCCTGATGGAACCTCTCGCCTTGTTCCTCACTGAAGTCCCCAAGGTTATCTGTAAATTTGTCTAAATGACTGTGCAGGTAATGTACCTTAATGCTCATATATGCTCCAATGTTTCTGAAGTTAGCGAGCATATCTTGCACCAGTTCTTCGTAATTCTCTGCTCTGTTATTTCCTAAGAAGATCCTGACAACTGAAACAAAACTGTTCCATGAATAAGCTTCAAGGTGATCCATGAAATTAGTAAAATTTCGATCGTTGATGAGTTTTCGAATCTGAGGACAGTAAAAAAATCCCAGCTTTCAGCTTCTCCATGCTCAATCCGGGGAATGATCTGCAAATATACTTGAAGCAGATTTCACCAAAGCCTTAAATTGTTTCATTAGACCTAATTTGATATGAAGCGGTGGGAGAATGATCTTATTTTTGTCAACCAGTGGCTTGTTGATATTTTCTTTACCTACAGTCATGGTTTCCCTTGCAGGCCATGTCACTCTTGTCCAATGATCTTCCCATGCCCTGCTATCCCAAAGGCACATGAAGCAGCTATTTTGTGTATCCTGACTTGCTGCCCAAGCAAGAAGTTTACCATTTTTAGATCAACACAAATTGACCACTGATGCTCATAATAACGGACTTTCTGCAATACTGTTTTGATATTCTCATACTATTCTTTAAGTGTTGTTGAGTGAGCAATGGTAAGAAATGCATAACGGTTACCATTGTGTAACAGAACGCATTTCAAGCTTCTGATGGAACTTTCTATAAAAAGACGCCAGTCTTCGAAATGGTAGTCTTGTAGTCCCATTTGCTTTCTTGGACAGATTTAGGTCTCGTATCAGGTCATTGAGTTCTTCTTGGCTGAATGGTTGAGGTGTTGAAGAACTTCCTTAATCGCTTCCACTATTTTCACCTGCCAAAAACTCCAGATCTTGCCCCTCTTCGAAGTCTGAAGGTGAAAGCTCTAATAATCCAGTAAACACTGGAATAGGAACTTCAGTGCTATATGGAATTGGTCTCCATGCAGATTCAAGAACAGGATAATCCCACTTAGATTTCTTGTGGCGATTGAAGCCAATAACATTCACAATACAAAAATAACAATTACCCAAATGATTTTTCGGCTCTCGCCATACCATTGGTACACCGAAACTTAGACTTTTCTTCTCACCATTCGTCCACTGCCGTAAGCTCTCCACACAGTTTTTGCAGACCTTATGGGGAGCCCAAGACTTGTCTTGGTCTCCCAGCTTCACACCGAAATAAGCCAAATATGCCTGCTGCACAAATTCGGTTATATTTCTTTTTTGCTTTTCAGTCATGTATTCTCCACAAATGTAACAGAATACTTTCGGATTATTTTTGCAGCATCTTAGTGATGAACTCATGATGTCGTTAGAAAGCAGCTATAAAAGACAAAAAAAAAAAAACAAGTTATAACTTGGTATAGTTAAATTAAACTGTAAGTAATATAATACAATCTTCGAATTAAAACTATACAATGTGACGTAGTATACAAAATTTACTCACCAATTACAGCGAGATAGAGAGAGAAAAATATTCTACAAACTTCTCAAGCGACCGCGCACTCGTTAATCGCTCTCAACTTCGTGGTGATATAATAACGCCATGACGTCATCGAAATATATAATCTCTGCGGTTCGTAACAAAATAAAATATTTCCAACCGCCTTCATGCTTCAGAAATAATAATTTCTATGAGATACAACAGACACCAAACTTATTGCATTTGTTTTACACAAAGGGTACAATCATATTTTCAAGGGTGTCCAATATCTCAGAAACTAGATTCAGCAAAAGCAGTGGTAGTTTTGAAATCAGCACCCATGAATTGCTATAAATTCATTCAAACACTCTTGGCAATTCACAAAAAAATTTTTTTTGTTGAGCTGTGTTATAGATGAATACTTGTTAAATATTACTTTTTAATCATTCTTATTTTTTAAAATAGAATTTGTCAGAGGATATCTTAAATATAGGAGGAACAATTCTGTTCTTTTTTCTATTATAGTAATTTTCCAATTTAATTAAAGTTTGTAAGCAGTTTGAGCACTGAAGCTGCCATTAAAACATTTTTAATGAAAAGACTATAAAACTAACGCATGATTTGCAAATTATGTGAATATAATTATGCTATTGTAAAGCTTTTAAATGTTATCCTTTTGGAATAGTAAAGGTTGAATTTTTTTTTTAATTATAAAGAGCTGTATCGCAAGTAGATAATGCTTGGTAAACAAGCATTTCTCATAAATAGATTTAATGAAAGTACAGATCAATACTTTTATAATCATTTAAATTTTTATTTATTTGTTGATTGTCATATTTTTTGTTAAATTTAAATCAGTCATGTTTTTCTTAAAAATTAAAGTAGACATTTTACATTTATTGATTTATTTTCAAAGGATAATATTGTACTTGGGAGTGATTACCCTTTCCCTCTTGGTGAAGAGCATCCTGGAAAACTCATTGAATCAGTTGAGGAATTTAGCCCAGAGTTGAAGGTGCTGTCTTTTTTTATAAATAAATTTTTTATAAATAATGAGTTTCAATAATAATGAAAAAAAAAAGACAATGTTAATATAAATTCAATTGTTTACATTAACAGCATCAACTGTTGGCAGGGAATGCTTTGAAGTTCCTGGGTTTAAACCCTGATGGAGACAAACTCACTGTTGGAGCACAGAGTAATAATTTCAGTTATGTCAATTTAAGAGTATCTTAAATGGCTCTTTCTTTTCGAAGTATGTGTTGCCCTCAAATAAAACTCATGTTATTGTATACAACTAATGAATACCAGTGCCCTCAATTAAAATCTCATTTTCGACTTTTTTGTTTTTTTAATCAGAATGTAAATGACTGCTGTGTATATATTTGGCAAACAATTTTTGAAAGCACTTTTGCTGTGTACATTTTTGTATCTTATATTTTATAAATAGTTATTTGTCTTTTACTCAGTGTTTTCAAATAAATATCTTTTTTTGTTTTTCAAAATAATTACTTTATTGCTATATGTATAGTTGCGTTTAATATGTTATGCAGAGTATATATTGCCAACAAAGGAAATATTTACAGTTTATAAAGAGGTATCAGTCAGTATACAATTCCTCAATTATATTTAAAATATTATCATGTTGTCTATTTTGGTTTGCTATTTCAAATGTATTTACTTAAAACCTTTCACATTATGTCTTCTTATAACTTAATTATATTCAAGTTCTTGAGATTATTTTAATACTGTAAATACAGTAGTCCTACCATTATCTTAAAATTGTCTGGATTATGTGGCCAGTATTAAATTATACTTTCTTGTGTTAAAAGGAAGTTTTGGAGATAAATAGCAACAAATTTTTATTGTGCATTTGTTTTTTTCATAAACATTTAATATTATCACAAAGTAAATTTTTTTTTTGCTTGCCTTAGAGTTGAAATTTTGCCAAAATATTATTAAAAACAATAAATTCAAATCTGCATTTACCCTTAAAAGTTTTTTACAGCAGCACTTGGATTAAAAATGTGTAAATAATTCAGATGAGGAAAAAAATGAGAAAGGAGACAAATTTCCTAAATACTTTTTTTTTTTAACCTTCTTAGAAAAACTGTTTATATTTTCATCTGATGAACGTTGTAAATATTTGCATTCTTCACTTCCCTGTATAATCTTTTTAAGCATTTATATCTAGATTTTTCTCTTCAATTAGCATTTCAATTGGCAATGTAGTTATAAAAAAAGATCATGGTCTGTTCAACATGGGGAAAAAAAACAATTAGCAAAGAATGGAAAGATATGGTGCAAAAATAAAATTTGTCATTTCATTGTAGAGTTGCTTTTTAACCAAAGACCTTTGTTTCCATATTTATTCCACATCTAAATACATTAAGAAAGTTGAGAAAAAAATGGCTTGTTTTAAAACAAAACTGATTTTTCAGTTTATACATCATGCAACATTTTCATTTTGATTATATAGTATCCCCTTTGAATGAAAATTAAGATTGATACATAGTGACAAATGTAATTTGTTCTACTTTTTGCCTTTCAAAGTTTCTGTATTAAATTTTTTGTATTAGTTATTAATAATGCAGGAATAATTGTAATCCATATTGAAAGTGTTGACTAAATGCCATATATTTTCGACTAATATTTTAGTTCTGTAAAATAAAAATAACATAGAATTTTTTTATGTTCTGATTTTGTCATTCCTTTAAATGGGTGATGCAAATAAATACTTTTTTGAAAGGTTATTAAAAAGGTTTGTATGAAGCTAAGTTGAGACCTAACAATTAATCAAATAAGAAATCTAAAAAAAAAACAGGTTAAAAATCTCAATGACAATACCAATATTTATAAGTAAAAAAATAATGATAATTAAATTTTTTAAGCTAACTTACAATACAATAAATGATAATTTAAAATATTTAACTTGTATGCTATTAAAAATACTGTAATGAAAATTCAATTAAGTCAGGTAATTAAGACAATAAAAAAAAATTTAGTAATAGTCATTGAATATTACATGTAGTATTATTTAATAAGAAATAAAATTATTTATTTCTAATTAGGGCTTTCATTATAATTTATGTTCATACTTATATCATTCCATAAAGTAAATTTGTTCCATTTAGACCTTTTTCATGTGTAATATATGTAGTAATAAAATGACATAATTCTATTTACCATTTTCTGTTGTCATCTTTAACTGATTTTAAACATTCTGTTATATTATATTGACATGCTAATTCTTTTATATACTCATATACACTTCATATACCCTGATGGCTCTTCATGGCCTATAAAGGGAATCCTTTACTTTTAAAAAAATAATTATGACATAAAATTTCATTCAAACTGACTGGCAAAAATTGTAAAGCCATTTAGAACATTTAATGCATGTGATGAAAAAATAACAACAGCAGCTTTCAAACTAAAACAGTTTTAATGCCATCATGAACGATTTGATGTTCAAGTTTTAACAATGCATTTTTACTTTCTTCTTCAGCAGCTCTATTTCTTTCTGCATAGTCATCCAAAATTCTTCTAATACTTTCTTTTATCATCACTGTGTTTTTACCAGTACTAGCAGAGATAGTCACAATGTCACTAAATACTGGCAGTCTATTTGGATGGAATTCATGACTCACATGATCCAAGGAATCTGTAAGAATGGCAAGGCAAATTAATGAAAAAAACACATTTATGAGATAATATTTCAACTTTTTTAAGCCAAATATAAAAAGAAAAAATTGCAAAAAAGTTTAAACCTATGGCAATCTAAATAAATAAAAAATGTTAATGGTGGTTTGTTCAAAGACTTGAATCTCACAAAGTTCCTTGCAGATTGCTGTCAAAATTTCAATAAAATTGTATTCGAATAATAGCATGGTTTTTATTTACCTATTGATTGTACATGTATTTAACAGACAAACGACACTTCCCTAGCATTTATAATATTTTTTCCATGCATTGTCTTAAAAGCATTGGACAAACCCAACATAAAAAAGGCGTTGCCCATTACGGGCTTCATGGCAGCGCCTCACTTACAGTTTGCATGGTGAACAAAATTACAAGATGGGTGATCTTATAACATGTGTGCAATCAAATATACTTAAGCCAACGCTTGAGCATAAAGGCATTTATGATCAAATAATGCAAGCAGTAAAAAAAAAAACAGGGTTGAAGAAACTGGAAGGAACTGGTAAAACGTTTCAAATTATATTGACTCTGGCAGTAATTCAATACTAAGATGAAAAGCCACTGCTCTTGCGTCGCCCGGAATAGTGTCAACATTGCTACCAAGTAAAATAATGCTCATTCTGTTTTGAAATTGCCATTGAGCATGCAATTCATTGAAACTTACACATGCAACATTTCCAAAGCATCTGACATGGGAAAAGTATTGCAGAAATGCTAACTTATTGTTTGAGATGAATGCCCATAGGCACACAAAAAATCTCACAAGGCTCTTGCTCGTTCATTTCTAGATTTCTGTGGAAACATCAGAAGATTCGAGAATGCTTGCAAAAGATTTCAGACAAACATTATCTGTAAATCGTCCATCAACACTAGCAAACAAAATAAATGCTTGCCTAAAATAATCTACTTTGTGGCGACATGTAAAGACTTTAAAACTAACTATAAATATGCTTGTCCAGCTGATAAAAAGAATTGGTTTAAAAAGTATTTCCCAATATTCAAACCAATTATAAGAATCACGAAAGGCTGAGTGAATTAGCTATTCTTGCAGCTAGAACAAAGATGTCTAGGAACTTATATATTATTCAATTTTAAGCAAAGCAGTCACATACAAGTCTGTTGACTCCTATGACTCCAAAGAGATATATTTCTATTTTGAAGTGCAATTCTCAATTCGATCAACAAAGCTCAGAGTCAATCTTTCTCTCTTTGAACTCTCTCAGTTTATCTGTAAGCTGAGACTAGACCCCCATGAGATTAAACTCTGTGTTCCTCAGAATGAGCCCTTTGGCAAGCAAGCTACATGACAGATCCATTCTGGGGTCCGCCAGCTTGGGGCACTTGATGAGCAGAGGTTCCCCAGTTTTATCAACTTCCCTATAGTAGCTGTGGCAGAGACAATCAACATTGGGCCTCAACCTCCCAAAGTACAAACCAAGTGAACAATGCCCAGTGCAAAACTGAGTAATCAGTGCCTCCAAATGACTCCAGACATTTCTGCCTTACACCCCACAGTCCAAACTCAAGAACCACAAATTTCATTCGACTTGGATCTTGGCACACGCACCATCCAGTGAGCTAATTTCATCAAGCATGAGGTGCGCCTGGGGTTTGATCGACCTCACTGGGAAAGACCAATATTTAGAATTGTGGGTTTTAAATCTAAACACATATTGCTTCTCACATGGATAATTATTTGTTCTAACAAAAAAAAAATATTGTATACTAACAAGCATTATATCATTAAACAAATTAAAAACAAGCTTTTCTCTTTTCTTTCATTTCCATTTAACCTGCCTGAGCCACAGCAATGTGTGGCCAGATACAGCCAGTTATCTGGATAAAATTTAAGTATTGTAGATATATAGTTATTTTCCATTTACCTGGTAAGTTTTTAACAAGGTCTAAGAGCTGTTTTGTTTTTGTTAAATTTGAATCTGTATCAATTTTATTCAACGCTAGCACAGAAGGCTTGTCCAACATTCCTTGACCATATTCATCCAATTCCTGAAAATAAATAGTTTTAATAAGGCAAAAATATATTAACAAAAATGAATAAGAAAGATATATAAAATACAGCTTTTTTCTTAATAATTTACTACAATTTAAATTGTTATAAAACATAGTCTAAATTTTTTGCAAGACTGTTACTTATTTCTGTCACTATGTACAACATACAGAATGTGTTTAGCATCGATTTTTCTTAAATTAAAAAAAAACAAAACAATTAAGAGCAATATAAGCTAAAATACCAAGTTATAACTTTTTTTTGGGGTGCTTTCAAATATTATTAATTCTGGCATTTTCTACTAAAGTAATACTAATTAATTCAAATGAAACAAAGGTTTCAGCTATTCTATGAGAAAATAAAGGAATATGTACAATATACAGGACTGTCAACCTTTATTCAAAGCTAAACCCCAAACCAGCCTGGTTAATAGATGTAAGAGAGTAAAGACAATCCATAACCTTTCTTCAGTATAAATTTATATGAAAATATGATGCTAGACATGCTTATTTGGAACTCGTGCTGCTTTCCATAGAATATATACATGTATAAGAAAAGATAATGAATATATATAAGAAAGGAAGTCAATTAGAATCACTAATACAAATTTAGGAGTCTAGCGTCAGAATAAAATAAGAGTAAAGCACATTTATTATTTCTAAACAAAAAAAATATGAAAACAAAATGTTAGAATACAAATAAAATATCTTTAAAAATTGAGATACCTGTATAAGTAATAGAAGTGATTCAAAAGCTGATCTCTCTGGATGTTTAAAAGACAGTTGAAATGGGTTAATATCTAGCATATACAGCAAAAGTTTATTTCTTTCTGCATGACGCAAAAATTTAATTCCCATTCCAAGATTTTTATGAGAGCCTTCTATCAGTCCAGGTAAATCTGCAACAGTTATCTGGAAATAAAAATAAAAACATTTGACTGAACCCCCTGCACAAATACATTTATAAAATACTTCAAAAGGATAAAAAAGGTTTTGTTTTTTTAACGTATTTAAAGGCCTATTATTTCAAAAAATTATGCACAATCTCTAAAGTTTCTCAGAAGTTAACATAAAATAAATGTACATTTAATTAAATAACAAAAATTAATCATTATATGCAAGAAAATATTATAACAGTGATTATTGAAAATAATACCAAAAAACTTTTTTAAAATATGCTTTTATTAAAATGTACTAAAAAGCAAAAAGAAAAAAAAAATGAGATGACTGGTTCTCAAAGTGTACTTTGATGTAACAATAAATAAAATTGGAAACTGGTGCTCTCTCTTGTATTATGGTCATTATAATTTCTTTATTTATTCCTAAAAATATTTTCATTCTTCCTAATTCCAGTCATAGAACCTATCATCTAGGCTATAGCCGGTCTTATATATAGGCAAACTAGAAAACTGCCCCTGGCCCCAAATGTCATAGGGTTTAATCTAGTAAAATTTCCTATCAACTATAACATGATTCTGGCCCAGATGAACTTTTGCCAAGGGCCCTCCCTCCCAAATATATTTATGTCCCAAAAATCTCAGAACTGCTCTGATAAAACTTTCTAAAAATGCCTTATGTTTCCAGACTAAGGGAATAATTGAACAACACTTCTTAAAAAAAAAGTTATACATGTACAAATGTACATATTGTTTCTATATTTACAAATTTAAATAAAATGTATTTCTTTTCATAGGTTTATAAACTAAATTTTGCTCATATTTTGTGCCACAGAAAGCAAGGGTGTGCCCATCACTAATGCACTAAAGAATGTGGTCAAATTTTTTAATGTTAAATGTACGATAACTTTAAGTCAAAAAAGTGGCGGCATAAACATTTCACACCCAAAATTCAAAGTGCTATTTCTATATCAATAATATTAAGAGAACCTAATAATCATGAGACTATTTACAATGCAAATGTCTACAATTCCAAATTGACTAATGACACAAGTAAATGTTACCGTAAGTTCTAGAAAAATTATAAATATTTTAATTTACTTGAGAACTATCTTACTTTCCTTCCATCTTCGTATTCCATTATGCCCAACTGTGGTGACAGCGTTGTAACTGAAATATTTTCAACTGCTGTTTAGTTTGCATTCCTTTTCAATCAAAACAACTTATTGTTAATTTCTTCTTTTTCGAGTGTAGATTTTACAAATGAATTTGATGTGTACTTTAAGTGAACAAATACTTACATGGATAAGCTCCGATTTTAGGTTTAGCTCTAGATATGGCTTTTAAAAATGTTGACTTTCCAGCATTTGGGAAGCTTATAAAAAAAATAGAAATGTGTTATATAAGTTTAACAAATGTGCTCACAGCATTATAAAAAACTATACTTAAAATTTACCCTACGAGTCCTACATCCGCCAAAAGTTTTAGTTCTAAGCTGATTGAAATGTTGTCTCCCCGTGTTCCTAAAAAGTTTGTTTTATCATTACCACCAGCACCACCTTCAGCAGCGACGCAAATATCTCCATGTTGATCTAAATCAACTGTTGAAATAAAGTGTCAAATATAAATGTTTCTTAAAGTGAATTTTTTTTTAATTAAATAACTTATGAGTTGGAAATATAAGTCTCTATTAACTTTTAACATACCTTTTTTGCCATTAGCTAAATGTACAACAACACCCACAGGAACTTTAATTGTCAAGTCTTCACCTTTTTCACCAAGTAAATGAAACCTACTAAAAAATTCAGAATTTGATAGCAAACAGATTAATTTTATTTCATATATTTCAATTCAGTTTTAAGATGTGCACATATGACATAATAAAATTCAATTTAATCATAGACATTTACAAGTGATGTCTGACTAAATTGTTAAATGACAACTTAAATTGCATTAGAAATAGTTTATCTATAAATTCAATAATCATTTTAAATTCATACTCGCTGTTCTCCCCTGTTCCAGCTTTACAAAATTGACGTGGAAACTTCTGCAACACCTGTCTTAATGCCAACGTTTTTTTGTTAGCTACAAAAATTACTCTACCGCCATCACCCCCAAAGCCACCATATTTTGGAAGACCTTGGCCACCTGCACCACCAACAACTTGTAATGGAAGACTATCAATGAACTGAGGAAAACTTTTCTAAAAAAAAATGTCCAGTGTTAAAAAAAATTGTTTTCTTAATAATTGCTCTAAACAGAACATTAAAATGATGTGATTTTTTTTTTCTTATTTCTATAAATATTTTTTGATTGCCAGAATAGGCAATTAAAAAATTCATCTATGCAAATAGTGTAATCGCTAGGGTTTTGGCTATTCGTACATCAGCAAATCAAAATGCATTTTTGATAAGTACGTAGTAAAACAGTAAAAAAAACTAAATATTTTGTATGACTGTGTAGCAAAGTGGTCAGTACACTCAGCCAGTGTCATAGCATCAATTGAATGCCAGATTCGATCCGCACACACACTTTTTTTTTACATTTTTTTCCTCTTCTAATTTTTATGTGTTATGTACATGTGAATTAAAAACAAAATAAGGGAGAGAGGTAATGATTTGCTTTGCATTATCATGTTTTGTCTTTTTGTGTGTCGCCGATGTTTGTATTTTTGCAGTGTCTATTTATATCAATGTTGTTGTTTTTTTTTAACTTTAATATAAAAACATAAGTTTGAAATTTAAATGTCAATTAAAATAAGATTTGTGTTGACAGGACTGTTCAATAAAAAACTAGGTGGCTGGGTCTTAAGGCAAGCACCTCTTCAGACATATACTTAGGGACACAGTCACCTAACCTATAGGCCCCATGTTAGCTACCCATTTTGTTTGTTGATATTCTTTGAAATTAGATTGATTTAAGCGTGAATTTAAAAGAATAAAACAACATATTTTTAACTTTGCAAACATAATGATATAAAAAAACATGCACCTCAACTTAAATGTGTTGATCACTAACGAAGGTTTTTACTTTGTAACTAATGGATGAATTGTCCATCCTGCCCTTAATAATCTTTAAAAAAAATGGGGCATCTCTGACAACCCCCAACTGTAAAATTATTGGGGTCCCTGACAAGTGATCAGATTACCCTTCCTTGAGACTAGTGAAATTGAGTCCCAACAAGGGCCCCCATTAGCGAGAAAAGGCCTACATATTATAAAAAAACTATGATATTAACATGCAATGTTTGGATCTATCTGAGTTTAATATATCTTTGAGAAAGAAAACAATAACACATAACATGCACTAAAAATTAAATAAACAGGACTTAGCATGTACAAATAATGAACATTACTAATGTGTAAATTGTGGGGACATACATGCATGCTAATAATGAAGACGCACACATGTGTGAATAGCCATAGCCAATACCTTATTGCTAAAATTAAAAATATGTTTCAGTGATCAGAATTGATAGTTGAAAATTTCATTCTTATTCATTGTAATATTGTACCATTACTATGCGAAGTAAGATGGTTACTTATTTTTTTTAAAAAAGTAAAGTTCCCTTACTTCCCCAACATAAGTCAGGTACCCATTTAAAGCTGGGTGGACTTGTGGGACGACTTTGAAACAAATTTCATCTGGAAAAATTCCCATGGTTCTCACCGAGGATCGAACACAGGACTCTCAGGTCGACAGTCTAGTATCTACACCACTCGACCATCCGTCCCACTTATTTATTTTTTTTTCCATTTAAATAATTTATTAAAACTGTTAGTCAAAAAACTTTTTTAAAATAATTAACGCTCACTCCACTGGTACATCTGTGCCAGGGAGCTTTATATTAACTGTAGCAGCATGTGCATATTTATCATTGCTTTTGATATGTTTATAATTTATCATGTAGTTTTTAGTGATGGAATGTCTTTTGTGGAATAGTATTTTATATTTTCATTTTAGTTATTAAATTGTATTGAAATTTTATCTAATTAGTCTCTTTGCCCGTCTTTGGAGTATTTATTTGTTTATTTGTGAGTGTTCTTGTATAATCTCTTTGCTATATGCCTGAGATGTAAGGTAAAACACAACATTTTTTTTTAATAAATAAAAGAAAGTCAATACTATGATTTGGAACGTTTATACTAATACACATAATATAGACTATACTAGACTATAGAGCAGAGACGAGGTGTGAGTGTTGCCGGTCTAACACTTAGAGAAAAATGTATTGATGTTTTTATGCTATTTACAAAGCACATACGTACAAAGTTCTATCTATTTGTATAAAGTATTGGACTAACAACATATACAATTTATATATAACTGATGTTATATATATTTTAACTTGCAGTCATTTTATTATGATTGATTATGCTAACTATGTAACTAAATTCAATAAACACAGTACCATTATATAGCTATAAAATGGTCCCGTGTTTATTGAATATAGTTAGCATAATCATTCATAATAAAATAACTACAAGTTTATAAATAGGTAACATCAGTTATATATAATTCACCGGCGGCGGAACGAAATATTTTAAGGGGGGGGGGGGGAAGCCAAAACTCAAGGGGGGCGCCCCCCCCTTGAAAATTTAAGGGGGGGGGGGGGAGCAAGACAAAATATGACCGAAAGACAAATTTTACCCCCTTAATTCAATAATAAAATATAGTAATTCTGTAGCAAGCATTTAATCGATATTATTAAAAAATAATATATTAAAAAAAATAAAAATGAACATTGAGCACTTCTATCATCAACTGATTCGTAATGTCAGTTTGTTTACAAATTTAATAGTGAAATTAGATCAGAAAATTACTGATAATTATCATATATGATGATGAACATGAAACTGAAACGGGAAACTCAATAAACAAAAAGTAATTTATGAAAAGATAATAAATAATTGTATTTTCTTTAAAAATTACATTTGCCGTCATTCAGTAGATGGCAATACTTCTCTATACTTATAAGACGCATTTGCTGTCTGTCTGTTCCCTTAAAACTCAAGATCCAGACAACCAAATAACGTGAAATTTGGTACACATACACAGAATTACATGGGGAAGGTTCTTAAACAGGTTTCGTTCCATCTCAATGGGTACTTTAATTGTAATTAATTATTTTGGATATCAAAGACATGAAAATTGGCAAACTTTTACCTCGATTTCAGGTTTTACGAGCTTCTCTCCCACATAGCTAACTTACTATAAATATGATCGGTACTGGGAACCAACTATCACATTACTTACTACACTATTACATTCCTTCATCCATAGGAATAGTCATCTTTTGCTACAGTCATGCCGAAGAGAGAGAGAGAGAAAGAGAGGGAGGGAGAGAGAGAGGGGGGATTGAGGGAGAGAGGGAAAGAGGGAGGGAGGGAGAGAGAGAGGGGAGGGAGGGAGGGGAAAGAGGGAGGGAAAGAGGGTGAGAGAGAGAGAGGGGGGGGGAGGGGAGAGAGAGAGGGAGGGGGAAGAGAGAGAGAGAGAGGAACTGCCAAAAATGTTGTGTATCACATTGCTTTAAGGTAAATGTACCCTTTTATTGCATGCAAATAAACCCATTTTTACGCGTCTTATTTTAAATCTTAATTAAACGTCAAATTACGCTTCTTAAATAAACAGAAAACCTTATTTTTAACGCTGGCAAAGCTGGGTACTTGCAACTAGTTTTAAAATATGCCACAACAACTCTCAATAATGTGATTACTGTAAAATGTAAATAAATTATAATTTCTTTCAAATATTAAATTTAAGAAATAAATCAAATCAAATGAATTATGAAAATGATACATATAATTATAAACTAAAATGAATTACAAAGTTAAAAAAATTAAACAAAGTTAAAATTATAGGGGGGGCAGACTGGAAATTCAAGGGGGGTGGGGGCGCCGCCACCCCTTTAAAGTTTTAAGGGGGGGGGGGCAGCGCCCTGCTCTGCTGCCAGTGATATAAATTGTATATGTTGATAAAGGTAGCCAGGTACAGTGTCAGTATCATTGAGTATCAATAATGACAAGTCAAGTTGTGATATTAAACTTTTATAGAGGTAAGTATCAATAATATTTAACAGAATATTAATTATCGCTATGTTTTGTATCACAAAAAAAAAGTTAATGAAATCGATTGGTATGACTACAAGAATATCACGAAAAAAAGCGTTGCGCAAATAATGAATGGCCCCCTAAGGCTAAGTGACTACTAAGTCGTTTAAAGTCAATTAAGTCGTACAGCTTTCGCCTCAGGCTTAAACATAAAATTAGGCACAATTTAAATTCCATGAATTATATACTTACCGATTTCGTGTCGTCGGAATAGAGAGATCGTGAAAAATACAATAATTTAAAATGATACTGACATAAACAATTAATATTCTTAATAATGAAAGTAAGACTTTTACTATTTAAGGAGTTCGCCATTTTGTCTCAGGATATTGATTTGACAGTAATAGTTTCGGCACTATACTTTTTTTTTTTATAATATATATGTACATAAAATAAAATTGTTTTACATAAACAAATATGTTTTTTACAGGCTTAAAGGGTAATCTCCTAATTCATCTATTATAATAGCAAAAATCCGAATGTTACAGAGTATTATCTCTTTTTATTTATTTATCTATTTTCGGCCATCATGATTTACCCACTGACCACTATTTTAATGAAATCAATAGAGAACTACTGTTATTTGATATGGTGATCTGATGTAATAACATAAGTTCTTTTTTTTTTGTCATACTTTTAATTTAAAATATATTATATTATTTTAGTGACTGAAAAAATCCATTCAATTATGTTGACCTAAAGTCTCACTGAGTCTGAAACTGATAATAAACAGTAGTGATACTGGCACTGCCGCACTGGTGATTTATACTGATTAGTAACACTACAACAGGTAATTTCGTAAGATAGGTACTGTGATTACATTAGATTTAATGATTGATTAATATTATTCTTTTTTATTCATTGTCATCACTGATAATTGAGTCTGAATGATTGTTTTGACTACACATGGCCATGGGCGTAGTCTACATTGACTACATAAATACATTATTACTATAATATTAAATTATATTACTATCAAATTCATATTTATAAACAATAGCCAATCGAATAGGTACTTAAGTGAAGTTCAATATTCATCAAACTGATTGAAATACGAGCTATTGAGCGAGCGATGTTTTGCTTTGAATTATGAGAAAATTTTGAGATACGAACGGGTCGGCTGGCTGAACGCGATCCAGTTTAATGTGCCTTGCTGTCAAAGTAAGATTCCGCCTAACGCTGAGTATATGTTCCATCAAAGTAGGACTAATATGAAACAGCGTTAAACAAGGTTATCAAATCATGTAAATAATTGGGTATGGGGAAATTTTCACTTGTCATACTTGCCTCAATCTGAGTATAATTAAAATTCTTCTAGTATTTTCCATTATAATAGATTGGCTTAATGACAATTGCGATCAATTTCATTTTCAAACCATATAGAAAATCATTTTTCCATTTACTCTATTTTATTATTTCTAGAATGGGTAATTCTAGTTGTAGAGCTTTTCTTAGTTGCCATTGCCAATGACAGTATTTTTTCTTTATTCTTAAGAATAGTCCTTATTGTTGAAGTTGCCAATTTCAATGCAACACCAATTTGAGATCGACTTTCACCAGTATCTAATATTCTAATCACTTGCATTTTAGTTTCTAGTGAAATGCTTTTTCTTGTTGCTTTATTTTCATGTTTTTTATTATCACCCATGATAAAAAAATAAAAATCATAATATTTGTCACTATATCAATCAATATTATAAAAATTTATACAGTACTTACAATAATGTCAACAAATGTTTGAAAGGATAAAATACATTCGTATAACACCACGGGAAAGAAGAAACTCAAATAAATTGTTTCAGACATCGGGAAGCCTAACGCTGCCCACAATTGAAATAAAAGAGCGTTAAACCAAAATAGGCTGAACGAAACAGCGTTAAGTGAGGTCTTACTGTATCTTTGATAAGTTGTGCTCAAGTTTTGTGCTTTTTGTTCATTTACAGTACTTAATCTCATTTCTTTTTATAACCATAAGAAAATGCTCAGAAGAAGCATGCAATCATAGAAAAATCTTAGCGATATTTACGGTGCTTAAACAGAAAGAGTCGATAAAGAATATAACATCAGCCAAGGCTTTACAATAATTTCTAAGCTCGAAAACCGCATGCACACTGAGTGAATTCTGCGAGAATTACTTCCCGGTGAATCAGTTAGTGGAAAAGATGAGGGGCTTAGGAACACGCCTATCTACTCCACCCCGCACTTTTGCCAGCATCTGTTGTCAGATCAAGTTGACTCGTTTCCAAGAAAATACACTTAATAAAACCAATTTATTTCTTTACATTCTCTTTTTTCATGTTTTTGTACAATATTTGTTATTTAATAAATATGACTATGAGCATCGTTGTAGAATTTGTTGTTCTAAGAATGGGCTTACTATGAGCAATGTGAATAATTAATTGAAATTTGCAGTGTGAGAAAAAATAGTTGACTCCAATCCTAAAACTCATCAAAAGTAAATTATTTCATTGATGTTTTATCTTTTTATTTCAGAGTTATAAGGTAATTTTGAAAAGAATGGCAGCTAATCTTCTTGGTATGGCTTTTATACCATATTATGATCATTTAATGAATTTACTTAAAACAAATCCAGAGCTTCATAAAACTGCCAAAGGTAATTTAACTTTTTAGTGGAAATTTCTTTATCTTTTATCAATATAGATCAATCAGTGCAAATTAAAAGTTAGTAAAAAAAATAATGGAAATATTAATTTTAGCTTTATATAGGTAGTCCAAGTTCCCTTAATCCTTAGGTCAGGGCAGTTGGGCCAGATGAAGTTTAGAATTCATCTATTTCTATAGCCACAGCAATATTTAGCAGTTGTGCTGTATCTAGCCACCTTTACTTCCCCAACTAAAGTCAGATACCCATATAACTAATGGGGCATTCAAACAACTTTCACCAGGACCTGGAAAAATTTTCTTTGGTTCTCATAGGGGATTGAATCAGTTCATCATTCAAATGCTGTACATCGCTCGATAGGAGGCGGATGGTCATGTGGTTAAGCACTTACTGTCAACCTGGTGAGAACCGATGGATATTTCGGGTCATGGTTAAAGCCCCCAGATATATCTCCTGTGGTGCCTCCAAGACAATTGCTCAATCAGCTATGATGGGGATGAAAGAAGGGTACCCATTATTGGTTTGTAGAATCCAAACATTATAAACATTATATTCTTACAGGGATTTCACAAACCATTCAACAATCCGTGTCCATATTTAGTCCAAATTGAATTTAAAAAATATCCTCTTAAAAGCTCATTTGGCACAACTTTAAGTTTTAGTATTCTTAACCAGATGCCTATTCAATAAAGATATTTTACATTTAAAACTTTATTGAAATTCCTCTTACAATTTTGTAAATTAATTTCTGTGATTTCTAAATGCTGCTAGAAAAATTTGATTTGAAAAAATATCGCCTAATAGCAATTTTCTTTGTACCAGTGGTTCTGAACCTTTTTCGCGACTGTACCCCAAAAGATGCACAAGTATGTCATATGTAGGATCACAGATAAATGTACCTATTTTCATAAGTATTAAGAGTTTGGATAATAATAAAGCTTCAAATGGGTTTCAAATAATATCATTATTATGTCTGTTAGTGATTTAATTAATTAAAAGTGTCCTTTGGAGTCTTTTTAGTCTCCCCTGAAAAATGTCATCTTTGAGGAACAACAAGTTCTTCTCATTAAAACAAATACATTGTGTGCATAATAAATTTGAAATCTCTGTTTGTACTACCTATTTTATTTGTTGATTAATTGAGCTTAATTAGTCAAAAATAGTTTTAGTAGTGTTAAAACCCAACTGCTTTATCGTCAGTAAACCAAGTTCTTACAATCCTTGAATGAAATACTACCCTACATGTACTTAATGAAGGATACATTTTTTTTTTAAAACTACCTTTGCTTAAATAGGAAGCATGAAGTGTATTTTCATCTCTCAGGCTATAAATGTCATTAAAAAGAAAGTTAATTTTCAAATACAATTATTTAATAAACTACCAAAACTGATTGAATACAGTTCTTTCATTCCATTCTCTTGTCCATTGATTTATTATTATTATTTTTATAGGTATATTTAAACAGGTCGCTTGGGGAGCATCTGGAACTATTGTTGGTGGGGTTATTGGTGGACCGTTTGGAGCAATGGTTGGAGGTCTTGCTGGTAAGTTTAACATAGTCCTGAATTCTATTTTTTTAGTGTTATTCCTTTTGGTTAATTTAATTAGCTAATTATTTATGTCTTTGATCTATAACAATTGCATATTATTGTTTTTTAAATTAGACAAGATGTAAACTAGATTTTTTTCTAGTTTTTCAAGCCAATCTTAATGGTTTTATCTTATGTACTTTGTACATAATTTTTAGAGCATTTTCGAAAAAAAATGCTCTATTGTCCCCATTTTGTCTGTCTGTCCGTCATCACCCTAGATCTCAACAACCATAAGTCCTAGACCCATGATGTATATATCATTTTGTAGGTCTTGGCCTGCCGAGAAATGACTTTTTTCCAATTTCGCGATATGACCTCTGAGGGCCGAAAAAAGGGGCATATTAAGTACCGTTTTTTACTATATAAGCTATATTAATAAAGGAGCGCCCTATATCTCAGCAACCATAAGTCCTAGACCCATGATGTATATATCATTTTGTAGGTCTTGGCCTGCCGAGAGATGACTTTTTTTCATTTCGCGATCTGACCTCTGAGTGCCGAAAAAGGGGGCGTTTTAAGTACCGTTTTCGCTTAGATTTTAAATATAAATAATAAAAGCTAATCAAAGGGGCGTAATCATTATTTATGTTTGTAACAGTTATTCAACATGATTACTTCACTCTCTATTTAGCAAATAGAGAAAATGCTCTAAAATGTCCTTTGTCCGAAACGGAAAAGACTTAAATTGCTTGTTTTTTATTATTATTTATAAGACAAGTTAGGTTTAGTTAAATATCAAGTCATGACACTAGATTTAATCAGCTAGGGTACAATGGTAAGAGCTAGCTAAGAAAAGTTTCTGTCCCATTGAGAAAAATGCTGTGGTAGAATAGCTAAAAGATTTTTAAAAATAGCTGGACTCTTTAAATAGCTAAAACTTTGCAGATTTTATTTTTTTTTCCCACGAAACTGCTTAAATTTAACATTTCGGTCGTGTTTGTGATTATTTATTACTGGGGAATAAAGAGCATGAGTGTTTAACAAATTCTTTTGTATGATTGTTTAATATATGAATTTTTTTCATCAATAAATAATAACACTTAACTTAAACTTTTATTTTAGGCTCTGTTATCGGCTATAGAATGAGTGATGATTACCAATCTTTAATTGAAGTTTTGCAAGATTTCACAGATGATGAAAAGGCAGAACTGGTGAAAAGAGTTCAGGAGCTGGTAGGTAGTACATCCATTGAAGCTTTAACTAGATTTATAGGCATCCAAGCTCAGCGTTCTTCTCTTTTAAACTTATTGCGTGCTGCAGCTTCAGAAATCTCAAAAGGAGGCTAAATAACTGATTCAAGTATATTAAAATTTATAATTATGTTGTTGTTTTACACTTGTTGCCAATTTTCGTTAATTGTTCTTTAAAATAATGAGGCTTTCTATTTTTTACCAATGGGTTGTCAATATAATAAGGTTTCATTATATCATTCAGTTTTTTTATAAAGAAAATGACATTAGAAAAAATGTTTGGAATTCAAAATACATGTCTGTCTCTTTTAAAAGAAATTCTCAGAACAAAATTTGAACTTCTATTTATTAATGTTATTTATTTTTTACACCATAATAGCTGTTCTTGCTTAATCATTGATAAGACCATGCTATTGCTTTACATGTTTTTTTATCTGTAAATTGTTTACATTTACATTGTAAATATTACTATTATTACTATGTAATTTATTTTTTTTTGTCTGATAAATTTAATTTTATTAATGTAATGGTGATTTAACAATAACATAAAGCTGGATGACCACATTTTAAAATCTGTATGTTATGCTTTAATTTATCACTTTGAAAATATGTCACTCAAATTATTTATTTTGTGTAAAAGATTTGCAGTCTTCAGCCATTAATAGTGATGAAGCCAATGCTTCAGCCCTAAACAGATATTGGCTAAACATTGAGGATAAACTTGGATGGGCACATCTCCCAATTAAGTTTTAATTAACATTTAAATCTATTTTGATAACTATATATATGGAATCTCTGTGAATTACTTTATAATATTGTAAAAATCGATGTCTATAATCCTATTTTTAAAAAGTCGTTTGGATACGAATAATAAGCTATGTGTTTAAATAACTGTATTTTATACATTTTTATATCCCAGACATGTTTCGAGTTTTTACAGAGCTTTCACAGGTATTTCTCAAATTTGTTTTGCATTTAGAACTATCTTACCGCTTTTACAAAGAAATTTGTTTACTTTTAGTTTTATATAATGTTTTTTCAGTCAGTAAATATTTTGTTTTATTTCATCAGGAAATATAAGTATCTTAAATTTGATTGCTTTTTTCCTTATACTCCTTCATTGGTGAACAAATTGCCTCAGTAAAACTTCTACTGTGCTGTATCTCCAGCCTTATTTAGTTCGCATGTGATCTCTTCTATGCATGATTTTAAGGCAGCTTACCTTTTTTTGAATCAAGTAATTTAGTAAAATTAATTTTTTGGGGCGATTACATTTTTTTAAACAGACTAATTAGCCCATAAATAAACAAAGAGCTTTAATTATATTCATTCAGTTATTTTGATCTCTAGCCTTTGTATCCAAACTTTATTTGTATGTAGGCATACAATGCTTTAATAGTTGCTCCACAATATTGCTTTTTTTTTCCAAATTTATAATTTTTCATTATTTATTTTTAAAATGGTTTGGACACAGTCCTATAATGGGATGAAAATTATGGTATCTTGTAACTTTTATGCACATTTGATTTTGTTAGTATAAGCTTTGCTTTTGAAATCAGTATCAAATGCCGACAATGTTAGTCTACACATGTTAAGTTAAAAATGAGTCAAGATGTAAAAAAAATTGCATTTTGATCAAAAATAAATTATTGACACATTCAGAAATAAAGAATGTTAAGTGACCATTACAAAAAAAAACAAAGGCAGAATTTCATACGGGGTGGAGTTCTAGACAAATGTACATTTGTGGGACTATAATAATTTCTGACAACCGGGGCCACTCTGAACTTCTCCAACAGATAAGTCATCTTTGCCTGGGTTATCCTAATGTGTTAGCAGGCATGGTTATCAGCAATGTAGATCTGTCTGAATATGAAACTTATTTATAGCATTTCATTCAGTACATTTAAATACTTGTTGAATAGAAAGATGCTTCAGAAAATTTGTAACTGAAAATACAAATTAAACTATACATTTTTATTGAGAAGGCCTGGTTTGCCTAAATGTGTTAACAGCATTTGGCAGAATATGTCTAAATTTTGTATATTTCTATTTGCTGTTGTATCAATGATAGTTTATTTTTCTTCTTAGGATTCATTAATTTGATGCATTTACGCAATAAAAAAATACTTTTTAACTTGAAATATATATTTTATGACAACTTAAAACTTGTTTGTTATTACAATATTTGTGGAGAGTTGGTATTAAATGGAGCCTTTAATTCAGTTCAAACATCACACCAACATTTGTGCATTAGTCCAATGGTTCTCAGACGTGTATACAATTTGAGCCATCAGGACAGATGAAGTGTAAAAGTCATCTGTTTCTGTACACACTGCATATTATGGTATTTTGTGACCTACGCCCAGGCACCTTTATTTTCCCCAGCAAAAGTCAGGTACTCATTTAAAGTTTGTACTAATGGGAATTTCCTTGGTTCTCACTGAGGATCTGTGACCTTCGGGTTGACATTTGCCCCTTTCAGTAAGAAAATTGTTAGGTTTTTTCACAACCCATCTGTAGTGAGAAAAAAGAATATTAAAGCTAAAATCAATGTACTGCCTCTGAGATGGTATTCGATTCTTGATCTGGTATGTGCCACTATGATACACTACTACAAGCGCCTAGCTATGAATGCAGATATATACATACACAATAAGTTGTAATTATTTAAGGTACTATGATTGTGATGTTTAGCGACCCATATTAAATTAATTCTTGACTGAGACCCCAATCTGCCACATTTATTATCAAATTTTAATTGATTTTTTAACGGACTATCTCAAGCTCTTGCTCCTGCACAAAAATGGGGAGAAAATGTATACTTGTATTTAATCATTCATCGTGATCTACCACCTGGTCGGGGGGGGGGCATCATTTCAGCTATGGCTTTGGAGGAGGGGGGGTATTGACGCTCGTGAGATTATGTTGTGCTCTGTATCCTTTACAGGACAGGAGCTCTAACTTGCCTTATTGAACAATTCAAGAAATACAAGGTAAAAGTAGCAGCACTACAAGAAATGATAAGGAAAAATGCAGATTTACTAAATATACACTTTTACAGTAGAAAAAAACACAAAAACTTTGTGGCCGTGAAAGATATTATAAAACAAATAATTGGCTTTAATTAAACCAGCTATTGGAAGGAGGCATACTCAATGTAAACCGTATCTGTGCCCAAGCACCCACTGAAGATACAGAAGGTGATACCAAAGAAGAAGTATTTGATGGTTTAGCAAGAATGTATGATGAAGCAGCCAGGCATGATGTTAAAATAGTTGCTGGAGAATTTAATCCCAAGATATGCAAAGAAAAAATGTACAGACCAACCAAAAAAATCATATTCCAAAACACAGAAGCTAAGAAAAAAAATTCGAGTTCACACGTTTAAAAATAACAAAAGAAATGTAGGCATATGCGCAATAAATTAAAAGCAATCTTGAAGTAATTGGAACAGATAATAATGAAAATCTGAATGACCAATGTAAAAAAACTCAGCAGTGAGGTTCGTATGAGACAAAATAAAATCAGAAAAGAGAAGAATGGTATGATGATGAATGAAATAAAAGAAAGAAACAAATGGAGAATGGTAATGCTACAAAAGGCAACAAGTCAACACAAACATACACAGAAGATATGAGAAAGTTATCACAAGCATACACGGAAACTATGAGGAAGTCAAAATAAGTAGACACAGAAACTACAAGGAAGGCTACCAAAAGATGTCGAATAAAATATGAATGGCAAAGAGAAAAACTACAAAAACTAGAGGAGCTCAAGAAAGGAAAAAAAAAAAGAAAAATGTACATGACCATCAAGGAGGAAAGGGGATCAGATGGTCGTTCGGTAAAGCACTCGACTATTAACCTGAGGGTCCTTGTTCGATCTCCGGTCTGAAGCAAGGTGCCTCACCCCGTCTCACGTGGTGCCTACATTGCATCATCGGTTATGGTGGGTATGAAAGAAGGGCACAACAAAAACAGCTCCATGAGGAGATCTAAGAGATAAATACATTACCGTATATCTTCTTTACAAGGACTTCTCAGATAAAGGAGGAAAGCAACGTCTTCATTGCAATATCACATAAGTGTGTCTAAGCTAGTCATGGGCAAACTACGGCCTGCGGGCCAAATCAGACACGCCAAAATGTTTAATCCGGCGAGTGGCGTACTTCATGCCAATACTCCATCCATCTGCTCTTGGTCTGCCCGCCGGTCAAATGTACGAACTCAATGTGGCCCGCGTTTCTAAAAGTGTGCCAACCCCTGGTCTATGCAAACCAGGAAACATCCTCAAAGAAAGTTGGCTGAATACTCTGAAGAAATGCGGACAACTAGTAGGCTTACAGGCAGCGTAGGAGAAATTCCAAACATTACAGATGACAATTACATAAAAATAGAGAAAACAACTATTACACTGGTTTACATAAAAAAAACTGCAAGCAAAACATTATGAATTTCTGAAAGCTTATTAAAAATGATAAATTTTGATGTACTTATTTCTTTTGTATCACGTCAGGTTTTTGAGAAAACCACAAATTTGTGTTTACAAATTTTATGCTTATCATAAGCAGATGACGTCATCACTTTATGTTTGAACACAAGTTTAATTGAATATTTTATTGCTGTTGTTTATGTGTTTAAGATTATATTTGATTAGCTGATTTTAAATTTTTAAAAAATTTCACAATGCCAAGACATTGTACGAATTCAGCAGACAGTTTTTGTTATGTTTGTGGACGATTTTGCACAATGGCTGAGAAGAAGAAAATATCAAATTTAACAAAGAAATATTATCATGCATACTTTGGATGTAAACTGGGAGACCAGGACAAAACATGGGCGCCTCATGTTATTTGTAAACTCTGTGAAGTAACTCTTGGCAAGTGGTTTAAAGGTAAAGTGAAAAGTATGCCATTTGGTGTGCCCATGATTTTGCGTGAGCCTTCGAATCATGTGACGGACTGCTATTTTTGCATGACGAATGTTGTAGGATTCAACAAAAAAAGCAGACACATGATTCTATATCCTAATGTACCGTCAGCCTTGAGGCCTGTAGAACATTGCGAAGACATTCCTGTGCCTACACCTCCTACTCAGCTGGATGATTTTGAAAGTGATGACAGCTCAAGTTCTGAAGACAGTAGTGATGTTCTTGATCCTGATTTTAAAGAAGATGTCACACCAAAACTTTTTACTCAGGAAGATCTTGATGATCTAGTTAGAGATCGAAACCTTCCAAAGTCATCAGCTGAACTGCTTGCATCCCGCTTACAAGAACGAAACCTTCTCACTCCTGATACTAGCGTAAGTGTGTACAGATGTCGAGAGACAGAATTTGTACAGTTTTTTTCAAGTAAGTAAGAATTGTTATATTGTAATAATATTGAAGGCCTTGTCACATCTATGGGAATTGCTTACGATGCTAATCAGTGGAGATTGTTTATTGATTCCTCAAAGCGCAGTATGAAAGCAGTTCTTCTATTTAATGGAAATAAAATATCATCACTTCCAGTGGCACACTCAGTAACATTAAAAGAAACGTATGAAAACATGAAACTGTTGCTCAGTTCGTTGAATTATGACCAGCACAAGTGGTTGATATGTGGAGATTTGAAGGTCATAGCCATCATATTGGGACTCCAAGGAGGGTATTCAAAATTTCCATGTTTTTTGTGCCTCTGGGATAGCAGAGCAGACTCTGAGCATTATACCAAAGCGAGAGAAGAATTCACTCCAGGAAGCCACAGTGTAAAGTTAAAGCCTTTGGTGGAAGCACATCGAGTTCTCCTTCCACCGCTGCATATAAAATTGGGGTTAATGAAAGCTTTTGTTAAGAATATGAACCATACTGGCTCTGGGTTTCAATACTTGGCAGAAAAATTTCCCCATTTAAGTGAAGCGAAATTGACTGCAGGTATCTTTGTTGGACCGCAGATCAGAGAAGTAATGACTGATGAGGAATTTTCATGTAAATTGGCCACAGTTGAGCTACAAGCCTGGAATGCCTTCAAAGATGTTGTCAACAATTTTTTAGGAAACTTTAAATCCGACAATTACAAAAGTCTTGTTGAGAACATGATAGCCAAATTTCAGGCTTTGGGTTGCCGCATGAGTGTAAAGTTGCACTTTTTGGACTCCCATGTAGACTACTTTCCTGAAAATCTTGGTGCGTACAGTGAAGAGCAGGGTGAAAGATTCCATCAAGACATTTGTGCAATGGAGAGTCGATACCAAGGTCGATGGAACGCGAATATGATGGCCGACTATTGCTGGTCATTAAAACGCCACAATCCTGGCGCTGCTCATAAGCGCAAATCACTTAAAAGACAATTCGTACAGTAGAAGACAATAAATTAAAATAAATCTGCTTTTTTTTTATAATTTTGTATATATCAATAGTTTTCTGCATGACCGAAGTACATTTTGTTGTTGGTTTAATTGACTTTTTTCTACATTAATAAATGTCAAACTGCAAAAAATCCTGACGTGATACAAAAATTTGGATTACATATTTGGAATCAGCATAAAAAGTTGCATAAGAAACACTTATTTGCATATCAGCAGTTTTCACAAAATGAAAATTTGTAAACCAGTGTTATTAGAAGAAATAAACAATAGAATTTTTTAAAAAGCCTAAAAACAACAAATCACAAGGAGAAGATTACATAAATGCTGGGTTACTCATATATGGAGTACAAACATTACACCTATAAATACGTAATGCAAGATAATCAACAAAAATGGGCATAGGCGTACCTAGGGTTGGGGGTTCAAAATCGATAGTACCCCCGGGCCCCAGCTTGAGGGGGGGGGGCAATATTTTTAACATTAAATATTAAGTACATAATCTCATGTCGCGGTGTTGAATGTCAAAATTCAGCCCCCCCAAAGAGGCAAAGCCCCTCCGGGCCCCTAAATCCCTAGGTTCAGAATTGAAAATGGGCCAATATACGAGCTTTATGAGGGATCTAACAGTATAAATCAAAATTGAATAGACTGAGGTGGGTTGGGCATGTAAAAAGAATGGTAAAGAATATAGGTACTAAGGAAATGTATTTCTTGTAAGGCTGCCACATCGATGTGGCAGCCTTACAAGAAACGCGCCTCCCAGAGACTGAATCTTTGAGGGAAGCACACTATACGTTTATTTGGCAGGGGAAAGACGTCGAGGAATCTAGAGAACACGGAGTCGGCTTCGCCATAAAGAACACCCTGCTCCAAATGATTGAACCTCCTTCCCACGGCACAGAGAGAATCCTTACCCTGCGTCTATTCACAGCATCTGGTACCGCCAACCTCCTCTGCATCTATGCACCAACCATGCAAGCCAGCACGGAGACTAAAGATCAGTTCTATGAGTTATTAAACAGCGCAATTGCCGCAGTCCCTGCTTCGGAACACCTCTATCTTCTGGGGGATTTTAACGCTCGTGTTGGTTCTGACCATGACTCTTGGTCAAGTGTGCTGGGTCACCATGGCATAGGGAAAATGAACGAAAACGGCCAGAGATTACTCGAACTCTGCAGCTATCACGGCCTATGCGTGACAAACACCTACTTTCAGAACAAGACATGTCACAAGGCGTCCTGGAGACATCCAAGATCAAATCACTGGCACCAGTTGGACCTGATCATCACCAGGCGCGACTCTCTGAATAACGTTCGTAACACCAGAGCCTACCATAGCGCCGATTGCGATACAGACCACTCCCTCATTGCCCCCAAGATAAAGTTGCGCCCCAAGAGACTCCATCACTCCAAAAAGAAATGCCAGCCAAAAATCAACACTAGTCAAACCACCAACCAAGCCAAAAACCAGGAGTTCATAGCAAGGCTGGGGGAACTGCAAAGCTGCAACCAAGAGTCGAATGCAGAAGATATGTGGAATCCGCTCCGGAACACTATCTACAGAGCTGCTGCTCTGACGTATGGTACAAAGGAACACAAGAATACCGACTGGTTTGAGGCAAACGCTGTTGAACTAGAGCCCGTCATTGATGCCAAGAGAAAAGCACTGATAAGCTACAAACGCGACCCAAGTAAGCACAATCTTCTGGAGCTGAAGGCTGCTCGGAGAAAGGCCCAGCAGACTGCCCGTAGCTGCGCAAATGACTACTGGCTTCAACTGGCATATAGCATCCAGCAAGCGTCGGAGACTGGCAACATAAGGAGGATGTATGAGGGCATCAAGCAAGCAACTGGCAAATCATCAAAGAAGACTGCACCCTGGAAATCCAAATCAGGGGATATCATCACTGACAAAAGCAAGCAAATGGGCAGGTGGGTGGAACACTATCTAGAGTTGTACTCCAGTGAAAACTCTGTCACACAGAGAGCATTGGACGATACAGAAGACTTGACCGTCCTGAAGGAGCTGGATGCTGAACCTACCATGGATGAACTCAGTAAAGCCATTGATGCCCTGAACAGTGGTAAATCGCCGGGTGAGGATGGCATCCCGCCTGAAATCATCAAATGCGGAAAACCTGCCCTATTAGAGCCACTCCATGAGCTCCTCTGCCTATGTTGGAAGGAAGGCAGAGTTCCGCAAGACATGCGCAACGCCAAGATAGTCACCCTGTACAAGAATAAGGGGGATCGCAGTGACTGTAACAACTACAGGGGTATTTCATTGCTGAGCATTGTAGGCAAAGCCTTTGCACGCGTGGTCCTCAACCGTCTTCAGGTTCTCGCAAACCGCGTGTACCCCGAATCACAATGCGGCTTCCGACAAGAGAGATCCACTGTCGACATGATATTCTCAGTGCGTCAGCTCCAGGAGAAGTGCAGAGAACAGCAGATGCCGCTGTACATCGCCTTCATCGACCTAACCAAGGCGTTTGACTTAGTAAGCAGAAGCGGCCTGTTCCTGTTACTGAAGAAGATCGGATGTCCACCTCAGTTGCTCAACATTATAACCTCCTTTCATGATAATATGCAGGGAGTCGTCAGCTACGATGGGGACACTTCAGAACCCTTTACAATCAAAAGCGGAGTCAAACAGGGCTGTGTTCTAGCGCCTACACTATTCGGCATATTTTTCTCTATGATGCTGAATTTTGCATTTAAAGACTCTACAGAAGGTGTCTACCTACATACCAGAAGTGATGGGAAGCTGCTGAACATGGCCCGCCTAAGAACAAAAATCAAGATCCGCACTATCCTTATCAGAGACATGCTGTTCGCTGATGACGCAGCCCTGACAGCACGCACAAAGGAACACCTACAGCTCCTGATGGATCGCTTAGCTCAAGCATGCATAGAATTCGGACTGACCATCAGTATCAAGAAAACCAACATCATGGGTCAAGGCATCCCAGCTCCACCCTCAATCACCATCGACAACGAAGTTCTGGAGGTCACCGACAAATTCACATATTTGGGCTCCACCATCACCAGCAGTCTGTCCCTGGATGACGAGATCGACAAAAGGCTTGCCAAAGCAACCAGTGTCATGGCCAGACTAAGCAAACGAGTATGGACTAACAAACATTTGACACTGAACACGAAGCTCAAGGTATACCAAGCATGTATTCTCAGCACTCTTTTATATGGCAGCGAAACCTGGACTACCTATACCAAACAGGAAAATCGACTCGAGAGCTTCCACCTCCGCTGTCTCCGTCGCATCCTTGGCATCAGATGGCAGGACAAAATCACCAACACTGCCGTACTCAAACAAGCCAGCTCACTGAGCATGCATCTCCTTCTGTGCCAAAGACGTCTACGCTGGCTGGGTCATGTGCATCGAATGCAAGATGGACGCATACCAAAGGACATCCTATATGGAGAACTCGCCACCGGGAATCGCCCCGCTGGTCGCCCGCAACTGCGATTCAAGGATGTCTGCAAACGCGACCTCAAACTGACCGGCATCAGTCTCGACAATTGGGAACAGCTCGCCGACGACCGGAGTGGGTGGCGTCAGGCTGTCCACAAAGGCATCCTTAATGGTGAACAAGTAAGGAACCGACAGCAGGAGTCCAAAAGACAGAGAAGGAAGACCGCACGACAGAAACAGGCCCTCGGTCCCACACCCAGCTTCACTTGTGGCCACTGCGGAAGAGTCTGCCAGTCCAGGATCGGTCTGCTGAGTCACTCAAGAACCTGCTATCAAACAAAAAAAAAAAAAACAAAAAAAAAAAAAACGACTAGATGACTAACCAGAGCGCTACCATCATCTTTCGAGATGGACGGTTTGCCTACCTACCTAATGCTAGTTACGCTCAGACCCGTAGCCAGGTCAAAGTAAGCAGTAGCCAAGGGGGGGGGGCACTGGGGGGCCGTGCCCCCCACCCCGCTAGGTGTGGAGTGCCCCCCCCCCCCGCTTAAAAAAAAGAAGAAAAAGAGGGAAAAATAAAGGTGCCCCCTTGCTGGGTATTGTTGCCTCCCTGCTTACTTTGACCTGGCTACGGGCACCAATACCCAGCAAGGGAGCACCTTTACTTTTTCTTAAATTTTTGTCTCTTTTTCTTTTTTTTAAGCGGGGGGGGGGGGGGGGAAGGGGGGTACTCCACACCTAGCGGGGGGATGGGGGGCACGGCCCACCCATTGCCCCCCCCCCGGCTACGGGGCTGGTTACGCTACTGCTCTCTTTGTTTCATAGTTATTATGTAGTTTGGACTTTTAAATTTTAAAAGTCTTTACTTCGGTTTCAGTCTATCATTAACAACTTCACAGAATGTCATACATGTACACAAAATACTGTTCAGATAATAAACTTTCATCCATGAAACAAAAGTAAAATATTTACTTTTAAAGCATTTTTTTTACGACCTAACCACCTTTTAAGAAATAATAGTAGATGTAGCATGTAACCTACTTTAAAGTACATTTACCCCGGTACTGATTGGTGTTTGGTCGATGATGTCATAAACATGGAGGGTTAGGTTTATTTTGGAAATTCTTATTTATTTTAGATCCGTAGTGCCTCCTAAATGTTTTTGTTTAATGAAATTTAACTGATTGGCAAATTATGAAAGAGTTAGTATAAAAGGAGTGAATTAATTGTTTCTATCCATTCTGTGTCTAATATAAAAAAATAATAAATTAAGGTTAAACAAACAATTTGTTACTTGTTATTGTTTACCTAATCGATATAATAATAAACTAGGCCTGCATTTTGAGGAAACAAAGGTTCATTTAGGCATTCATTGACCTACATTATATGTAAAAAAAGCTTTCTTATAAAAAACGAGTTATCAATACTAATTATTATTGACTTAAATATAACAACAATTTAATTGAATACTATTCAAATAATATTGAGTTAAATTGTTATTTATATATTAATAAATATGTTTATAATTATGTCAAATATGTCTTCAAATCAATGAAATGAATGTCATGATGTTCATGGATATTTTTTGTATAAACCATTTAAAATGAATCTTAAAATTAAAACATACAAATCTAAATCATGATGGTACATTTCCATTGGACAGTTATTCAATAACTACAGTCATCTACTGACTACACTCTACAGAGTACAGTAAAAAATTTTTAGAATGTTCAATGTAGTGTAAGAAAATTAAAAAAACAAACATTTCCAACATTGTCACACAATTACTGATTTACAGCTAAGAATATGTATCTAAAAAAATGTCAGGGGCTCAATCGTATTACTAGGGACACTAGTGTTTTTTTTTTCTATTTTTTTTTTATGCTTGGTAAGAGGAGCTATATCTTAATTAACTTAAAATAAAAAGACTTGTTTATGACAAAAATTTTTTTAATGAAGATATACTTTTTAAATGCCTTCTAGGTTTCAGTAAACAGAAACAAAGAATTTCAATAAAAGGATAGTTGAGGTTAATTCAAAGAAACTGAAGATAACAGCCAAATACATTAGCCTAAGAGGCTCTGCCTCAATCGGCTACAATAAAACAACAGGTAGTCTTGAAAACATAATAAACTAACATAATAAACAAACTGCTCTACTGTGTAAAAAGTGTTTAATTAATGCTTTATAAGTACAGTCTGCTGTATAAAAAATTATTGAATTATAGGTTTTTCTTCATGAAAAGAAATTTTTAAAAAAATTTTATTTACAGCTATTGTAAGAGTTTCCAAGACGGGAAGATGAGCAATGGCAGTGAATCAAAATGGTCGTGTGAGTTTTGTACTTATGAAAACTTTCCAGCTGCCAAAAAATGTACTATGTGCTTCAAGTGGCGTGCTCCCCACCTGATTTCTGACACCATAAATGAAGAGCAGGATATTTATAAGATGGCTCCTCTTGTATCAATACCACCTAGTGAGTTGAATATACTATGCTCTAGTAGCAGTAGTGGAGAGAATAATAAATGGGCATGTGAAATATGTACCTATCTGAATTGGAGCAAATCAACAAAATGTGTCCAGTGCTTAAATCCCAAAAAGAAAACATCACCCCCAACTTTACAATCACAGCTACCTGGGGTAATAATAAGTACCCCAGAAGGTCATCCTGGTGGCAGCACAACACCGACTCGTGTTTCTCCAGGAACAGTGTCTAATAATATTGTCAGCACTAAAGCTTTAAACAATGGCAATAAATCGAGTACGAATATTCCAGCTACTAATCCTACAAAGTGGATTTGCCTAACCTGCACCTATGAAAATTGGCCCAGGTCACTCAAATGTGTTATATGTGCTACACCTAAAGAAAAAAGCACAGGAGACAGCCAGGAAGGTGTTGGCTCAAGCAAAACTGAAAATTTACATCGCCGAAGTCCTACAACCTCCGTTGCCAGCCACAGGGGAATAGGTGATCGCATAGAGCAGCACAACCAACAAGCAGGTGCTTCAGCTTCATCAGTGACAATTTCATCTGTCAAACAACCATCATCTCCACCAATGGTAAGAGAGAAGAGACTGGCAGTGCTTCGTTCAAGACTCCGTGATTCTGATTGGTTGTGGTTAAATGCATGTTTGGGAGCTGTAGAGGGAGACCTAGAAGCCATTCATGCCTTCATTGCAAGTGGAGGACATCCATCTAGGCAGCTAACTATGCAAGAAGTGGAACTTCTTGATAGACCAAGTGCCTTTCAGGTATCTCGTATGTTTACTTTGCTTTAAAGTTTTACCGATGTATGACTCTTAAGTATGTTTGTTAATTCATTTTATGTCAATATTTTGTTTTTTAACTTTTTTTTTAACTTTTGAAAATTTGATAAATCCCATTATGAAGTACCTGAACTCTCCACATCTTGTTTTATAAACTGTGCTGCGTAATAGAAGAATACCAAAAGGCATATTAATACATGTAATTTTTATTAAGGTCTTTCTTATTGTTGAACATGTTTTCCAATATAGTTTATTAGTAAACTAAAATATGAAAACCTATGATGAAAATAAACATCAACCATCTAAAATAACTATTTTACTTTTCAATCAATATACTACTGTATTACTCGTATATTGTACATGTGTTGCTCAAGTTCCAGAAATGACAGAGAAAAAGAGTTAGTAAACCTCAGACCAAAACATTGCAAATAGAATCCTTTCCTTTTGATCTTTTTTTCTTCAAATTCATATTCAAGCTCACATAATATGTAGCGTAAGTTTACTCCTATTGTTTTTGAGATAGGTAATTTTCTGTTATTTTTTTAAAGGCAGGATATACTCTTGTGCATCTAGCAATAAGATTTCAACGAGAGGACATGCTAGCTATCCTTTTAACTGCGACAGACGCAGCTACCAAAGCTACTAAACGTTTGCCCTGCATGGCCTGTCCAGATGTAGCCACAGACATCAGAAGACAAGTGGTATCATCCCTTCGCCAGAGAAAAGGAGATTTTCCATGTTCATTTCTCACAGACTGTGTCACATTTTCATTACCAGCCGGTAAGGTGAACATTTTTATTTGGTTTCTTTTCTATGGTTAAATATTTTTAAAAAATGTTTAATTGTATTTTTAAATGTTTGACAGAGATTGAAGACCTTGAGAGACTTGTTCAAGAACAGTTGTTTGATGAAATTTTAGACCGTGATGTTCAGAATGGTAGGTCGCTTTACATTAACAATTTATGACTCTTTGAAACCTAATGAGTTACATTCTGCAGATTATAAATAAGAGTTTAATCCTGTCAGCCTGCTATTCAAGTGTTTTTTTTTACATCATGGTTTAATATTTGTATTTTATCCAACTAATATTTTCAAAATAAACAAATAATGAAAATCTACATTAATCATGCATATTGTTTTTCTTTTCTCAGAATTAGAGGTGGAGGAGGCCATTATCAACTGGAGCATTGAGTTGACTGACAGGTTAGGCAGTCGTTTATATGCTTTGTGGAATAGAACTGCTGGTGACTGCCTATTAGATTCCGTCCTTCAAGCCACGTGGGGGGTATTTGACCTAGACAATTCTTTACGCCGTGCCTTGTCTGATAGTTTGCGTGAAGGAGCCATGAAGTAAGTCTAAGCTGCCTTAGATATTTTAATTAGATATAAGGAGCCATGAAGTAAGTCTGTGCTGTCTGATGTGTACTTACTATTAAAACTTTTCCTTTCTTAATGTATACATATTTTCTAAACCTGTTTTTATCTTAAAACAATTCTATGTTAGGAAATGCCTAAAAATATCATTTTAAAACAT
This sequence comes from Bulinus truncatus, assembly GCA_021962125.1. NCBI lineage: Eukaryota > Metazoa > Mollusca > Gastropoda > Planorbidae > Bulinus > Bulinus truncatus. The sequence goes on from JAGDYQ010000007.1 coordinate 11,599,957, forward strand.
TAAAAAAAATATATCTTTTTTTGTCATTAAGTTTTTACCCCCGTTGGAAGGAATATGAATCTATGCAAGCTGAGTCTTTGCATTTTACTCTCGATGAAAGCCAGTGGCAACATGATTGGGCTGTTCTGTTAAGTTTAGCTAGTCAACCAGGTGACATATTTGTTTCAGTTTTGTAGTGTTTCATTTGAATATATAAACATATTTTAAAATGGTTTTTATATAATACTTTTTTTTCATCTAGGGACATCACTAGAACAGACTCACATATTTGCTTTGGCTCATATTTTGAGGAGGCCTATTATAGTTTATGGTGTAAAATATGTAAAAAGTTTTAGAGGAGAAACTATCGGATTTGCAAAATTTCAGGGTAACTTTTAGTGATATTTGTGTATAAATTTTATTATTTTTAATTAAATAACTTTATTTTGTATTGTCTTGTTTTTTTTTAAAAAAAAAATGTTTTTTTGAAAAGTCAAACACGTGAACTAATTGGTCCATCATGTTATCAAGGTGTTTACCTACCATTGCTGTGGGAGTCTTCTTTCTGCTGGAAGAATCCAGTTGCTCTTGGTTACACGCGAGGTCACTTTTCTGCCCTGGTACCTATGGAAATGGATATGGATGATGGAGTGGGTGCTGGTGCTAACACTGATTCAGCCGATGAAGAACAGTTGGCTTATCTGCCCTTGGTTGACTGTGAAGGAAAATTACTTCAGATGCACTTTCTCTCTGGATCTGAAGTTAGTCAGTTTTTACTTTGGGATGAATGGTTTCATAATTTAATGTAAATGTGAAATGTATTTTTTGATTTTTTATTACATACATTTTTATTCCCTAGCATGGGCGGGAAGAGATGATTCTAAAAGAATGGCTCCACTGTCAGAAAACAAAAGGTGGACTTTTGGTGGCAACTCAGCGTCTTGGAAAACGTCCAATGGCAGTAAAGCAAATGGTTGATGAATGGTTGGATCACTATAGAAGAATGCAGTCTCATCCACCAGCTATTTCTATCAAAAGCACGTTTTCTAGTGATGGGGAAAGTGATGATGAATGATATAAAATTAGAGGGGCAACTAAAAAGCATTATAAATATTTATAAATATACTCATCTATTTTATTATTGTGATAGTACCTGATAGTTGCAAAAGCTTGTTTGCGTTATCTTTAAATCTATTTGAAGTCAAAAGATTTGATGATGTCTTTTCTTTTAATCTCATGTTTTTAATATTATCTTAGTAAACAAAAATTCCTATTAAATGTAAATAAGTCTGTCATCATTTTTAATGACTATAATTGTTCAGTAGATCCTTTACATGATACATAAAATGTTATATTAATATGTTGTTACAATAATTTACATGAAAATAGCCTGTTCTTTAGTGTAACTTGATGTTGTGGATATTAGATTTCCACTTCGTCTCAGGGACTTTTAATATATTCTGTTGAGAAATAGATGACACAGTAACAAGAATCTTTTATCTTTTGTTTTCTTTAATTTTTGAAAAGCATTCTTTCTGAATTTATACTAACTGCTGATGATGACTTTAACAAGATTGTTTATGCTTCTGTTATATTTAAGCAGCAGAACTAATTTGTTATAGTAGCTAAAAAATATTATGTTTTAATATTTTTTTGCTGCTGCTAGTACAGTTTGTGTATAGTTAATTTTACTGCATTCAATTTACTTGCTTTAAAAATATTTCTATTGTTATTCCAGTTTACTCTTGTTCACTTTAGTTTTTTTGGCATTTTCAAGAAATATTAATTCTTTTTACTGTTATTTTATTGTTATGTAAAAAAAATATTAACAGTGATCTTTATTTTTTATACCGTATATCAATCTCATGTTGAATGCATAAAAACATCTTTCAAGGTTTTTTTTTGTTAGATAACTAAGATCATGATAAGGGTAAAACATAAATTGCTTAAGTCACAATCATAATATTTCAGAATGATCAAATTATAAAATTCAAATTGATATGAAATCCCTTTTTTTATATAGTCAACTTTCTTTGAAATTTGTGCTCATCTGTGGTTGTTTATTTCTTCTCAAAGATTCTATCTCTTTAACATAAAGTAAGCCTCATGTATGGAATGCCCAAATCTTAACAAGCAATATTTGGCTTCATTTGTAGAGTGGATTTCTGTTCTGTTTATTAAAATGTACAGATTTTGTTAATAGAATTATAACAAGGCTGCATGCCCACTTATATTGTAGATATTTGTAAAATATTTAATGTCGTTACTCCTTTTTTTAGTCACTTTGTGTTCATTCAAAACATATCATTTCTACTACTGTTATTAAATCTTTTTGTTTTGTATTGGTCAGTAAAATTATGACTTCTAAAAGTTGGTAGATTTGTCTGGCACTCAGATGACAAGCTAAATATAAAACATATTATGGTTTTTAAAAACAGATTCCGTTTGTCAGCTTTATCATCATTAGCAGTGATCCGTTTCTTTTTCATTGTCATGACATAGACAAAGTAATATCCTAACATAAGTCATGAGACTAAAGTCTCTTCCATTTAATTACGCTGTGCTTTAGTCAGTAATATTCAGAATGATATATAACATGTGTATGCTTATGACACTAAATACTAACAGAACAATATTAAGTGACCATTTAATTTTTTTTTTAAGTTTTCAAGGTGCTGGTTAAAAAAAAACTTGAGATGATATTGAAAAAAAAGAGTTCCTCTTGTAGTTTGATGAGAGATTCCTGTTTGCTCATAAAATTTGTATGAAATCAGTATTGTGCATATTTATTCTTTTAAGTGTTTTTAATGATATTGTTTTAGTACAATTGTGGTGTATGTCAACCAAAAAATATTCACATTTGTGCATTTCTTATAATTTGTTGTCTTTTACTGGTGATATCTGTGTCCTTTTCTTTTCTAAAGGATTTTTATTTGTGTTAACTATTTTGCCATAGCTGTGTCGAGAAATATATGAAAACATTTTTTTTAATGGAAAGGTAAATAAAATCAGTATGTTGCAATGAAATTTGTGCTTCTCATGATTATAATATTTAGTACTACGATATTCATGTGCCATTACCTTTGTGAGTTGTATCTGTCAAAGTTTTTACAGTTTAAGTCACATGTTTGTTTATAAAAATCATCAACAGAAAATTTTCTGTGTGTGTTATCTGTGTGATGAAAAAAGGTAAGAAACAAAAACAGAAAATTAAGGAAAATAAATTCCCTTTACATTTGTGATAAACACAATTATCTATCTATCAGGCGATACTGAAAACATATTTTGTATCCTTTTAAAAAAGAGAAGTAAAAATAAGCTTGTCACCATTATCAAATTCAGTGGGTAGAACTAGTGCACAATTAGAGTTCCTTGTGAATTATTTCATTTACTTAATATTTTAGACTAATTATTTTCTTTTGTAAGATTATCCATGTTTCTGTATTGTTTTAAGAGAATTAACTTGTTCAAGCAGTGAAAAATTAATGTTTAGTTAAAAGATATGACAACATTAAAATTAACTAGTCTCAAAGACACACAAAAAACATTGGATGTTGTGTATTTATTTTCACATTTTACAGATTTAAATGAAAATATTTTTAGGACAACATAAATTCAATCCAATAATATCAATTGGAGTCAGACTGAATTGTGTATATAGACATGTATATTTAACAGTCATTAAAACATTTTATACTATACAAACACAAGTAAATCTTTAAAAAGAAAAAAACCGACTGTAATTGAGAGTGCTTGTTTAAAATGTTAATGTAACATCACAGTTTATTTTCAGAATTATACTGAATACCAGCGAATTGAAAATACTTAAAAAAAAAACAAAATTGCCTTAGAGACTACCACAAAAACATTTAAAACAATTCAAAGAACTAAACCAAAATTACCTTCCTCTGTATGCAACAAAAATATAGAAATAAATGACAAATATTAATGTTCAGTTTCTCTATTGGTTACTTTAAAATTTAAAAAAAAATGTGCTGCTGAGAAAACGAGCATGAATCTATTTTGTAGTTTGTTTTTTTTTTACTAAGGATTACAATTACAAAAGGCACAGTGACATTGGGAGTTGGTAACTCTCATGACTTATGTTGTAGCTTTATATGTACCAATAAATTTAGAAATTTCTTAATGATTTTTATCTGAAACATCAATTATTATTTATGCTACAGATCATTTGATTGGTAATGTCTCTGTAGCCCTTTCTGCAAAACACAGTTAACAGTAAAAATGTAACAAATTTAGCCATAATACATCAACAGTCCACAGATAACAAGTGGTAATACAGCAATACAAACATTCTTAAGAATGATTTTTAATTCTGCTCCTTAGTTCATTACATTGATAATTAGTTTAAATCAAATATCATGAAGCATATTGAGAAAAAGGGTATCAATTACACTTAGCTTTTTTAACATTATTTTTCCAAGGAAAATAAAAAATATTGTCATTTTAAAATTGATAAACTGCATGAGATGATAATTAAAAAGTCATTAAAGTCATATTACTATTCATTGAAAGTGGTTTTTAAGAGTTTTTTTCAGGTCTTAATGACATACTTAAGATTATTCAAATTTTAATCAGTAGATGGCAAAAGTAAAGGCAGCTGCTAACCACACAATCCCTTACTATGCAAAGGTTATCAGAAACAGGTTAAAAGATGGTAATCAAGGAATCTTTACTTTTAAAATCTGAATGAGGCCTAAAGGTTAACAACTCTGAGGTCCCCATCCAAAATGTTGATGTGCATTCTTGTTTGTTTCTTTTACCTGTTTCTAAATTAATAAACACTGTTTTGATATATACCTTTTTTAATAAAACTTATAAACATAGAAATACTTTTAGAACAAAAACCTCTGAGGGGATGAAATTGTGATTCCCACACATTATAAAAAAATATGTAAAAAAGAAGATAGAAAATATTTTTTAGGTAAAACTGACTGAAAGATGAGAAAGCAATACAAGTCATATGGATCCTACAACTAGTACCTGTCATACTTTCAAATTGTTAGTATTTTTATAGCTAAAATTTTCTTTTTGGAAGGGTTTGTATTTTAGTAGTAATGGATATTGTTTTGGCTGCACCACTGGACCAATCTGAGCTCTGAAGCTGAAGTTACAAAATTAATACTTCCTGGTTTATATATATTTATATAAAAAAATGCAAGGTATGTACATCTTTAAAAAAAAAAAAGGTGGCTGAATATGATTACCTCTTTAAGTAAATGGGACATGTTTAACAAAAATAAAAAATTTTTTTTCAAATACATCACAAATAAAATTTTGATTTGTTATAAGCCAACAAGCATTTGTAAAGTTAAAGGCTTTGTTAATACAATATCAAAACAAAGCTTTGTTACAACTAATTTGATAAACATAAAGTTGGGTATTCGACAATCAAGAAATTCATTACTCTCTCAGTTTATCAATTTGTAAATTGGCATGTTTTTTTTTTTTAAATATATCCGTTACAAGTGAATGGAAACAGAAATATTTAGTCAAGTGAAATACCCTATTATATAGAGTAATTCTAGAAAACTTAGAAAAATATGTCAACATGAACAAGTAAATAAAATACAGAACAAAAGGTAATTATAAGTATGAATAAGGATCAAAGAATTTAATTATCTTTAAAAATCAATGACATTTATTGATATCAATAATTAAATTACATTAAAGACATACAGAAACAAAAAGAAATTTATTTTTAAATCAGGCACCAAAGGCAAATCAGGAGTTTTGTTCTGTTTCTTTTTAAATTAGATTCTAAAATTTAAATTGTGTCTTTTGATGTCAAACCTGAGATTGTTTTAGAACCTACTTCACTATTTCTATACAAATCTGGATTAAAAAAAAGAAAGAATAAGATTTATGAAAAAAAAAATTCCATTATTAAATGCGATTTAGTTTGATGAATGGCATCAGATTTAAATAAGCTGATTATTTAAAATTATGGTTTATGATTAAAAAAACAACAACTCCTTTTACTATGTCATATTTTTCTTTTTCTTCTAAAGATTAAAACAGCAGGTCTTATAAAAAAAAAATTTCAAACATTTTTAATAAGGGGATAACCAAGAAGGATTCAACTAAACTGTGTTACATGTACTTGTTTTTTTTCTGAGAGGTTAAAAAAAAAAATTGATACAAAACAAACAAAAATAACATTCATAATATTTACAAAAGTAAGCAGGTTAATAAAAATGTTCACACAACTCAAGCTATCACAGAAACTCATTATGAACTTTCACTGCTAGTTAAATGTCAAAAACATATCTCTCACTTAAAGTTGATAAAATGAAGGAAAAAAATGGTTAAATTCTACAACAAAACAGATAGAGTACATACATCTAATGAAATATCATACTGAAAGATTCATTATTTGAATTACTTTTCATTAAAGAACTATTCAATAAAATAAGATAATACGGAGTTTATACAAAACTTTGTTCAGTTAAGATTCAAAATATACTTCCACATTCCTTAATGAGTTACTTATTAAGTTTCTTACCATATAGTAGCAAGAAGTTTTTCTGATTTTAATAACAAAAATTGCAAAAGTGAATATATAAACTCACACACAAAAAAATCTTACTAATAAAAAAAAATTGATTGTGAATTTTTTTCATAACTTGACAGCTTTTCTTCTTGTAAGTGTTCGTAACAAAAATAAAGTAATATTTAAACAAAATGTTCCTCTTTATCATCACAGCTGAATCTTGCCAATAGAGGAAAATTATAAACATTCATTATAACACATCTTTGTTTTATAAATATACATTACGCTATCAAAATGGAACACCAGTGAATTTAAAATGACAAGGGGGGGAGCATAAAAAAGAATTAATAAAAGATTTCAATATGATTTATGTAGTAGGTTACCCCTTGTCACTTCACAGTCTTGTAAGAAATTTAGAGATGATTTACGATAGCAATTTTGGCAATCTCAAAAAGAATAGCATATGTTTTATGTACAACAGAAGTAAACAATGCAGTGATTATTGCACTGTTCAAACATTATGAAGTTATAATATATATGATATACAAGGTCTGCAGTACTTTCAAAACATGACTTTGGAAATTATATAATTTTTTTTTCTAAACAAAAAAAGATTAATTTTTTTAGCATTGTTTTTTTTTCTTCTTTACCTCGGAAAGTTAACCAGACAGTAAAACTTTTTCTGTTTTATTCATTTCTGTAAAATTTTTCAAATAACAGAAATATGAGAAGTGTTCTAACATTTAACATCTCAAAGATTTAAAACTTATAAATGTATTCTATTCAATACAAATTTAACAGATTGTAGTATTTTTTCCTTGATAAAAAAAAATATAAATCAATGAGCGCAAAAGACCACAAGACAACCACTAATTACAAAATCAAAAGCAATATCTTTCTTTCATATTAACAAACTGCAAAACATTTCTCACCAGAAAAATGAAACAGTAGTTCAAAATTCACCAGCAATCATCTCCATTCATTCATTCATGGTGATATATACATCTACAAAATAACATTCATTATCTAGAGATGCTGACATTAAAATACTGTTTACACAAGTTATGATCCCTGATGTCACCCCAGCCACCATTGGGCTTGGGGTCCCTCAATTTAAATCTGGAGTCTCCAGCCAGAGAGACCATGTTAGGAAACAAATACTTATGGTTCTCTGCAAGTTTAGCTTCAACACCTTTCACTACAGAATCTGGGTCACAGTTTTTAGATTTTTTGTGCATCCCACTGTAAAGGATATATAAAATTAACAAAAATTAATCATATATTTTTCTCAGATAGTATGTTTTCAAGACATTCTTTACAGCAAAAGATAAAAAAATGTATCCAGTTCTGATGAAAAATTCATATTTGTTAAACCAAAATATCCATTTTACACACAATTAGATAAAAAAAAAATGCTTCTCTTAATTGCAAAACATGATTCAAAATACTCCAAAATAATCTAGAATTTTTTTTTATATATTACCTAAAGTTAAGAAAAAAAAAGGAAATAAAATTATCCATTTTGTAAACTACTAAAGGCTTTCGGTTGAAGACTACTTTTTTTTACAATAATCTCTAGCCACTCACCATTCCCCAACATGAAATATTCTTGAAGCTTTCATGACTAACAGCTTGATTTTATCTGGAATACACTTCATACTCAGATGTTGCAGTGTCCAATCCCAGTTGTAATCATCAAAAGTACAGAACTCCTTGATGAAAATAAAGAAATTGTTAACAAAGTCAGAATCCAGATAAGCTCGGATCCAATTATTAAATAAATGTATCCAAAAATATGTACAAATTTAAATGACTTTAAAAAGAAAATTCTTAGTAAGATTCTAAGGCAAAATATTAAATAAAGTAAATCTCTTATATCCAGTAGTTTACATGTGTAATAGAGTTGATTAAATTCTTTAAATTCTGGATGACATTTTTAAATAACCTGATGATTTACACATTTTGATTTTTGTAATGACAGTTTTCCTTTTTTTTTTAGCTGTTGACTGATGACATATTTTCTACATTATCTGTGATTGAGAAGGAGATTAATTCCTACAATATCAACTTTGATTAGTGTTGATTCCTATTAAAAATAATGAGGAGAGATAATATTTTATATGTTATGTTAAAACATTGAATAAATTATGAATCCATGAGTAAGGAATTTCTGCAGTTTCTGTATCAATCATTGAATACATGTTGGGTGTTTCTGCCACGCTACCAAAAACACCAGTAATATAGTAACAATAACCATTAAAACACCAGTAATATAGTAACAATAGCCATTAGCAAGTCTTCCATCATCACATATGACTCATTGAGTTAATGTCAATAATGTAGATGGAATAATTAAAACTCTTGCTAAAGTGTATACTACATAAATAGCCTACTAATAAAGTGCTAATCTTGGCGTGCAGAATGGGAAAGCCGTCGCTATAAATAATTTATGACGTCATTTCATGGAAGTCGGCTGCGTATGTGGCAGAAATAAATAAAAAAATAATTCTGCATTTGGGATATCCTCTACGACGTCATTTCCCGATGGTACAATTTTTTATTAATTTAAATTTATACTATTTGTAAGAAAAAGCGCGACAAGTAATCAGCCAATTGTAAATATTACTTTGCTAACTATATGATTCTGGTCTTGCTGCCGGTTTGCGTGTAGTTTTTAAACGATTATTCTCATATTAAACATTATATTGAGATAAAATCCTTTACTTGCGAATGCAACGGGCAACTACTAGTTACTACATAAATATTACCAGACTAAACTGGCATGTTACATTTTTTATCAACCTCAATTTTTTTTTTTTGGTAAGCTTTACCTAAGTACACAACATTAAAACATTTATAAGGTTAGCTTACATTCAAACAATTTCTAATCTCTAACCATACAGTTTTGTTGAATGTCATCCCCATGTTATGTTTAGAAGAGATCCAAAAAGCTCTTTCAACCTGCAGTAAAGTAAATCATACATTTTTCTCAACAAAAAATAAATGAGATCAGCAAGTTCAATGCTGGCAAACGGCTAAATAATATAATTAACAACATCTGTATCTGTATCTAATTAGTAAAAAAAAAACAAAAAAACACCCTCATTAAGGAAAAAAATCCACAGTAGATAATTATTTAATTACATCACTTAGTAGAATTCAAATGTATTTTTAATCTGTTTCTAGCTGTAGCCTAATTATTTCAAGAAACAGATTTACCTGTTTAGCAATATGTTGTTTGTTCATAAGTGAGTACTAAATATACTAAATAACTTTATATAACAACTTTAATAGAATTTACTAGCTTCCCAAAAATTGTTTATTAATAAAATATAAATTTACTTCAATATAAAAAAAAAGACTGGGAAATAAAATGTAATACATGTATGTGCAAATTTTCTACCTCAATGAAATTATAATCTTTTTTAGCAACAAACCTTTGCTCCATTGATAGCATAGTTTTGATTTTTGTCATAATTCCCCAAGACCAACATGCGACATTCTGGGCACTCTCTGCAGAAAACCAACAGAATTATTAGGTCTAATTTAGTTCAAACTAATAATAAAAAGCTTCCGTCCAGAATATTTTTTTTAGTTAAAATTGATTTTATTATAGCAGAAAGTATGAAGTTATTTTTTTTTTACTTCTGTTACTCCAAATATGACAATACACACAGATGAAAAAAAATATGGTAGCTAAATAGTTAACAGTAAATTTATATATCACCCAAACTTTATAAGTCAACTTACTAAACTTTCAATATTAGCACATCACTAGTAAAAACAAAAATGATTCTAATTTTGGTGCTTAAGTGACTGAAATAAATTATAAAAAATATTGATCACATGATCTATTCCTTTAAAAAAAATATTTAGATTTTAATTTCTGAGCGGTGTCTAGCAGTCAGCCACTCACTTTTCTTTCAGTCCTCTCAACATGTGGGTGGAGAATATGATATCTTCAGATAAGTAATAGTCATCTTCCAATAACATTACACTTCCTTCATAATCTTTCAGCAGATGAATTCCTTCAAAAATATGCTGCAGCTAAAGAAAATAAATAAAAATTAAAATCTGAAATGACAGTAATAAAAGTGGCAAGTTTATTTTAGAAATTTTAATAAAGTGTTATAACATTAAAATCAGCCAGAAGATTGAAAAATAAAAAAAAATTTGCAGACATGCTTAAATAAAATTTGCAAATGTATGAATAACTGCTTTTAACTTTAACTCCTGTAAAATATACACCATTAAAAATAAAATAGTTAAATACTGAACCAATTCATAATTATTTTATTGCATATGTAAAACATCTGTTGCAACAATAAACAAAAAAAGTAAATACCAAAGAAAAAAGCACTAAATATTTTTTTACAGTAAAATTTGCTTTAAGAAGTTAATCTAAACTGATTTTTTTGACTAATATTATATTGTTTTTTTTCTGTTTCATTGTATAGAACTTATCATTCTAAAAATTTTGATACCTTAATTATCAGTATATTATTATTTAATAAAGTTATGAGACTTTTTGGGAACAATTGTGATCTTATAAACTCCAAACTATAGACAATAATATCTCCTAGAGTATACAACTAATACCTGTGTTAATTAATATCATGATAGGGGAATATATAACAAACACACCAAATTTATATCAACAGTTTACAACAATCAGATGTATAAATGAATTAACATCAAAAAGACATCTTGTTAAATTTTTAAATATTTTCTGCAAAGAGAGAAAATTTACTCTAATTTAGGCATACAAAAAATAGGTACTCAAAACCAGGAGTAAATTTAATTTTTGTGCACAAAAAGTATGCAATGCAATATGGATTTTTATTAATTCATATTAACAAATTTTGTTTTATAGAATGAAGAACATAAGTCAACTGATACATCAAATGGAAAGCATTACCCCTCTTTTGTTTGGAAGCAAAATGAAATTAAACTCATTGAAAGCAGCAATGAATTACCTTGAAAGCCATGAGTCGTTTTTATTAAAAATCTAATTCAAATATCAATTTTCTAAATACATGTATTAAAAAAAATCTACATTTTTTTTTTAAATTCTTAATGCCCATAACTTTTCATTATAATTAGAGATCCTTTGTAAGAACTGAAAACTTTTATTGAACTCCGAAAAATACCCAAGCAATCAAAATTAGTTTAAGTCTTTTGAATAAATATTGACCAGGGTGAATATGTCGGTAGATTTAAAATTTTTTCTCTATCTTTGTTTGTCTTAATCTTTAAGCCAAACATTCCTTGAATATATTTTAATATTCATTTGCTGCTGCCATTTTAAAATACAATGACATGCTTAAGAAAAAATACAAGTACAAGAGACACTTAAGCCAGTGAGGTAAGTGTAAAATACACCTTAGCCATTTTCAGTACTAATGAGATTTGTTTACTATTATGTCCGTTTTTATAAATCAGCATTCAGGAATTTTGTTTCAAAAGAAAATTCTAACATTTTTTTAATAGGTGGCATAATTGCTCAAACTTCTTACAAAATTGAATTAAATTTTTAATCAAAGGAAACTAATTTAAAAGATACAAAAGAGCAGGATAGTTCCTGACATACTCAAGTAAGACATCCTTTGTTACAAGTCTCGGAAGCGACTGAAGAATTTCATATTACTTACTGACAGATTCATTTTTTAAAATAAGAGTAAAGTGCAATGAAAGAAATTTATTGCTGCCTCAGTGAGTCTAAATCTTTTTTTGATACCATGTGTGGTGAAATGCAAGCAGCATTTAAACATATAAGGGATCAATATTTTGCTTAGAACTTCTAATTTTACTAATGTGTTTCAATAGATTAAACAAAAGCTTACAAATAAATTATATGTCAATTAAATATCATTCTATTGTTAAGCAAACAACACGCTTTCGATTTGTATTCTTTTTGATACTACAGGATGAATCATGATATTAAAAATTAATGAAATTTTGTTAATTGTACAATTGCAACATTTTAGTTGTTATGCTAAAAAATTTAAATAACATCTAGTATGGAATGCCTACTTAAGTACATTTTATATGCATTAATATTCTAAAATTGAAAGTAAGGTCTGCCACCATATTGAGTTCTTGTCTTATTCGAAAATGAGAAGCCCTTAAAAGCTAGAAGAATGAACCCAAATGAATAAAATATTTTTTTGTAATTGTAAAAGCAAGCATTGATAATGTGCAATGAAAAATAAAAACTCAAACTACGAATTGATCAATTAATAATTTTAGGCCTAAAATTAATAGTTGAATAATCTTACTTTCCAAATCCAATGATGTTTGGCCTGACAATACTTGGCCTCTCTGTAATGACCATATTTATCTGGATGCTCAGCATTATTACACTTTGAAGCAATAGCTCTGCAAAGACATGGAAAAAAAAAAAAAGTTAAACTTGAGCTTAAAATATTTATAAACACTATATATGATAAAGCTGGACAATTTTATTATTTTTAAGAGACTTACTCATCCTTTTTGGCATTTCTAGGGCAGTCGTTTGGATGCTGTCCAGGAAATTCTTTACTATAAATTTGTTGCGAATAAGGGAAAAATATCTGCATCACCTGTGATAAATACAATTGTTTTTATTTTAATTCATGTTAATTCAGTTACTGAAGGCATAAAAATTCATTTTAGAATAAAAAAAAAGATAAAACCAATCTATTATGTATAGTATAGCTTACAGGGCAGTAATCAATAGCTTCAATGAGTTCATTCAGCTGACTAGAATAAACATCATGGCTAACAATGAGTAGACTTTTCTCTACATCCTTGACTTTCCTGAGAGAATCCAACAAAATCTTCAGGTACTCTGGCCTGTCATGGGTCTGTATGACAATAACTAAACTCTGTGAGCCAAGGCTCAGGCCAAACTTGTCCAAATTGTGGACATACTGTTCTGTATTGATACGGGCGATTTCTTGTTTCAAGGCCTCGGTGTCATTAACTGTAATGTTATGGTGATACCTGGTTGGGATGAATAGTAAAAGAAAAATTAAACCATGAAACTTTGACAACATTCTTAAGTATTAAATGGATAACATATGTTGAGTGGCTTGGCTTGAACAGATAAAAAAAATCACATGATTAAAAACAAATGTGTCTTTTTGTAAGAAAGAGTATGTATAATTTAATTAATTGAAGGCTTCTATATAATGAAAAAATATTTAAAAAAACCAATGAATTAAAAGTGCTACAAAGTTGAGACTCCTGCTGACATTTACTGTCAATAAAAAAAGCATAAGACAAGATCAAAGAAATCTGGTTAACAAATTCAAAAAATCATGGTGCATTGACTAAATGACAATAGAAGACTGACAAACAGCTTTTAAGAGAGAAGAAATAGCTAATGCTATAAATCTTGGTATGGGGACGGATGGTCTAGTGCGGTAAAGCGCTCGACTGTCGACCTGATGATACTTGGTTCAATCTCCGGTGAGGACCAAGGAAATTTTCAGGTCATGGCTACAGTTCCCTCAATGTCTCCCGTAGCCATTATACTTCCAGCTGAAGGGCACTTGTGGAGAAATAGTATAGCCTAAGCTTGATGACACAATTCGGTAGGCTCCGCCCACCGCAGTATCTATGGCGTCATTCCGCCATCTTGAGTGTAAATATTGGGAGCTTTAGTGTATACGTCATTTGGTACAAATGACGTATATTAAACCGACAGTTGGGAGCACATGGTTTGTTTTATAATCAGTCGAGCTCTGGGCATCATAGGATGCGGATGCATGTTCTAGTAGAGTCTAGTTTTGGGCATCTATGTAAATGGATGCATATTTACAGTTTGCTATTGTACTCCTCCTGATTTCACCTTTATGTCAGTTTATGTTCAAGTATTAAATGATTGTTTGATGTTACTTCACTGGAGTTAACTTCGTGATTTGTGTTGTCTGAATTATTACACCTTCTACAAGTATCTTCATTATAAGGACCCGTAACAGCACTACAAAAACCTAAAAATTGTCCCATTTAGGTGGGCGATTTTGTTTAGGGAACAGATGGTTGTGTGGTAAAGCACTTGACTATCTACCTGAGGGTCCCTGGTTCGATCTCCGGTGAGGACCAATAGATATTTCAGGTCATGGTGCCTCCATGGTCATTGCACTATCGGCTATGGTGGGGATGAAAGAAGGGCACCATAAAAACCATCCCATTAGTGGTTTATAGGATCTAAGAGATTTCATCTCATCCTTACAAGGGACTTCACACATAAATCTTGGTGCCCAATCTTCATCTGTAGACTATCTATATTGTTGTAAGTTGCGGCCTCAAATCCCAGAGTCTAGTTACCTAACTATATCTGCTGTGCATCCATAGCCTCTACATGCTCTATGCTAGTCTATGTGAACATCTCATGACACCCTGACATTAACTTTAATAATTAATCTTTCAATCATAAGACTATTATGAATATACTGTTAGAACTTATTTTCCCCATTACATAAATCAAATTAAATAACTTATAATCTGAAAGTATACATCATGGTTTGAGACAATGGCTGCTGTTTTCACCTGGGTTTGACAGTGGCTGTGTAGTTAGATGATGAGTTGACAGGTTTGGGGGTGATGAGCAAACTCAACTTTGGAGTTCCAGACGACTCCCTGACAGTGTACTGAACGTGGACATCAGTGCCGCCACTCTGAGACAGAGTCCCTGTTGTCCTTGCTCGCTCGCTGGGAGAACAAAGAAACAAACACATCACATTACTATAATACTGATACTAGACTTCAATTAAGATAGTTTTAAATCAAAACAAACCCAATAAGACTAAGTAGCAAAAAAAAATTTAAAAAAAACTAATTTTTTTTATGTTATATTATATTTGTTTTTATATCATGAGTAAAGGGGGTAGGAATGAAAGAAAGTGAATTATGACAAGGCAGTAGGAACAAATACAGACATATTTTACCATTCAAATTTAATTTAAAAAAAAAACAACAACACAGAAACAGAGATCACAAGGAAAAAAGAAAGACACAGGGATTGAGAGGACCCAAATCAACCTTTAACCACTTTCAAGGTAATTTAATTGTGCCCCCCCCCCCTTTTAAAAAAAAACAAGTAAAATGTGAGACCAGTACTTAGTACTTCTTAAGATATACTGAAAAAAAAAATTTATGAATCAGGTAAACAGCAAACAGGCCTTAATTTAAAAATTTAATAGTGAGGAAATGCTTCTGCTTTCAAATAGCTAACACTTTTAATATGAAGCTTGACTAAGAACAGAAGTTTCATGAACTCTTAAGTTAGCTAAACAGAATTTTTATTTTTAGGAGTGAAAATTGAAAAAAAAAAATGTCAATTTTTTCTTATTGATCTTTTCATGTTGACAATAATCTATTGAATAATCTGTGGCCATCTGTGGTACTTTCACTCAATCCCCATCAAAAGGACAGTGAAATCAATAATTTACATACAAATTACCAATTTAGTACTGTCAGAGCATTTATAGTGATAAAAAAAAAACAAATTAACAAAGAACCCATCTGTCAAATGTTCACAATTCCTCAAATCAACACAGCTTTCAATGCCTAATGTGTATTTTAAAGTTTCCTAAACAGAGATTAAACAAGGCTCCAACAATAAGTAAAAGAGAAAAACTTTTAACTTTAAAAAAAAAAATCTCTTTTTAGAAAAAAAAAAACAGCAGTTAAAGAAAGTAATATATGCACAGTCCAAGGTTTTATAGATTATACAGACAGACAGACAGACAGACAGACAGGCAGGCAGGCAGACAGACAGACAGGCAGATGATAGATAGATAGATAGATAGATAGATAGATAGATAGATAGATAGATAGATAGATAGATAGATAGATAGATAGATAGATAGATAGATAGATAGATAGATAGATAGATAGATAGATAGATAGATAGATAGATAGATAGATAGATAGATAGATAGATAGATAGATAGACCTAAATAAAAATATGATGATGTGGAGTACATACCTGCGATGCTGCAAGTACTGACCTTGCAAGTTCAAGCAAGTACCCAAGGCGCCAATACTCCAAAAATGTACTCGAGTATATGTACCAAGTACCCCACCCTCTGGGACGCCTATCAGACAGAATGAGGCAAGGTGACAGGCAGGGAGGCAAGGAGACAGACTGGGAGATTAGGAGACAGGAAGATAGGCAAGGAGACAGGAGGGAGGATAGGAGACAGGCAGGGATATTAGGAGACAGGAAAATAGGCAAGGAGACAGGAGGGGAGATAGGAGACAGGCAGGGATATTAGGAGACAGGAAAATAGGCAAGGAGACAGGAGGGGAGATAGGAGACAGGCAGGGATATTAGGAGACAGGAAAATAGGCAAGGAGACGGGAGGGGAGATAGGAGACAGGCAGGGATATTAGGAGACAGGCAGAGAGACAATGAGACACACACTTAATAAGAGATAATTGATAATGCTAAGCACCTACCTGGCTGTTGAGCCTGGAGTGTTGTACAGTACATGTAAGTTTAGCAACACGAAGCCCAGCATGGCGATCACCAACAAGCAGCGTAGGCCGCGACGAAGGGATAATCGCATGACTGCGCCAAGAGCGCAGCTGCTGAGCCTAATCCCAGGCTCAGCTACTGATGAAGTCTGAAGAGATAAAATGTACACACGTGAAAGAAATAGATAATATGTAAAAACGTGAAAGAGATAAAATGTACACACATGAAAATACAGTCGACTTCAGTCAGGCATTATCTGTGTATTAAGTTAACACTTTTCTGCTAATGTACTTCTGGTGAGCCACATGCTATTAATATCGCAATTGCATTGTGTCTTAATGCCTATCATGTTTACACTGTGTTTATTTGTGACAGTTGGCACATGATTGGTGGGACTCTGATACCCGACATTTCGCCGCCTTTGAATTTTGATACTCTCTTTTTTTGTTTAAAACGTTCACATACATTTGAATAAGTTCTAATTTAGGCACTTCGATTTCATTATGTACATAAATAAAGAGAACAAACACACGATATTGACAAACGTATGGTGCGACAGTAGGATGATGCAAAGGCTGGATCATCGTATATGTCAGCAGAAGTCTAACAGTTTGTTATAATTAAAGTCAAGGCCGTAGCCGGATTAATTCCAAAAATAAAATTCTATTATAAAATATACTTCTATCAATATGCATAACGTAAAAGTTATGCAAAAATCTAATATTAATTAATTATAGACAATAATCACATGGTGTATAACTAAATACTTGTTCACATAATAAATAAATATTTTAAAAACATTCTTTATCATTGCGTTCCAATTTTTTCTTATAAAAAACTCTCCGCACAGCCCCCCCCCCCAAACAAAATTTTTGGCTACGGCCTTGATTGAAGTCCCTGTAAAGATGAGGTGCTAATCTATAGATTATATAAACTATTCTGTAGTGCCATTTGTACAACCCCCTCCCACATACACACACACCGTAGTCATGAGTGCAATGCCAATGGAGGCACCACGGAAGTCATAGGCGGGTGAATAGACAAAGGTGGTAATCAAACCCGTAACAATGCACACAAAAAAAGGTTGACAGTTAGTGCTAATTCGAGCCCCTGCGTAAAGCCAATTCGTGGTTTCTGGCTTAAAAATATAAAACAAAATAATCGGGATGGTAAATAGACGGCGAAAGTTATTTCTGTCATACAAACTAAACTTTTTTTCACCTAATACTTATAACGCAATACAGAAGAGCAGACAACACCTTTAACAGAAGACCTGACAACACCATGAGCAGAAAACCAGACAACACCATTAACCGAAGACCTGACAACACCATGAGCAGAAAACCAGACAAAACCATTAACCGAAGACCTGACAACACCATGAGCAGAAAACCAGACAAAACCATTAACCGAAGACCCGACAACACCATGAGCAGAAAACCAGACAAAACCATTAACAGAAGACCTGACAACACCATGAGCAGAAAACCAGACAAAACCATTAACCGAAGGCCTGACAACACCATGAGCAGAAAACCAGACAAAACCATTAACCGAAGACCTGACAACACCATGAGCAGAAAACCAGACAAAACCATTAACCGAAGACCTGACAACACCATGAGCAGAAAACCAGACAAAACCATTAACCGAAGGCCTGACAACACCATGAGCAGAAAACCAGACAAAACCATTAACCGTAGACCTGACAACACCATGAGCAGAAAACCAGACAAAACCATTAACCGAAGGCCTGACAACACCATGAGCAGAAAACCAGACAAAACCATTAACCGAAGACCCGACAACACCATGAGCAGAAAACCAGACAAAACCATTAACCGTAGACCTGACAACACCATGAGCAGAAAACCAGACAAAACCATTAACCGAAGACCTGACAACACCATGAGCAGAAAACCAGACAACACCTTTAACAGAAGACCAGACATTAATGCAACTGTCTATAGGACAGTGTACCTATTCCCGTTCTCAAACATGTTTTATGGAACCTGGCTTCAAGAGGACGGCCCCGCTAAACAACGTTTAACCTTTTTTTTTATTTTGCATTTCTTTTTTTTTTTAAAGGGCCCACAATTGTATCCTACAACACTGAGAGAGAGAGAGAGAGAGAGAGAGAGAGAGAGAGAGAGAGAGAGAGAGAGAGAGAGAGAGAGAGAGAGAGAGGAAGTTGTTTTTTTTTTTAAAGGAGGAATGGGGGAGGGGGTCGATTCAATTCCCACTGAAAAACACGTGCACCTGAAGTGTTTCCCCGATTAGACGTGTGAATGAAGCGTTCACGACATTCAGGAGTAGAAATACAACATATTGCAATGAGGAGGAAGAGTATCAATAATGCAACTCTTTCCATCCACAACACGGGGAGGGGGGGGGGCGCTGATGTATAATGTATAGTCAAAGAAAAAAAGAAACTATTTTTTTTTGTAATAACACAACACCGCCAGCAGATTTACGGATATGCACACACGGGGGGGGGGGGGGTAAATAATGTTTTCATCTTGAACAGTGGTTCTCAAAGTGGAGAGATCAACGTCATTTGAAAGAGCGAAGCGGTTCCGTGGGAACCGTGATGGGTCATTCAGTTGAAATTTCGAGATTTTCTCTGATTGGTGCCAAGTAGACATGTTTTCTTGGTGGTCAAAGTACCCTACAAAAATTTAAAAGATCGCCACATAAGAAATCCTTTACAAGTTTGAGAGCCACTGTCCTTGAATTTGTATTTTAAAAAAAGTCTTCCTGGAATGAAATGAAACGAAACAATTTTCTCAGGAAAAAAAAGAAACGATTAGGAAAAAAAGGGCTCAATGGCTTACATCAGTGCTTGTCAAAGTACGGCTCGCGACAGTTGGTCGGCAAAAAGTTGAACAACTTCTTAAGTGACGATAAAAACAACATTCATTTCAGCTTATCTACTTATCATTTACCAATTTAAAAAAAAAAATAATAAAAAATTCTGTACCGGTGAGTAACAAAACGAACAGGCGAATATTAGTGGGTCGCGAATCGCCACAAAAAAAAAGTGACAACCACTGGCCTAGATAAACAGACAAGTGAGGCACTCGAGTTGAACGTTTCATTGAGTCGGTTTATTATTTCTTTACAATTATTCACTTAATCTTCTTAAACTGACTATGGTGAGGTACCTAATAGGATTTGTTTTTTTGTTGTTGCATTAAGCCATATATGTATGTAGTATGTATGTATTAATAAAGGCCGGAATGCGGTTCTCATTCACCACATAAGCATTAGACATTCAAAGGAAATATAAATAATGGAACATGTAGCCCATATATCCTGTAACCTCTTTTTTTCTAAATATATATATATATATATAAACACACACAATGGTTTATCAACTGTTTGCTTTTATTCTTATATTATTTGAAAAAAAAAGTTACTTAATGTTTAGGTAAAAAATAGCGCCCATTAGGTTAGGAAGAAATCAAAATAGTTCAGCTGGAAGAACTTGTTCTAAAGTATAAACAGAACAAAGCTACAGAAGAAAACGGTCCATTTAATAAGTTTTCTCTAGCTTATGATTTATGACCGTCAACCAGGAAGTAGGCAAGCGCGTATATTATGTCCTCCTCCTCCTCCCCCCCCCCCCCCCTGCACTTCTCTCTCTCTCTCTCTCGGCCAACAGCAGTGATTCTCAAAGCGTGACTCGAGACGTGATAAGGGTCGCCAACTATTTGGAGGCACCGCGAGCCTATGATAGTTTTGTGGGATGCACACATCTTTTTTTTTTTTACAATAATTGTGTCGTATATATATTTTTTTAAATTTTCAGAAATGCGCCAGGGCTGCCTCAGGGGAAAAGGGGGGAAGGGGCTGTTTACCACCAAAACCCATGACAAGGATCCAGTCGGGTACAGCAATACGCTAAGAAAAAAAAACCCAGCAACTGCGGGGTGGATGTGATCAGAAGGGGGCCCCAGTTTGGTGAAGTTGTCAGGGGCCCATGTCAGCGGCAGTCCTGTATGCGTTGTTATCTTAATCTCACACACTGAGTCAAACGTGTCTTGTATGGTTTGTAGATCATCTCGCAAGCAGAACTTATTTTAAGGTATAACCCCCCCCCCCCATTTTCTGTCCCAATCCTCACTCTCAGCTCTTTTATTATTCACTCTCCGTATCTTTCGTTCTCTTTCCGCAGATAGATGATCTACCATTTCACTTCCTTATCATTAAGATTAAACAGTTTCAGTACACAAACACACACACGTTATATGCATATATTTATGTGTGTGTATATGTGTGTGTGTATTTATATGTGAGTATGTATATTTATATGTGCGTGTGTGTGTGTTGAGGGGTATTGGTGATTATTGCACAGAACCGGTAAGTTAATATTACCTTGTGGTAGTTCATGAATAAGACAACAATGCCGTTATTCAGAGGTATTCAAGGTACAACCCCAGCACAGCGCACCGAGAAACCCACCAAGTACATTAATTATACAGTGCTATTATCTAAACAATGTTCTCTCGTGTAAAGGGGGTTGGGGGGCTTGACAGGAGCCAAATCAGTTGGGGTTTCTTGTTTCTTTTATTCGCACACACACACACACACATGTTGAATAACCATAATATACAAATGAATGGTTTTTACGTTGAATTATCTATATGTTGTACTATTCGGGTACGGAACATTTTTAGACTGGATATTTTTCATTACGTTTCAACAATATTCCGTCTGATAAAATTTAGGCTGCAATGATGTGAAAATACAAATGTGCTGCAATATGTAATTCTAAAAATTAAAATGTAAAAAAATTGTTGCATAAATTTAGCGCTTCGCGCGATTCTACATTGCTCGGCTCTAACCGGGGGGGGGGGGGGGAGGACTCTACAGCAGGCAAAATAGACGCGCGCCTGGGGCCTTAACTTAAGCGGGGGCCTAACAGAGCCCAACTTGATTCCTTTATTTTATGGCTCTTATTATAGGGCCTTCTAGGGGGGGCGGGTCCTCAACCGACCCAAGTCCGCCACTGGCCCCTACCCATTTAGCGATGGCCATCTCACTACCATGTTAAAATAAAATGGACGTCAAGCTCATGGGAGCTCACTTGTGGGATATTTCTACACTATATATAATATTGCAAAATGCACGCAGAAAATGGTAAAACAAAATGACAGTCAGTTAGTAGATATTGTAAAATATCGAAGAAAGTCGATAACAAAAGAAGAAAAATAAACTTCCGGCAGTTGCTGGTTTAAAGAGCCGTTACTAATTCTTAAAAGAGGATATATATATATATATATATATATATATATATATATATATATATATATATATATATATATATATATATCATATATAATATTATTTATTTTCAGTGTGCGTTAAATCGAAAGCGGAAAACAATAATTCAAAATGGCGTCATCCCCTGTCTCTCGATTCAATTTTTCTTTTTGATATTATCTACAGTTTTCAATAGTTTCTGTGCTTTTAATTATGAAATGTAAAGGTCCCCAATATCAAAAATTAATAATTAACATATAATGTCATTCAAATCATTGTAGTTTTTATTACAACAGAGCATTTTAACATCGTCAGGCGTAAACAATAGTAATAATCGAAAATCTCCGACGTCGGCGACGATAAGAATATTGACCGCGTTTTCGTATCTAATTTCGTAAATAAAGTCAATATAATATTTTAAAAAAGAAATTCTGCAAATTTCTATACTAATTAAGTTCTCAGCTTTTATACTATTTATTTTTTAAAATAAATACGGCTTTGAATTATTTCTTAATTACAAAATAACAATATAGGCCTAAAAAAACTAGGTCAAAAGGCAATGAAAACATAACCGAGGAATATTTTTCTTATATTACATTAAAATTTCATCTACATTGGTTGGCGCGGTGGCAGGATGGTTATGCAGCTGGGACAATGTTCACTTTTATGCAGACTCTCCGGGTTCGATTTCGCCCAGTGACATTTATTTTTATTGTTTTTTTTCAGAATATATCCTTTTAGTTGTTTTAATGAAAAGTAACTAATTAGATCTCTTTGAAATTTTTTAAAATTTAAATAATTTATCTTTTAGGATGTTGTAAGAAAAAGAAACAACAACTAATTAGATTTTTAATTATTTTATAACTTAAAAAAAATTAACACAGAGGCGTAACTAGGGTGGGGGGGGGTCCAAAATCGAAAGTCCCACCGGGCTTCTGCTTTAGGGGAGCCCCCAAAATTATTTTTTACATTAAATATTAAGTACATAATCTCATGTCATGGTATCGAATGTCAAAATGCAGGGCCCCAAAATCCTAGGTTCGGCAATGGCTTAACAAGTCTATCTTCCTGCAAAGGCTTTGCGGGGTACAGCTAGTATATATTTATATATATATATATATATATATATATATATATATATATATTACCGTAACACGCTCTAGACCTAGAGCCATGAACTAAGCACGTGCCGTATGGAAACTACCTCTTTTATGTGTATTTTCGAGTCAGATAGAAAAGCAAAAGGAAAGGGGTGGGGGGACATAACAGGATAAAGTAACCGATAAAGAAATGGATCAAATGTCCCAGATCTTTACCACGGTAGTAAAGTAATGTCACTATTCTATACAGGATTCCTATCTCACAGCACTACAGACAGGACAGTGCTTATACAAAATACAGACACGGTCAGTCGTAGAGCAAACTTTAATAATAGGGTAACTGGGCAACATCTGTGTAGCCCTGGTGCAAAAAGTATGTCGCCCAGTCATTTTAAAAATACATACACTGGGCGACAACCACGTTCGCTTTATTTATAATTTATACGCTGATATTCTTTTAATATCGCCTAGTCAAAATGTCAATGCTATGGACCAGAGATGGCTGATTGGTTTGTGACAGACTGGCAAAATTAATTTAATTGTGTTGATATGTTTGATTGTTGCGTACCCGGAAAATTTTTCTTGCGTGCCAGTGTTGGAATCGCTTGCCTTGTGTAAGTACCATCTCTGGACTGTCGTAGTATCACGGTACGCCGTGTGTAAGTACCATCTCTGGACTGTCGTAGTGTCACGGTACGCCGTAAAAGCACGTAAGGAAAAAAAATCTGACATTCTATACAGAAAAAGGTTTTTGTTTAAACACTTTTGATTAAAGTAACCATTTTTTTTCGGTTTATACTCGCCTGTTTATGGGCCTGAACACGTCGCCAGGTGGATCAGCACTGGATCATGTCAAAGTAATACTATCACGGGATGTCGGTCTATAGCAAGGTGCTTGCACCGATGAGTCGCGAAAACTACTTTGATGTGGTCGCCAAAAAAACTTATATTAATTGTTTAATCGAGAATTTTTTTAGGCGCATAGATACATCATGTGACCTATAATCCCATCGATGTTCTATGAACACTAGTATTGTGGTCCACAGGCCTAATTATGCATTCCTTTCTTGGTTTAAGATTATGGTGTTAACGGTGTCAATTTAAAGTGAGCCGACTCACAAACATTCAGTCCCAGTACTGGACAATTGTGACTGCAATTGTAAGTTTGGAGTTTGTAAAAATCCAACTGAAAATGATGTCGGAAATGTTCTTTTTATTTCTAACCGCGGATCTCACAAATAAACGTATCAACCAATCGCATGCCTCACATCAACACATTACTAGTACAGACATATTTATCTATCATTTTGTTAAGAATTCTCTTTCCCCGTTGAAAGGATTTTCTAAAAGGGTTTTGGATTTCAGATAACCGAACAGTATCCATCGTAGCCTCGTAGGGTTGTGAGCAATATAAGATTGGGAACATATGGTCTATTTTACATCATCATTACTGGTAAAAAAAAAAATAATAGTTTAAAAAAATTAAAAAAATCAATTCCCAGTCAAAACATGCACTGTTCCCATCATTATATCGTGCAAAACGAATGAGCAAAACATAATAAAAAACTGTTACAAGCATTTATTATTTATCGCTGAAGAAACAACAGCACCGAGTCAAGTGCACAATTATAAAATACAAATGGAGCCATAAAAGCTTGTCATATTTCTTTTTTTTTTGTTTTCCCTCTTCTAGTGACATTTTAAAATATTGACAGCAAGGGGGGGGGGTATGGATATGCAAACCGGGCGACAGACTGAGGCTCAAATGCTAAAGGGGGCCCTCTTCAGCAAATATACAGTTTCTACACGGTGTCCTAACAGTATGCATTAAACTCGGTTCTCAGGTTTATTATATATATATATATATATAAAATTTATGTATTTATTCGTTAGACCATCATATCTCGGTGTTTTATGAAAACGGTATCTGATAAAAATATTACGTTTATATCTCTGTAATTCATATTGCTCAATAGTCACCTGGGTTTTAAACCAGATAATAGCTCCAGAATAAAACAAAAAATAAATAAGGAGAGAGAGAGAGGGGGGGGGGAAGTTCAAGTAAAAACGTTCTAAAATAGAAAGTATTGATAAGTATCCGGTATCAGAAGAGCCGATGTATCCAAGGTAACAACTTACTGATAACATATCGATGTGGATCGCGCTAAAAGAGTCCAGGTAAATTTAGAAATTCCCAAAGCTCGTTTGAAAACGAATCAAAAGGAAACGTACGATGAATCACAAATAGAATAATAAAACTTTTGATGATGATGAATGATGAAGAAACAAAAAAATGCTGATAATAAGTACAGTTCAACAGTTCAAATTGTTACAGTAAATAACAAAAAAAAAACAACGTCCATTGGAATGACAGAAATTTGTTTCTTTCTTCCGGAGATTACAAACCAATGTTAGAATGACGATATTTATCAAGCGGGAACTTTTGTTCGTCCACCTTCGGAAAGCATGTGTGTGTGTGTGTGGGGGCGTGTATTGTGTCCTGGTTGTACTCTACGCATGACTGCCACAAACACAACGACAACCATCACTCCATGAATGTGTTACCAGCCTACAGCATTAAACGTTTTTTCTTTTCTTTTTAATTGAAACGATCCACAATTTAATCTATGCGACAGACTCGGTCTACATGTTTGTACTATACAAGAGATCAAGTCTACACTATTGTACTCTACAAGACATCAAGTCTACACTATTGTACTCTACAAGAGATCAAGTTTACACTATTGTACTCTACAAGAGATCAAGTCTACACTATTGTACTCTACAAGAGATCAAGTCTACACTATTGTACTCTACAAGAGATCAAGTCTACACTATTGTACTCTACAAGAGATCAAATGTACACTATTGTACTCTACAAGAGATCAAGTCTACACTATTGTACTCTACAAGACACCAAGTCTACAATATTGTACTCTGTAAGAGATCAAGTCTACACTATTGTACTCTGTAAGAGATCAAGTCTACATTATTGTACTCTACAAGAGATCAAGTCTACACTATTTTACTCTGTAAGAGATCAATTCTACACTATTGTACTCTACAAGAGGTCAAGTCTAGACTATTGTACTCTGTAAGAGATCGAGAGAAAAAAATGTGAATCACTTATGAGCAAAAAAAAAATATCCTTTTTAAGATTATTGATCTACAACGGTCGTGAGACAAATCAACAGTTTTCAAAAATCGATACTGAATCGAGCCAATGAACGTTCAACAAAAATCTACTGATCAGCGAATACCAATATTTGATGCCGTGGTGAGGGGGGTGGGTGGGAGTTGAGACAAGTGTGTATTAGCGGTGGTGGTGGTGGTGAGCGGGTGCAAATAATTTCGGCGTCAGGACATGCGCTTCACGTGTTTGGTGTCCAGATCAATTATTAGAGCAACTGTGTCATCCTAAATAGTGTATACTGTGGCATCATGACAGGTGAAATGATTATCGAAACAACAAACAGCCATTGCTTGTCATTACTCAATGACGACTTTAAATTCATATTATGTCGGTCGTGGACTTGCAATAATACTAGACTGAGAATGGGGGCTTGGGGGAGGGGCGTCCGTTTACAAGTCATTAGTCTAAGCCAGGGGTCGGCAACCTGCGGCTCGCGAGCCGCATGCGGCTCTTTCGATGTCAAGTTGCGGCTCTTTCGATGTCGGATAATGTATTGAAACGTTTTGCTTTTTGCTTGAGTAAAATAATATAAAAAATTCTAATTGAAAAGGCATTGTCCATCCTGAATTGGAAGAAGACAAACAGCTGCAAAAGTTCAACTTCAAGGTGGATATTACAAAGAAACTAAATGAGCTAAATGTAAAACTGCAAGGAAAAGGAAACCCAGCCTATGCCTTGCTTGAAGAAATGGTTTGTTTCGAAAATAAATTATTTCTTTTTGTCGAAGACCCGTAGAGCGGTAAATTAAGTCATTTCGAAAATCTGAGGCAGTTGGTGTTGCAGAAGACTGGCAAGTCCAGCAACCATATTAAGATTCAATGTACCCAGATAGTTAAGGAATTCAACAAATCTTACGTTATAATATATCATCTTATAAAGCACCAAAGAATATAAATTATACATAAAGCGCCTAGCTATTAAAAAAAAAACTATTGACACGAAATTACTTCAGTATGACTATAAACAAAATGAAGAATAGATTCGCTGAGAGATTTGAGCAATTCAAAACAAATGCAAGTATTCTGGCGTTCAGAGTGAATCCTCTAAATTGTCTTCAATACAAATGAGATCAACATTGAGCTGTTTGGAATAGATACCGGTTATCTTCAAATGCAATTACTGGATTTGAAAACCAAATACTTGTGGAGTGGAAAGTTCACATAGGTCAAGAGCAAGTTAGAAGAGTAGGAGGTCCAGAAAAGCAAGTATGTTGCGCTGCACAATTGGACAGATCGAACAGAAATACCGCGAGTAGAGGCACTCATATTTGACGCATGAAAGTCTTCCACAGTGCTACAGTGAGGTGAAGAAGTTGGCATTAGGAGTGCTGAAGATCTTTGGGTCAACTTATTCGTGCAAGCAAGCGTTCTCTTGCATGAATATAATACAATGGCAAGTAAGAAGCCAACTAACAAATAAAAATATAGAGGCGTACTTGAAACTGAAAATAACAAGTTACGAGCCAGATTTAATCAAACTTTTAAAAAAGCATGCAAGGCCAATGCTCCCATTGACGTAACTATTGTAGCGATCTGTTAAAATCATTTATTTAAAGTTAAAATTTTTTGTATGAAAATTGTTCGTATTTAAAGCCATTTATTTTAAATAAAAAATCAAATTTATATACCTAATCCTAATCAAATACCATAATATTGAAACAAAAATTTTAAATACTGAAAAAAAAAATGTAAATTATAACTTTTGGTTCTTCCGTCTCAAAAGGTTGCCGACCTCTATTCTAAGCGAATACTCTACTGGCTTCAAATCAAATGTTTGCGTGGAAGCCCAAAATACTGACAAGACGGGCCTGCAGCAAACCATACATAGCTAGGATATTCTGAAACTAAATCCTCGAATGTGGTGGGGATTTTCAAAGTGCCAGAACAATGTTTTACCGCAAAAATTTAACGGTGTGGCTTTACACGTGTGTGTGTGTATATATATATATATATATATATATATATATATATATATATGCATCTTTTGTCCCGACCATTTGAAACCATAAATCATTTTTTAACCCTATATTGGATGGACGATAAACCAAAGTAACGTATTGTGACGACCAGAGTAGCGTTTAAAGTAGGCACGGTTAGGAGAGCAGAAAACTGCTCTTGGGGAGTTGAGCGTAATCGGTGGGTCTGCGCCCTGGCTAAATGAGGGGCAGTAACAAGATTTTGGCTAGCCGTTCGCAACAATTTTACTGCAATAAATTAAGCATCTGTTTCGTGAGCAGCTGTAGGCAAACATCACTGGTGGAGCAGATAGATAGATGTAGGCAGTTAATCCAATCCCTAAACAATGGGGGGGGGGGGGGAAACCCAAATGATATTATGCATGTGTGTATGTTTTTTGTACGTAATTGTGCATGTACGAGCTGATATAAAATATGGAAGTATCATGAAATCAACTGCTGTTTTTGCGTATGTCATTAAATATAATAATAAAAATAAAAGTTAAAAAAAAACAAGCAATTAAGCCTGTTCCATTCTGGACACAGGACGTGTTAGAGCATTTTCGTATTATGTATCAGTATGTATGCTATCTTTCAGTAAATATTTGTAAATTTTGGAAATGTTTATAAATTCAATTGTGTAATGCATATATCTTTAAAAAAAATTATAAAGACGTTTCTTTATATTTGAAAAAAAAATATTTTCTCTTAATTCTAACTACAAGTGGTTTATGGTTACTGAAATAGGACTCATAATTGAAAACATTCGAAATTGTAGTCATTTAATCGTCCGAAAACTCCGTCAATTGTTGCATAGCTCTGATACTTTCAATTAAACTCAGAACACAAGCTTACTATTTCATTTGATGAGTTTCTTAATAAATCTTGTGAAACTACGTGCTGCAGTATTTCGCACCAAATGAATGGGTTATTGAACGTACAAGGTGTAGAATGGGGCTATATATAAGCCCCTTCGGAGCCCTGAAGCCCGGCCCTCAGAGGTCCTATCGCGAAATGAACTTTTGATGTACACATGGCAGGCCAAGACCTACAAAATGATATATACATCATGGGTCTAGGACTTATAGTTGCTGAGATATAGCGCTTCTTTATTGATATAGCTTACATAGTAAAAAACGGTACTTTATAAGCCCTCTTTTACGGCCCTCAGAGGTCAGATCGCGAAATGAACTTTTGCTGCACACATGGCAGGCCAAGACCTACAAAATGATATATACATCATGGGTCTAGGACTTATGGTTGTTGAGATCTAGGGTGATGACAGACAGACAGACAGACAAAAAGGGGTACGTGGATGTGAAAAGTTTTGGAATCACCGGTCTACTATCATGTGCCGTTATCGGCTCGCATATACAAAGTCAATATTTGACCCGTTTTAGAGTATTTTATGTACGGCGGTCCTGGCAGAATAGGTGTGTGTGTGCTGATTAATTTTAATATCTCTTTGTTCTGGTTGTGCTCTATAACCAGGCGTCACGTGGTGTTTACACTGTATCTTTCTTCGGGGAAAATATTCTTTCAGGTCCTCTGGTAAATGTTCTAAATACTATGTTATACATTTCAGATTATCAGCATGAATTTAACTTTCAATCTTGTTTATAAACTTTGGAGTTTATAAACTTATTAGAGGGCCCAATATTTTCTTCTTCGTCCTGGGACCCAATCAACCCAAGTCCGCCTCTGCATGTAAGTGTTATTGGTGATCTGCCTTCACATCAAATAGAAAAGTATGTTTTCACAAACGTGGGTATATTCTATCGTGTCTATCAGACAATTCTCAACATCATGAACAGTGGTAGAGGTCAGGAGAACACATGAGTTAGAAGATGACTATTTACATTATACATGTTCAGGAGAACACATGAGTTAGAAGATGACTATTTACAATATGCATGTTCAGAAGAACACAGGAGTTAGAAGATGACTATTTACAATATACATGTTCAGGAGAACACATGAGTTAGAAGATGACTATTTACAATATGCATGTTCAGAAGAACACAGGAGTTAGAAGATGACTATTTACAATATACATGTTCAGGAGAACACATAAGTTAGAAGATGACTATTTACAATATGCATGTTCAGAAGAACACAGGAGTTAGAAGATGACTATTTACAATATACATATTCAGAACACATGAGTTAGAAGATGACTATTTACAATATGCATGTTCAGGAGAACACATGAGTTAGAAGATGACTATTTACAATATACATGTTGAGAAGAACACATAAGTTAGAAGATGACTATTTACAATATAAATATTCAGAAGAACGTCCCGTAGTTCAAATATATTGGGTGCATTGGCCAATGGGTGGGGGGAAAAAACATCCCAATAACTCTATCGCATAAACAAGTCATTCAACAAACCGTGTGTTCTATAATACGCGCCTGCGTGATCGAATTACAGACTAACACACACATTGACATCTCTACACTGCAGACTTTATGAAACAGTAGAGAAGACACGACAACAATAATACAAAAAAAAATGTGTCTTAACCATTTCATCACTTAAAAAACCGCTTCCCTACCCTCCCCTCAAAGCTGACTATTAACAAAAGGACTGTTAACAATAGAAGTTTATTGTGTATTCATTGCACGTTTCAATCGATATTGTGGACTGAACAAGACACAGGATTAACAGAACTTAAGTCTACTCGTATCCCGAAACCAAAACTTTTCAACCGGCACATACCTTTAATTCAATTGATAATTTCAATCATTACTAGTCGATTATGAATCACACAATGACCTTAAAATAAATAATGTACCGTAAACCGTAACTTTTTTCTTTAGAAAAATGTAATTGTCAAAGAATATTATTATTTGTAAAGAAATGATCTGAGTTTGAATCAGTAAAAATGACAAAGTGACGTTCTGATATATGCAGTAGAAGTCCATTAGTCCGGCATCCAACAGTCCGGATAGTCCGGCATCACTCCAGAAATTGTAAAAATTTTGGTTTTCTCCAAAAGTGTGTCTTTAAAGCAAATAAAAACACTTGAGAGCTATTAGGAAAATTTCTGGATAGTTCGGAATCATCAGAAAGCGCTCGGTATTCTTCGGAAACAATTAGCGGCCATTTTTTGTACATTGTTGTTTGTGTCCTTTCACATCGCAGTAAATGTAACTTTTCAAACTTTTATAGACTGTATATAACTGTATATATTCCGATAGACCGGAATTTTCGGTAGTCCGGCACCGAACCGGTACCGAACGTGCCAGATTATCGGCCTTCTACTGTGTGTGTGTGTATATATATATATATATATATATATATATATATACACCTGTAAATCACAACGACACAATACGTGGAATACACAGTTGTGTGGGTTTAAGGTTGTAAGAGAGAGATATAAATGTAAAATGAAAAAAACAATTCTAGCCAATGACGATACGCTCGTCCACTGATCGTGAAAACATGTGTATAACATGACATGGGGGTGATCTGACTATTTAAACAAAACATTTAGTGTTTTTGTTTTATACATCATTGAAACACATAATTCATTTTTTTTTATTTAATGCTACGAAATAGAAACCTAAAGTATATAACAGTTATAAAGTACGAAGAGATCACGTAGCTTGAAACGTTAAAAAAAATGGTAACAATTTTAATACCCAATTAAAACCACACAGCATAAGAGATGTCATTTGTAGCACGATTGAACATTGACTATTTTTAATCATATCAAACTTGTTTTATTTCAATTCAAATCTTCAGCGTGAATATATAAGGTGCTTGAATCGATTCGGACAGCCTTTAGAAACTACAATTTGGGGGGGGGGGAAGAGAGAGAGAGAGAGAATGTGTGTGTGTGAGTGTACATTAAGATGTAGGCTAAATTGATCAACGTGGACTTCAGATCAAACTAAAATTAACACGTTTTTTTTTAACTCATTATGGATTTAATTCAATTAACTAGGTGGACAGAGGATATTAGATTTGAGAAAACTCGCTTATCTGCCCCCAACCACACACTTAATATACTACAATAGACTGTGTTGTCTTACAAGCAATCTCCCCTCCCTCTCCTCAACCCCCCCCTCCCCAAAAGGACGGCCAACTTAAGTTTCAGGAACAGACTAAAAACGTTGAAAGGACACAGCTACTTTACATACGAACTAGCTATCAACTGTGAACTAGGTTATGTCTAACACTGACAAACTGCATTCATGTCCCTCACGACAGAACGTCCACCAACAGCCCCCCCCCTCCCCCACCTTGCTGTACAGTGGTTCACCTGCCCTTGATCCAGCTCTCAAAATGTCACTCATTTTTTTTTTTAAGAAGAGGTGACCACTAAATGTCACTTTAAAGGTTAGTAAACATCACTTCATTCACCATTAGAACAACTAGAGTTACATCCGCGACATTGATATGTTGATGGTGAACATTACCCCCCCCCCAAAAAAACACCACCACCACCTCCAAAACAACACTTTACTATAAGTGTCTTTTAATATTTTTTTAACAGTTCCATTGTCTTCAAAGTTTCTTTCAGTGTATATGCGTCATGTTCTTGTCATGTCTGTAGACTGATGCCTTAGCTATTTAACTGATACAAGTAATTCAAGCACAACAAATGATTCACCATAAACGGTGAGCTGTTGTTTCCTGTACGTGGTCGGGAGTCATTATAACCATTGGTACTTTTTACACATGAAACAAAGTTTTTGTAAAGGTTCATAGCATAAATTAGAAGTTACATTTCTCTATGAATATTGAAAACTAACATCTTTAGGTGGACAGTCTAATACAAATAAGAAATATGCTATCTGTGAGAATATGTTAAAGAACACACCAACAGTGTGGTGTCCAGCAATATTCAATCGGCTAAATTGTGTATAGAGTAGAATGTCAACTCAAACGCAGCCTTAGTAAGTGAGATAGAAGTGACATGGTGAACACTCTGGGCATGTTTAGTTGGCGGCACGCTGGACGCATGCGTCTCTTTGCTTCCTCAAGTGCGGCCCGAACACGATGTACAAAATTTTTCATTTTTTATTAAAATTCATTTTTTTCTATGATTTATAAGCATTTTTTTAACATTTGAAAACACGTTAAACTTTCTATTTTCTAAACACGTTTTTACTTCCTTGGACGACTCTCTATGTATAGGTATGTTCGCTATTTTGCCAGGCTAATTTGCCCAAACGGTCAAAATATTTTTTTTTCTAACTAATCCTAACAGTTTTTTTAATGGCAGTGTGTGAGGAGTGAGGGTGAGGAATCAAAGTTCAGATAGTTTAACCTAATTTGAAGACGGACGCTGAGACATTACGTAGGCTGCACGTTCTCGTTAATTAACAACCTTAATTATTCTTCGGTGTTGCATACAATTTAACTGGTGTCGAAAAAAAAATGCTTTTATCATTTCATTACATTTGTTTTTACTTTTAATACATGAACATGGCTGGCCCAACTAAACCATTTGCATGCGCGCTGTGTTTCCAAGTACTGCAATACATTTAATGAAATGACTTGCACTGTTTGTCGTGTGCGGCCCTCATGACTACTAACTGTGACCCACGCGGCCCTCTGGGTATTTTAAGCTAGACACGCCTGTAACATTTATGACACCGGCACCCAGGGGACTTGGGTAACGGCAGCCCGCGGACGCTTTTAAATTAAATGCGGGACTTGAGCAATGGGAAAGCGAAAAGCTTAAAATATCAAATATAGCAACCTCGTGTGGATTCCTGAAATAATGAGACCATTTTGAGAATCATCGGTGAAAGGTAAACGACAGTGAACCAAATGAATGTACTGGTCACGGACCACAACTATTAGGTACCTGGAGTTATCAAGGTAAACGACAGTCAACCGAATGAATGTACTGGTCACGGACCACAACTATTAGGTACCTGAAGTTATCAAGGTAAACGACAGTGAACCGAATGAATGTACTGGTCACCGACCACAACTATTAGGTACCTGGAGTTATCAGTATACACATATCTACTCGAAATTTGCAACAACAACAACAAAAAAAAAATGTCTGGTTGACAATTGACTTAGGATTCATTTTATTTGACATTCTTTTGTGTATTCGCTTTTTAAAAAAGCTTAACAATGGAGATCATTGATGAATTTTCTTGAATTAAATGTAACATTCATAACAACCGTAACGGGAGAATCAAAAGTACAAGTGGAGACATCTTGATACGTTGTTTTGGTTTGTTAGTTTTTAATGATAGAAACAATAAACTTTAACGTTAATGTTGAGTCATTATTTTTTGTATACATATTAAATATCAGCAAACTGAAAGAATGGCATGCTTGATTAAATGAAAACAAATAGCACACAATGACATACAGACCCGGGTGGGGTGGGGGGATGAAGGAAAGATTAAGATATGAACTAGAAATGTATGGGCGTTGTCATGTGAATCGACCTGAGAGATTTTAGCTTCACTAGGATATGAGGCATTGAAACACACACACACACATGAAAATAAATAACAATGGTGTTTTCAAACCTAAAAAAAGAGTGGTCTCTAGGAGATTTATTTATGGAATGTTCAGATTTATTAAGAAAGTAAACAGTCAATACAGTTGCGGAGGTAAAGAGTTCTGTCGGTTTGATAAGATAAGGAGATATTTGCTAAGTCGTTAGAGGCAGAAGAAATAAAACACGGTGTGACGGTGATAACAGGTCAATGTTCAAGGTAGAACTAAAGTACCATCTGAATTAATGCCTGTTAAATGTGCATTTATTGGTTGTCTAAGATAGTCTGTTTAGTGTGCAAATCAATGCTACCGTATTGAGCATGTTAAATATGCAATTACTGCTATATAATAGAGTAGCCTACTGCCTACACATGAGGCGGTAGTAAACCAGGTTTCTAAACTGACGATAGAATTTGTGAACGATAAACGAATGGTTTTGATTCGTGAATCTCATTCAGTAGACAGACAATGACATAAAATAAACCAGTGGTGTTTGTGTGTGACACCATCAATAATTGATAAGAGCTGAGATTAACAAACATGTATGGATTTCTTCATTGTATGCACACTACAGGGCAACAAGCACCATGTATTAAGTATTGTTCTCATCTTATGACTTGTGTCGTGTAGTAGACGGTTGTGTTGCACATAAGACCGAGTCTCTGAATATTTTTTTGCACTTAAAAAGATATGTAAATACTTACAGAGTATTTAAGGTGATCCATGCACCGATGCAAGGTTTCTGCAAGTTTTTTTTTAGTTTTTTAAGCTACACTACCCATTTTTGGCACAGGCATACAACATAACAATTAATGAACAAAGAAATAACAAAAAATTATTTTAAAAAATATTTAAAAATGTATTATGTGACTTTTTGGGGTGCTAAAGTGTAATTTTAAGACATATTTTCAAAGCACCAATTTTTAAAATCTTTTTAAAAAGTTACATTTTTTTTTGGGGGGGGGGGGGGGGGAGAAAAATTATATAAAAAATTCTATTTAATATTTCAAAAAAATAATTGGAGAACTGTCAACCATAGATATAAGAATAAGCATGTAAAATTGTAAGCTTGTATCTTAAGTAGTTTATGTGAAAGTGTTGAAAAGGTACAAGATTTTTTTTAAAATGTAATTTTGAGAAAAACGCAAAAAACTGTCGAAAACCTCTGTTAAACAAAACGCATGGCCTAAAAAAAATAGTTAATGATTGGACCGTGATAGTAAGCCATATTTTAATATGAATAAACAATTTTAACACTATAAAAATCAGCAGAAAATAAAATCGACTTTTTTTTTAAATCGGGACTTCCCTGTTCTATTTATAGACACATGGAGTACCTTAAGAGAGAATTGAGTACTGAGATTAAGACTAATAGGGACAGTGAATGCATTAAATCAGAGGTGGATTTGAATTAAGCCAGCGGGTAAAGTACGGCCCGTTTGAATGTTTGATCCGCCCCTACATACGGACTTATGACTTGAGTGAATTAGTTCCTTGAACAAAGGGCCTCTGCAATCACTCTCCGTGTGACAAGTCCCTGTAAGGATGAGATGAAATCTCTTAGATCCTGTAAACCACTAATGGGACGGTTTTTGCAATGCCCTTCTTTCATACCCACCATAGCCGATAGTGCAATGACCATGGAGGCGCCACGGAAGACATAGCGGGGACTTAAGCCATGACCTGAAATATCCATTGGTCCTCACCGGAGATCGAACCAGGTACCTTCGAACGACAGTCGAGCGCTTTCCCACACGACCATCCGTCCCTGCAATCACTCTCCAGCGCACTCTATTTTGGGAGATCTTTTCCAGTCCCCCATGTTTGGTTGCACCGACAGCTCATGACGTTTTACATTAAAAAAAAATCCTACTGCCCTAGGTCCTTGGTTTACACTCATCTTTTCCATTCATTAGATAATTATAATCGTGTGCCCTTGAACTGATTTTGATCAAGCGTTTATGTTTTTTTTTAATAGTCGACGAAATGCGTGAATCAATCATAAGTTGTTAGCTAAACTTGGTCTCGGTGGAATCACTTCATTAGCCACCAAATTAAGGAACGCGGTTGTTTTGTTTCCGATGTCCCCCATGAACATGACAACAATTATGAAAACACAGACAATCACGTCTGGACGCACGTGCTAGCTGACAGTTTAACAGTAAAAAAAAAACAACAACCAGTGGTTCTCAAAGTGTGAGTCGACGGTCAATTTTTTTTTAAGAAGTGGATCGCGCGAAAAAAGCAGACGGCATTAATTGATAGAAATATGATGTGCCCACAATCATAACAAAATTTAAGGTTTTTTTTTTATTTTACAGGTGAGTCGCTAAAACGTACAAGTTTGATAACTTTTAGACCATCCACTTACACAAACCAGCATATCCCACTAAGTAAAAAGTATTTTTTTTTCAAATATGTCAGTCTTCTAAAAAGAAATATCCCAATTGCATGCCTTATCTAATACACTCGTGTTTGGAACAAAGCAGCATCCAACAACAGAGCGGACATAGTCGGAAATAAAAAATCAATTTAAGAATATCAACAAAACAACGGCGTTATACGAAAATAACAGGTGCGGCGGTGTAAGTATCTTTTTTTTTTTAATCCACCCCGAACATTGTGCAGAGAAATCATGCCCCTCAAATTGGACTGAAATTGGTGAACATCTGTTTCTTGATAACAATACACTGACCAAACATACGAATCAGAAGCTAACAGAAGGAAGGCGGGATTAGCCCTGGTAGACACCAAGTACTACTGTACCTTTTAGTCACGCGTTCACTTTCAGTCCGACCAAGGCACAATTGAACTTACATAACAAAGTATCTAAAGTGTAATATTTTGGTGTTACGTTCGTGTCAAGCCGGCAGTCGTTGTTGTCAAAACACCCTGATAAACTTACATGAAATTGTTAACGGGCAACCAACAGTAAGAAAAACGGCTCAATCTGTTATTTCATTACGCGTGTCATCTCTTGCTCCAAGAATAAAACTAAATACGTAACGGGATTGGGAGGGGGGGGGCGCACAACTAAAAACAAAAAATATTTCACTGGAAAAAAATAATAGAATATATGAATACTATTAACACACAGACGTGTCTCATTTCACTTCATGGGTATTCTTTGAGAACTGTCTGACTAATAGACCCATATAAATTATCAAAGGATAACCCGCTGTTCTCTGAAACTGGTTTGATCCAGTACAGCTAGTACTTTTTTTTTAAACAATCCTACATATTTTAACCAAATGAAAAATAAAATTATCAGTTTTTGTTTATTTATTAATGATTAGTGGATGTTGCCAATACTTCCAACAGTTGATACCAGTTGTAATGCTAACTAACTATAATGCTCAGTTTAAAAAAAAAAACATAAGTGTCTAATCCTTTATGTACTAAATGTCTTATAATTGGTTACATTTGTTTCAAATTCCCACTAACTACACCACAAATATTAGACGAACAGACGTTAATCATGGCTACAATGTCAATATATCAACTACAAAACCTATTTTGGACGGCCTAGTCCGGAAACGCAAACAAAAAGTTTCCGGCTTGCCACCAAAATAATAGTAGTAAATCAACAAAACATAATGATAGCCCAAGTAGATCAGTACTAAAATAGAACTTGTTTTTTGAGTCTATCATTCAATGTATAAAATACTTTAACCTCGCATGCTGTAAAGTTTTTTTTTTTAAATTACTTTGACCTTGGAAAAGCATGATTTGAAGACAAATGACATTTCCTAATTGAGAACAAGCGGGTGGAGGTCAGTTAACGAGAAAATTCCTATTAAATACCTCAGGTGAGTGTCTGTGTAGGTGTGTGGGTGGATAGAATGCCCTCGCCATCTCAAACACACATGTTGCACTGCACCCATTACGTCATATGTTACAACCGTTTGGTGTAGTTCAGTCGACGCGTCTAATCCTAAAAACTATTTAAGTTTGCCGAATCGAAATGATGTGAGAGCTTTATAAATCTCTAAAACTACAGAATGTTCCACTGTTTAAATATTATTTTATAATCCGTTGAACATATGTCTTACACGATACTCTAACGTATTTAAACAAATTACACAGTATAAGAAAGAAGTATTTTAACATACACAGAGATTAGAATCAACTGAAACACACTCAACAAAGTTTAGCCAACCAAGTAAGGGAAGGAAATGAATCCGATTCTGTGGGTTGAGATACGAGACCAGTCAAGATAAATGTCTCGAGGTCTGAAACAATTGAATGAAACGTTGGGAAAATCGTATATTCCGATAATTTACTTTAAATAAACAAGTAATGTTGCACCATCAAATTCATAAACTCTAATATATGTATATGTACATTAGGTAAATGACTTCAGAACAACACTTGTATGGCATACCATCAACAGATGAGTTTTTATTGTAGAAACACAAAACCTTATCAAATTTATTAAAAAAATTGAAAAATGTCACCCACCAAACATTTTGAAGTTTTAGAAAAATTGACATTTGTTAATAATTTCAAGTATTGTTTCATAAACGTTTATTTGTAAAAATAAAACGTAAATTCAGTTTCTCTGGTGAGTGGCAAAGGGGAATAATATCTTGCAGAACTTTTATTGCTCTTTCTGCACAAACATTGCTACGTGGAGTGAGTATTGGAGATGTACTTTGAGACCAATGAGTTCGAAGACAGCGCAACCCTTTTGGATAATCATTAACAGCATGGAAAAGAAGTTCATATTGTTCAACTTTGTAATGATGATCACTAAACCAGGCATCACCCCAATGTCCACATATAAATTCACACAATTTCTGAAGGTTCTTTCGTTCATCAGGCAATAGTATGAAAGCCAACAATGCGAAAATTGCTCGAGAGTTCCATCGAGCATTGCTGAGGCCAGGCAGTGCGCTAAAATTAACTTTTGGCATTAGTTGAGAACTCTTAAAATGCTTAAAAACGCAAATTAGATGGTGCAAAAATTTCATATCATCTCTCCAATCTATTTCCTGTTTTTCTAAAATTGGAGCACATTTCTTTGTTTTACTTTCAAAATCTTTTTTTAACATTTCATAATCTTAAAGTATCTTATTTACAAATGGATAATTTATGTTAGGAGACTCAGTTGAATCACCGAGCAATGCAACACACACGTGTCTAAGAACACGATCAAGTATGTGGTGCTGACAACCTATAAAGACTGGTGCAGACTCACCATGTTGAACAAACAGTTTCTGAAGTTTCACCACAACATCAGACTTCGACCCTGTATTAACATTTGTAGTGTCTGACACTATCATCTTTATAGCTGACCATAAGTTATATTCATCAAAAACTTTTTGAATGGCAGATCCGATCGGCTAGCCTCACTTCTTTTGCTTCATTTTTTAATACAACTACTTGGTGTTCTTTTTTCTTCATAATTTTACCATCAAAATGTAAACTCCATAAGCTATTACGCAAAGTATTTATTAATGTTTCTTTTGTTTCTCTGAATACAGCTCGATAGACACCTGACTGAGAAGGAGTTGCTATTTTTACGCCGGACTTATGCAAAATTTTGCTTACTAATGCTGCTCTTCGAACTGGTAGTTTCCCAGATTGAACTAATGAAACTGCACTAGAAGTAGATTGCCGTGATTGTTTCTTATGTGTGCTTTGATCTAAGCTTTCTGTGGATGACTGCGTTGCATCAGCACCATCAGAGCTACTTTGAGAATTCTCGTTATCACTTGAATCACTGAAACTTTCAAAACTGCTTTGTTGTTGTTGTGCCTCATTAATTTTGCAAACAATTTTCTGTTTTGATGGATGAATTGTACTTTGACTAGCAATTTTAGTTGTAGTATATCCCGTCTTACCTCCACTTTGAATTTGTATTTCGTAAAGTTTTTTGTCCTCAGCACATAACCATTGACCAGTTTTGTTTGTGACATCAAATAACTTATCAAACTGCTCCTGTATGTCACCCACAGGTTTTTTCAAATGAACATCATACCTTTTAATTAAAGTTTCAATTTTTCTGCTCACTGATCGCAAAGACAGTATCGGGAAATTTAAAAAGCTCCATAATAGCTCTACTTCTTTCCTGAGTGCTGCAACTCTTTTCAATCTGGATTTTTCCATAGAGGCCAAGCCCATGTAGCGACCAATTATCATCCACTCTTTTGGCATTCTAGAATGTGAATGCAATGGCTCGATCTCGATTCCAATTTTGTTTCTTTTCTTAAGATTGTTTTGAAATTTTTTCAAATTACTCGCCCATTTGTCCTTATTTTTAGCAACGCAAAGTGATGATTTTTTGTAAGACATTTTTAAGAATAAAATTAAGCAAAATTAAAATAATTATTCAAACTCAAGTATAATTGAAAAATCTAACATGGAGAACAGGAAATAAGTATCTTAATGGTAAACAACGAACTTCAGTAAAAAGAGCCAAATGGATTATTTTTAAACTAAAAAATGTTTTGGTGGGTGAACTTTTTCAACAAAATTGATGATTTTTTGTTGTATTTATTATTTTTATATAAAAGCTCATCAGAATCTGGCACGCCACTTGTAAAATTACAAAATTTGTTTTTCAAGTCATATACCTAGTGTACATATAATAAATCAAATATAATAAACTGTCCACGTTAAATAAATATTGTACTGGTACATGTAATCTATACTGTTTTGAAGACAAGACTAAATGTATGTAGTCTAGACACACAAAGGTCAAAACAGAAAGAGTTTTTTACAAACGCTTAGAGCATACACATATAATTTAAAAAACAAGAGATGTTGAAATATGATGTAAAGTCAAGTACCCTAAAGCCCCTAAGGGCTCGTAGGGGCAGATGATAAGTAGAGTTCATATGTTTCAGTAACATCGGAATTTCAATGGATTGTGTGGTTAGCACAACGCCAAGCCGCATTTACTCCCCCAGCCTAAAGTCAGGTACCCATTTAAATCTGGGTGGACTTGGGAATTTACAACAGGGCCTGAAAAAAATCCCCAAAATCCCAGCACGACCATCCGTCCCCTATGTTGAGATGTGTCGAGACAAAAATATCCCAAATAAATAAACTTCTTCTAAATGATCATCTCAACACATGTATTTGTTTCTTTACCCAGCAAATAAATGGCTATGTACGAAGACATAAAGACCAGAAACCAGACACAAAGAGAAGATTTGCACTGTTAAAATCCAACACAGCTGTTTCCAAAACATAACCTAAATAAATAAACTACATATATGCTTCCACGTGTACTGACAAAATTATTATGCGTTAATTCGGTGTATCAAATGTTTAAAAAAAACGGCTAATTGATTAAAGAAGTAGCATTACCACTCAGAAAGGGAGGCATAAAGCCATTTCTGCACATGATATATCTCTGAATGTCATATATATAAATAGCTAGAGGGGATCGTCTCGGTCCAATTCCAAAGACCTTCCGCACAATGGAATAAAACCAGGTTCTTCTATAGCTGGCGTATCTCTTGACATCTGAATGTCATTGTGCCTTAGTCGTTAAGTTTAGACCATTGTTGTCAGACTCGCCTGATGGGTGGGGAGGGGGGGTTGTTATGCTAATGAACAATTTATATTTCATTATTGTGAATGGTTGCCGTAGGTGACAGAACAATCTGAAAGAACCACTGGCGGCGGAGCAGGGGGGGGGCAACCGCCCCCCCCCTAAAACTTTTAATGGGTGGCGGCGCCCCCCCTTGAATTTCCAGTCTGCCCCCCCCCCAAATTTTAACTTTCTTTAACTTTGTAATTCATTTTAGTTTATATGTTTCACTTTCATAATTCATTTAATTTATTTCTTAAATTTAATAT
The DNA here is from genome assembly GCA_021962125.1 of Bulinus truncatus. Classification (NCBI taxonomy): domain Eukaryota; kingdom Metazoa; phylum Mollusca; class Gastropoda; family Planorbidae; genus Bulinus; species Bulinus truncatus. The sequence continues at coordinate 11,642,727 of JAGDYQ010000007.1, forward strand.
TTGAAAGAAATTATAATTAATTTACAATTAACAGTAATCACATTATTGAGAGTTGTTGTGGCATATTTTAAAAAGTGTTGCCATCTACCGAATGACGGCAAATGTAATTTTTAAAGTAAATGCAATTATTTATTATCTTTTCATAAATTACTTTTTGTTTATGGAGGTTCCGGTTTCAGTTTCGTGTTCATCTTCATTCATGATAATTATTTTCTGAACTAATTTCACTATTAAATTTGTTAACAAACTGACATTACGATACAAAAAAGATTAAAAAGCAAGGTATGTGTCAACATTTTATGTGTATCATTCATAAAGTTAATAAAAATAGAATAATATTCAGTGGCGTAAATAGGGTGGGGTCCAAATACAAGCGTCCCCCCGGCCCCCACTTTTTATTTTAGCGCTAAATATTAAATACTAGCTGTACCCGCCACACGCTGTAACGAGCACGGTCGGTAATATGTTTTTGTAACACACTTTAGAAGGGCCGGAAATTATTACAATGTGGGTCATGTTTAGAGAGAGTTTGTATTTTTAGGGACACATACCTGTTAAGTTAGGCTGGAATTAAAAGCAAGGCTAAGTGTCCATGTATTATCAAGAAACAAATGTTGTGATAAGCTAATTATCTACTGTCTGGTTTCGTATGTATGGCGCCAAACTTTCACATGGGTTTGATTAATGATACAACGAATCAGTGTCCCAAAGTTTCTAGGTTGAGCTTTGTATTTACAAGAATATAGGTCAAACATTGTATTTTCAAGATTGTGTCTTGCCCCCCCCCCTTAAATTTTAAAAGGGGGCGCCCCCCCCTTGAATTTTTGCTTGCCCCCCCCCTAAAATATTTCGTTCCGCCGCCACTGGAAAGAACGACCGGGGGTGGGGGAGTCCTATAACACTGTTAAAACAGTTCCGCTAACAATGTCTCTGTTTTATTCATATGTTTAACCATATTGGTAATGTTGGTCAATAAAGATATTCAGACAAGCAAGAACACACACATCATGTTGTCAAAGCTAGATCTTAAAATATGATGCGGTATAAAAAAAGATAACAACACATCGATTGAATGTGAGTCACTGAAACAAGCTGACTAAACTTTTACAGAGATTAAAAAATTGTTAGCCATGAAGTATTACTGCCCCCCCCCAGTACAGTACATCGTCTTAAAATATGGTCAGCTGTTGGGGGGGGGGGGGGAATATGTGGCATTTCTTAAAATATAATATATACTTCTGTTGAGTAAAATATTGGCATTTATTGAGTAAAACATCTAGGGATGAAACATACACAGTAAATTTTCGTATTATTCTTTGTTCTGTACATCATACTCTTGACTGTGTATTAGTATCCACAAAATTGAAAATAATTTATAAATAGATCAGAATAAAATGTGAACAATTTAACATATTGGGACAATACTCAAATGAAGCAGAAATAAGAAAAGAGATTTTGCAATAACTTTTCAGAAAATCAACAACCTAAGGTAATGCATAAAATAGTTAGCACCAAATGCTGTAAAACAGGAACAAGCATGTTTATTATCTACATTAGAGATTCTCTAACTTAGATGCTTCATAGTGCTTCTCAAACTTTTATGCTTCAAGACCCACAAAGAAAAATGTTTTGATTTTGAGATCCACCAAAAAAACTGTTTTCTTTTTGTAATGAAAAATTCCTTAGGAATAAATCAATATAAAATGTAAATAATTTAATTTTTATGGACAATATTCATATGAGCAGTCTTATGAAAATAGATTTTACAACAACTTTCAAGCAGATCAACAAGTAAAGTAAATGAATAAAATAGTTACCACATAATGCTGTAAAACAGGAACAAGCATGTTAATTATCTGAATGAGTGGTTCTCTAGCTTTTATTTTTTGTGACCCGCAAAGAAAAATGTTTTGTTTTTGAGATCCATCTAAAAAACTGTTTTGTTGTTTGTAACCCACCTGTATAGAAAAACTATGGTAAAAGATTGTTAATAAAAATACCAGTACCATTAATTTAATATTTAAAATGCAGATTAAAAAACTTTTAGATTAGTAACATACATAGAAATTATGTGCACATGGATTCTTGATTTATAAGTTTTAAATTTAAATTTTGTTGTAACCCATCTAAATTTGGTGTGCCACACACACACTTTTTGAACCACTCATCTAAGTTATAAAAATGTGGTAGTTATGTCTATAATTCCACATAATTTTATAACCTGAATGCTTAATTATAAAATATGTGAAAGTTAAAGAACTAAAATATTAAAATAAACAGAAACTTTAACACAAAATGTTATATATTATTAATTACATTGTGATTATAATTGCCAAACTGTTAGCAAAATATGTGCTGAATTTTTATTCAAGTAAATTAACTAGTAAGATCATTTAACAGCTTGCAATACTATACAGGATAAATAATGATCTGTAGAATAGTAGATAAAACTGATAGCTGAGAGTGTGTAGAGAAGGATTTATTACTATCATCCAACAGATGGCCATGCTCATTTTGACAATCTTAGTTTCTTCAACATCTTATCATTCATAATGAAGCTATTGTTTGGTGACATCTTACAAGATTAGCTTCATTCATATTCAGATTACTTTACTTGTTGACAGGAAATGAATGACAAGGAATGATAATTAACTTCTTTTATTGTATAAATGAAAACTATAGAGGTATTATTAAATCCTAATAGCGATAAAAATAATAGTTTATAGGGGAAGGAGCAAAGAAATAACACCCTGTCAGTCACAACAGAAAATACATAAACTGTTAGCATCAAGAAATATATATAGCAGAATTCTAAAAAAAAACTGTACATATCTTAAGCACATCAAATAAACATTGATAAGAGTAGACAATAACAGATCATAAGTACAGAACATATATCTCTTTTTATTATTAGGATACTAAATTCATTTTAAATCACAACGGTTACATAAAGCTATGTCCCAAGAAATCATCATTTATATGCAACCCTGTTATTTATTAGTGCAGTGCAAAAATCTTCTAAAAACAAGTAATGAACAAAAGGTAGCAAAGTAAAAACTATATAAACTAAAATTTTAAAAATGTATAAATAATCTGTTGTAGAACGTAAGCTAATAATATCTAAAAAGCCAATAAAAAGAACATACATTTGTATTGTATCTGAAGATGTCTTACTAAAAATGTTTGTACTGACCTTTATTTAATGCACCATAACACCTGAAATAGAAATAAAGAATTGATTGGGTAATTATATCTGATATCTTATTTTAAAAAAATGGTATTACTATTATCAAAATATATTTTACTTAACATAAAACCTTTAAAAACACTTTTAAATAAAAAGCATTTTAAGCAACAAATATAAATATCTCAGATAAATATTTAAAAAGTATTTAAAATTGTTACATCCATTATATTATTTGCTTTTATCATTACTAAGAAAAATGGTAAATCTGTTATTTCATTAACAATATTGTAAGGACAATTAAGAAAACTAAAATATAACATTGAAATAATATTTAATAATAGCATCTCCTTGATTTTGAGCTTTATAACCTATCACATTATGCATGCATAACTGAAAAACAATTCTGACGTCGGTCAGTTTGACCATGATGTAATTATCTTGCAAGTTTTTAATATTGCTCAAAATCAATGAAATGTAATTTTATTCTTGTAATACGATATACAAATGACCACATAAAGATTCCCAATTTATTTCATCTTAGTGGAAAAACAAGGACAGCATCCCTCTGCAATAGCCTGACCAATGAGGATGCATACATTAGGACTAGACATGAACAAGGCACCCTACAGGAACTGTGCAATATTTATAAAGTATTCGATATCAAAGACAATATATGAAGAGTATAAAGACCTTCAGATATTACCTAGTTCAATACAGCCCTATAAAACTTTAAGCACCCACATACTGAGAAAGACTCTCTCCATAAAATAAACCCTTGATGAGTTGAATCATTTAGTCTCTTTAGGCTTTTGGCATGGAGTCTGTGGCTATACTTTGATATTACGTGAAAAATATTATTATTACCACCCATTATCTAGAAGATGAAATATTATGCCAATGAATTAAAATTTAATAAATTAAAGTTCTGCACCTATTAACTCTAGCCATACTCAAAGGGGATAGCTGAGATAAATTATTCTGATTCAATTATTTTGTCTAGGCCTTTAATTTAAGGTCACAAAGTTTATTTCTGAATTGCTGGTCCTTGGTGAAGTTAAGTACATATCCATCCATGTCCAGGACATATATCTTCACTTTAGTAAGACTTTACAGCTACTAACATTATGAATATTAGTATAGAGACTAGTTCAACAACTAAGTCTTTCAACAATTCAAGCAACAATCTTTCAAGTTAGGTAACCAATAATTTTTAACGGTTTGATTAATGTAGCATCTGTAGAATTTAAAAATGCTTATATGCAGGAAAATAACATCTTACATTTCATGATAGTTATTAGTCGATTAGATCTTTTGTACAATGACAATTATGGCCAATGGGGATGGCCATGTTTATCCCATGTCTTTCCTTTCACCGTGTCCATTGTGGTTTAGGTTTTTGTATAAAAAACAACTCACCTTTTAAAATGATGTGATGAATCCTTAAATGGCTTGATCCAGAAAAAGCTCTATAAATAATCTAGTTATATTAGAACACGGTGCTATGAAGCTCTGTGAACAATATCACTTTTTTAATTTGTTCTTTCAGTAAGCCTAGAACCTGGTGTTATATTCTCTGCCAGATCACTTTTTAATTTGTTCTATCAGTAGTATAAGGTTATGGTTTTTGACAGTGGCGTAGCGAGTAAACGTCACTCCGAGCGGTCTGTTCAAATGTCACCCCAGTGACCACACATGACCCTTTGCTAAATGGTTAGGTGTAGCTACCTTTTCTCTCGTATCTAACTCCATATGAAAATGGTCCACACATTGCTCTCTTGGTGTCCTGCTGCAATGACAATCCAGCATCTCTTGCCTCCTCTCCTGGTCATCTTCTCTTTCTTATGATTCTCTTCTCTGTGGGGGTATCAAGTTTTTCACATTTCGCGTGCCTGTTGGACGGCATTGTCAACAGCCTGTATGCTGCTCTGATGCTCTCCAAAAAACATTGAGAGCCCTTAGTTTGGTTACAACCATGTCCACAGTAGTACCTGGTGTTTGCATGTCTCGAACATTGTTCGAAATAAATTATATTAAAAATGACTCACCAAAAGAGCTGTAGTCGCTCAGACAATATTTTTGACGTTTTATAGATTCAATTTCCAAATATGTGACCTCATAACGGTCACATTTCCTGTGTTGGTCGGGGTTTTTATCACAATTATATTTTCATGCTCATTTTCGCACCTTAGCCTGGCTGAAAAATTTTGTTGGAGGTGACATAGTGTCACCCTCCATTTGCTGTCACCTGGGACGGCCCCCCCCGCCCCCCCCCCCCAGCTACGCAACTGGTTCTTTACTCTCGGAGACTTAATATCTTTTCTGAATGCCACAGGGTAAAGCAAGCTGAGGTTAAACGGGGCAATGTTTGAGAACCACTGCTCAAGATACGATCGTCATCTGTGTAGTATATTGTATATTTACTGGCTAATATTAAACCATTTTGTTAACAAATACATGGTCTATTGTCAATGTTTACTACAATATTAAACCCTTTTGTTTACACATACATGTTCTATTGTCAATGTTTACTGGCAAAAATAAAACCCTTTCATTAACACATACATGGTTCATTGTCGAGTGTTAACACGAAAGATGGTCTAGTCCAGTGTTCCTTAAACTTTTTTGACCCATGGACCCCTTATAGTCAAACTTGCCCACGGACCCCAAGTGAAAAAGCTGCATAAATGCATGGTATAAAAATTACAAATTAAAAAACAACATTTTGTTGAATAAGTATTTATAGAAATTATAATTTGTGTTTAAAATAAAAAAATGACTTGAGATGATGATATGAGTGTTTTAACATCCAGCTCAATGTTTGTGAGTAGTGACTGCAAATCCCCACGAGCTCAATTTCTGGTCGGTTTCGTTGTTGTGTTTGTGTATGATGAGGTTCATAACGGCACTGAATCCACGTTCTACCAATAGAAAGACGGAAAAGCTGTGAACAACTTCTGCATTAATAACCCATGATGCAGGATATAAAATTGGGATCTGTTTTTATAACTAGAATTTGTGGTATCCTTTAAACATACGGTTCCTCATTTGTGGATATTTCAATAAGCTGCTCCTGTATTAGGAAAGGGGGTCACACCTCTGTCGGGAATATCCAAGTGAAGAATGTTAAATCTTTGGTTCAGTTCTGCATAAAGAACTGTTAAGTGTTCATAGTAAGCAAGCTAATCTTCAACTTTATTTTGCAATTTCGAAATAACTGGAAATTGAGAGCATTCTCCCCTTTCAAGTTTTGTTTACAGAGAGAAAGTTTTGCCACAAACACAGACATTACGACTTATGATTTGATTAAATTTAATTTGTCACCTTCTAGGTTCAAATTAGTTTCCGTTAAATTTATCAAATAAATCAGTAATATGGGCTATGCCACTTTTTGACTTAATTAAATTGTGTCGCAAATCATTGTCTTTGCTTTCCAGGAATTCAACACTGAAATCAAAAAAGAGCGCATGCAATTGATTTAACATGCATCTTTAGATAATCAACGTACTTCTGTGAAGTAGTGCAAACGGTTATAGAATTCGTCATTTTTTAAACAAACTTGAGAAAATAATCTCTCATTTAAATCATTCTCTTGATTTTATTAAATGCTTTAATGACATAATCTTGTGATTTATGCAAACGTTCACTAAGTTTTTTTTTGTTTTTTTTTTGCGAAAAAATGATGTGGATGAATGACACAAAGAACTGAAAATACATTTGGTACAGCTTGTTTTAAGTATGCCAGACAGCCTAGGTATCTTCCTATCCTTGCCGGAGCACCATCAGTAGAAACAGAAATTATATTAGTCAAGGGTAAAACTTTTACATCGAACAATCTTTTTTAATTCAGTAAATAACGTTTCACATTTTGTCTCAAAACATTTAGCCAATAACAATTCTTGACCAAATTTTTCTTCGTTAGCAAATCTTACATAAGCTAAAATTAAAGTTTCGGTTCCTAGTAAAGTGGACTAGTCCAGTTGTATAGAAAATTCAGATGTTTTAGCACAATACAAATAATGTTCTACGGACTGGGCCATTTCGTCAATCCTTCTTTGTACTTTAAATAATGTCGAAAGCTGGTTTGTACAAATCTGTGCGTATTACGTCATTGACAGTTGAAATAAGTTCTTCATCAATAGTATGCAATCAATGAAGAAAAGTTCTAAGAAGAAGTACACAGTCCATCATCATCTTGCTTAGAGCTGTTGCAGTGACGGTATTTTCCAAATGTTTTATTTGACTGTTTGAAAAAAACGTTAAATCTTTATCTTTGTCTATGACTGTAAAAATGTGTTCATACACTTGTATCAGAATAACATAGAACTTCATTCAATGTACGATGTAAACTATTTTATAGTTATTTTATATTGTATACAAATTAGGTGCATCCAGCGGCGTTATTTCATTCTTGTATAAACGTGCAATCGGCCGTCTGTCTCTCACCGTGCTATGCTTGTTATTAATTTAATTACCGTGCGCTACTAGTTTACTTATTGTTTCTTTTATTTTAATTTACATAATCATAAAAATGGATCATAATTTTACTATTTTACATTAAACCTTCGCGGACCCCATGAAGTTGTTCAGGGACCCCCAAATAAATTTAAATTCTTCACGGACCCCCCTGAATGATACCAAGGACCCCTAGGGGTCCGTACGGACCACTTTGGGAACCACTGGTCTAGTCTATAAGTACAAAGTCTAATCTTAAAAATACACTTTTTTTGCCGTGTCTATAGAAGATACAATCGGTATGTTTTGTAGATGTTGAGAAAAAACGTTGTACGGTGCACCTTTATTATGATGTCCGCTAAGATAACGTAAAGAACGTCTTAAAGGAATTGTTCAATTTTTTAATAGATGTTGACTGTCGGAATGTGAGATTTCTACAAAACACCATAACACATGTCAAAAGCTTTATGGATAATTAAAAGCAGAAATATTAAAATGAAGTTAATCCTTTAAATCAAATTTTTTTAAAAATATTGTCTTACAATTATATTTTTTATTTGAACATGGTGTTATGTGTTATTAAACCAATAGGTGGTAGGATTTTGAATTAAATATTTCGACATTGCTGAAAAAATAAGCATGTTTATTAGCCTTCTGTATTGCGCGGCAGTAAGCGTTTACCGTAATCTTCTCAATAAATAAAGATAATTGTGTAACAGTTCAGGGCTTGATGATAGATAAAATGACTGGGTGAGGTGGTTGCAGACCAAAGAGTAAACCAGGTCAATGTAATCAACTCAGCAGTAAGGTTTTACATTGTTAAATGTTGACATAATCCAGGAGACGAAGGATGAGTTAATAAGACAGCTAAGAAATTATTTGAAAACCCTCCATGTCACAGCAACGCTGCACGGATGGTGCGATACAAAGATGACGACCTGTGTAGCCAGACAACACGGTCAGCTGTATCGCGATACGCCATGTGAAACTTGTAGCTGGTGTCCTATATAAACAACAGTTGTCAGTAGACCATCAAAATAGGCTGAGGACAAGACCGGAAAGTCTGTTTGTGTTTTTGCCATTTGACTAACAATGTAGGTCTTTGTTACATTGGTTTGTGTTTTGGTTTGTAACGTATCAAGGAGTACGGGCCAATATTGTACCTGTGAAAGACTGTGGTAAGTGTTGTATACATTGATTTAAGTGGAAAAATGCATACGTCATGTGCCTTATGAGTAAGAAAGTACGTAAATTGCTCAAGGGGCCAAGGATATCGAATTTTTCATTACAAATATTGCTTTATTAATTTTGTGTTCCATTATACCCCGAGTGACCCCCCTTTCCTCATTCATGTTTCATTAATTTGGTTACATTCAGATTTCATTGTAACAATGTACCAGAGACAAACGTTGCTAGGCTGCATTAAGTAGCCAAAATCTAATTAAAATCGCCAAAAATGACGGGAAAACCGCCAGTCTGTATTTTTGACGATACTCGTGGCTTTTATGATCCAGAACGATATATCATATCATGTGTGTGATATATTGATTTAACAAATAAATAAACAGGTGGACACAAGATACATTTAAAAGAAAAATTAATAAACCTTTTAAATATAAAAGTATCACACAGACAACTGCTGTCTCATGGATTCAGTAATGCCAGACATAGGTTCATACTGTTACCCCCCCCCCCCCCCCACCCTCCTGTTATTATCTTCTTGTGTGGAACGATAACACTATGTACAATTCTGATACAAGTTAATTAAAACAACTACATGCCAGGAATCTATCAAGACTTTTTTTAAAATGGTCAACATGATCATCTACCCCCACCCCCTTCCCTTTCCCCCATCCCTTAATAATGTCGGACGTTAATACCAAACTGTAAGATGCGCGACAAACCTAGGTCTTAACAACCATATATGGGGCTAACTATTGCTGATTGAAATTTAATCAATTTACTTATAAGCTAGACCAGGGGTCGGCAACCTTTTGAGACGGAAGAGCCAGAAGTTTTTTGTTTCAATATTATGGTATTTGATTAGCCGCAATTTGACATCGAAAGAGCCGCAACTTGACATCGAAAGAGCCGCATGAAGCCTCGCGAGCCGCAGGTTGCCGACCCCTGGGCTCAGTAGCAGTCTTTGTGGGTGGTCAATGGGGCGACCGCCACGGCCTACACGTGAGGAGGCCCTGGTACTTGAGATTTCTTGTTACCTAGAGCAGTGCTTCTCAAACTTTTTGAAGTCACGTTCCCCTTGGAACGCCAATCAATATGTCGCGCCCTCTCCCCGATTTTTTTTGGTTTAGACTGCTTAAATTTATAACTTTAAACTTCTATATGCAAACTTTTACCAGTCAATACATGCTTTTTCTAATGTTAACAATGAAAGAGTGAAAGGATGCAACATACAAAATAAACTAGATTTTATTTTAAACATATATTAATACTATTTGCATACAATACATTAGGTTAATTATAGGGCTGTACCGGATTGTAATTTTTAGATCCTGCAGGAATCGGAACCGGAATCGGATTTAATATTTGAATCCTGCCGGAATCGGAACAGGAACCGGATTTTACCAAATTAAATAGTAACTCTTCCGAACGAAAGTAGTAAGTTCTCGCCTAACATAAAAAAGATATAAGAATGAAAAATAGAATAAAAATGTTAAGTTATAGATAGAAACAAACAGTATTAACCATTTAGATCTTGAAGAATGTGACTAAAATTCCTTCCCTGATCTTGAGTTAAGAAAGATAACTCTGTCAAAATAACAGGTTCTTTGTTTTTAAAAAAAAATATTTTAATAAAGCTTACCTAATTTAACTTGATTTCTATTACAATCAGACAAAAAATGGGTAACATATCTTAGAAAGTATAATAAATATGTTTATTAATAAATGAATTCCAAAAAAAAAAATATATACTGTGGCATTACCCTGATAGCTTATTTTTCTTTAGTTTTCCATAGTGACGTCATCAAACCTTGTTATTTCATTCATACTTACCTTTAAATCATATTCGACTATTTTCCATAAACAAATTAAAATGCATTTAAAATTCACATCAATATCACTTTAATGTTCAGTTAAAAATGTATCTTCAAATTATTTATCTAAATATGGAAGGAATTTTATTCAAATTCGTGACAAAATCCACAAAATTAAAAAATTTGCAGAAAAATAAATTATTGACAAACAAAAATAGATCGTTGTCTGCTCTTTAAAGAAGTTAAACTTTTGTAGCTTATTATAGTTTAAAGAAAACACTGAATTAAAAGTAGCGTAAGGTAAGGTGTCGTACAATGGTGTCGTATTACTACTACTAGACTAAATACGATTCAAATCTTCCTTTTTAATATATTTTTACTTACATACAGAACTAAAAGCGATCGACATTATTGTAGTTTTAAAAAGCAAAGGAAGTTATTGTTTTAATTTAATTGTATAGCGCTAAATATTTAAAATTATGTTGGGCTAAAAAAATTTCTTACAAATTTCAAACAATAAAGAAATCTGGCTTAAATCCGGCACATTTTAACCGGAACCGGACCGGATTTGCTAACACTGCCGGAATCCGGCTTAACAGGAACCGGAATCGGATTCCGGTACAGCCCTAGTTAATTATATTTTATGTGTCACATTTTTTCGAAATTCCATGGCCCCTCCTCCGACAGTCCACGGCCCCCCACTTAGAGAAGTACTGACCTAGCGGGTAACTAATGTAAACGTTTGTTCCGAGACCCGCATATGACACCGCCCCAGACTTTGCATATTACACTCACCGTAGCCGTTTTTCATTGATGTTAGTCCAAGATATTTTGTGTCAAATATTATGTACTAGCTGTACCCTGCAAAGCCTTTGCATAGAGAAGACTATTGTTCAGTTTTGATACATATTTTCAAAATAAGTTATGAACGAAATAAAAAAAAATCTAATTACATGTAGTTGTTTTTTTCCCCTTACAACATCCTGAAGGACAAATTATTTAAATGGAAAAAAAGTTTTAAAAATCTGCCAAAAGATCTAATTAGTTGTTACTTTTCACAAAACAACCAAAAGGATACATTATAAAGAAAAAATTAAATGTTAAAAAACTATATCCTTGAGAGGAATCGAACCTGGAAAGCCAGAATATCATTAATTTGAGATAGTAGTTTAGCCTATTCAACCACCACACATACTTTGTTAAACAATATTATTTTTTGTATTACATTAAAGATTGCTCGATTATTTTGCACTTCCACTTGACTTATAGCCTAATCTTTATTTTGTATTTTACAAAAACAAAAACAAAGCACTTTTTATTTTAAAAAAATAGCTGATAACTTAATTGCAGTGGCGCAACCCGGGGGTGGGGCGGAGGGCTCAAGCCCTCCCCCACAGGCCAAATCGGAGGGACCCTGCAAATTTTCCAAATCCAAGGAATTTTTTGGATGCTGGTTTGAGACTGAGACTTCAATCAGCAGTCTTTCTTGTATCATCAATACATAATTAAAGTTACAAAAAGACTGTCAAGCTCATAATAATAATAATCTGTTCTATCCTTTAGATTCTTTATTAATTATAATTTTTAGTTTTGATTCGAAGAGTTTAATAACATTTTCGACTGCGGCGGGCTTTTGTCTTTTTCAAAATGTGACCCCCCTTCCCCCCCCCCCCCCGAGCATTTTTTGCTGGTTTCGCCACTGCTTAATTGTATAGAAACTAGCAGAATTTCTTTTTTTTATATTAGATCAATTTTTAATAAAAATTACATTGTAAAAAAATATTGTATAAAACAACGTTTTTCTTGCGTACTAAAACAGAAAATAATTTTTCTAGGAGCCTGAAAAAAATTCTGAATAAATTGGTCACATGGTAATAGACTTTATAAGAGCTTCTAATTTTTATAAAACGAAAACGTTGGGGCATGAATCTTATATTATGTGAATGTTTGTATTACAGTAGGCCTATCAGAATCACCAAATGTTAACAATTAAACCTAAAAGAACTATTATAGAAGGGTTTACGAAATATCACGATATTGTAGATCATCTATTAATTAATTCTAGTGCCTTATAACCTAAACTCATGCTATAGAATTTAATACTTGTAAAGTCAATTGAATCAATATATTAAACAGGTTTTCATTTATAGAAATTAGAGTATGTTAGAAAGGTCTGATGTTTGTGTTCATGCGTCCAACGTTTTTCGTTTTATGAAAATTGAAGCTCTTTATAAACAATGTTCCCTCTAATTTTTGGCGGTGCTGCGCGGTAAAAAAAATTCTGTGCAACTTTAGAACTTCGAAAAAATTTGGGCGCCAATTTGGAATAAATTATAAAAAATTGGGTGTTGTTTGTATTCCGAATCTGCGAGAATTATTCGAACAATGTTAATAAAAAAGGAAATATTTCTATATGACTTAGTCTAAAAACTAATAAAACTGTTAGTCACCTAAAATAACCAGACAAAATTAAACAGTTTTCGAAGTAATTTCTAATCGCTATTGAAATTATTAGCTATTGATAGTTTCAGGAACAAAGGAAGTGAATCTATCAACGGGTCACTTAAATTTATAAAGGGGTTATTATGTAGCGCAAAAGCTCTCGGAACATGAACTTTGAAAAAGTGCGTATTCAGACCCTGTCGGAATGCCATGAGTGATTTAGACGAAGCTGTTAATGATTCAAGAAATTGAACGCATAATTTTTACTCCTCCAGCTGTCAGGCAAAGTTGTGTATTTTGACATATGCTCATTAATGTCTGTAACAGAGAGCATTGAATTATTCATTTTAACCGCTAAATGACACTGTCAATTAGAACTTTAATTTCCTATGGAGTTGATTTTTTCAGTTCTTTTTTCTTTTGTCTCTCTCCTCGGCTGTTTCTAACATGCCTCGTAAACCAGTTAAATTTCTCAATGCAGTGATACTAGTCTGATGGGTTATACGTATTAAATGCCTTTTCAGGTAATCTAATTTCCAAATGCCATCCCAAATCTTCTCAATGCAAAAATCACTTCCACTTTTAGCTTTTTGGCAGATGACACATATAAGATCAACATCATCATCATAAATATCTTTTTCAGTTGAATGCGACAGGGTGATTTTGACTCCGGCATAAAAGTTTGGACGAACTCGTCAAGCCACACGTTTTTGAAAGAGGCAACTCATTTTCTTTTTTTGCACTTTTTATGTAGCGACATTTTGGAATTATTTTCTAGAACTATTTATTTAATTAATTATAGTACGAAACGATCAGCCATTTTGAAAACAGAAGAAATCATTTATGCGCATGCGTTTGAATAAATTAGTGAAAAGGAAATCGAAGTTTTAATTTTGCTGAAACTGAAGCGATAACCTTTTATATTGAATTTGAAAACAATCAGGTAGATACCAAATATAAACCACTTTTTCAATTCCTTGACAATTTTAGGAAAATATTATAAGCAATTTAGTTGAAGTAATATTTTCATCCGATTGTATTCTGTGCGTGGGGAATAATTTTTTTCTGCGCGGAGATTTTCTAAAATTGCGCAAGCGCGCAGCTAAGAGGGAACATTGCTTATAAAGTTCATTACCATGTGACCAATTTATCTTCATAAATTTTTTCAGGCTCATAGAAAAATTATTTTTCTGCTTTTTAGTACGCAAGAAAAACGTTGTTTTTTTTATAAAATATTTTTTTATAACAATTTTTTTATTTTTTACTTTTTAGTTTTTGATGTCTGGCATTTGAGTATGAGAGGCTATGGTTAGATGATTTTGTGTACTGTGCAAGCCCAACACAGTATGATTAGAAGTTGCGTTCGCTCTATTGTTCCCACGCAAACATGATCTCGTGACCTCTCACTTGACCTCGCCACGCAAACATACACAACTGTGCGCGTAACCTACACAACCACACTGACACATTGTAAAATCAAAGAAAGTAGTGAAACTTATTCGAGTATCATGTTTATAAACAGAGAATATAAATTTTGAACTCTTTCACTTAACAATTTTTTTCAACACTGTTTTTATTGCGCTGCGTTCGCTTTTAAAAACAATTTTGGCCGTTAATTTTTGTTTGTTTGTTCTGGAAGAACATATCGGAGAGCTCTGATGTCATACGTGTTCAGGCGCAGCAGAGTATAGCACCAGTAATTTCCCTTGATTTAGACAAGGTTGCCAGACCTATTCACCATACACATTTAATTTTATTTATTGGTGAAACTCATCAAATCATAATGAAATAGTAAGAATATTGCAATGGTCGAGTTCTGAGTTATATTGAAAGTACTTGTTTTCATAGCCATTGGAAAGTGGTTCTTAAATTGGATTGCGAAAATTCGCGGATAAACAAACAATCAATCAGACAAGAAGTGAAGTTAAGAAAAACGTTGTAAAAAGAACTTTATGTACGAAATTAGTTACGACGAATGCGCTTTATTCTCATACATACGTCCAGTGGCGAATTTATGTCGCAGCGCACTAGGCGGCGCCTAGGGGCCCCAGATAAATTTAGGCCCCAATAACCTAGTTTTATAAAAGAAATAAAACATAAAAAATCCGGTTGCTGTGAGGGTTTTGGAATTCCACAAATCTATAAATAGTCTTTCAAACTGGTAAACAATGCGAGTTGTCGAACGTGGTTGACTGTGTCTTGCTTGCTGTGACGTATTGATTAAGTAGAGCTAGTGTTCGAAGTGATAAGTAACGTACGGTACGTACCATTAGTTGGCGCACATTACGTCACAGATTTTAATTAATAATTCTAATTCAAATTTTAATTTTTTGCAAATTGCAATAACTAATTGTTAATTGCCAGTTTATTACACTATTTTGATAATTTTGTTCTTGCTACCCACTGCCGCTTTGTGGGATGAATGATCATTGCCATTTTTCCTTTACTGTTGTAGCTGATTATGACACAATCGTTTTATTAAAATCCATGTCTATGAGACAATATCCCTTAGGTGCAAAAACATGAGAATTGTATGGTCAATGTTCAAGCAATGTGCACTTTCGCTCAACGCTTGACCGCAAAAAAGGGCGTATTGACGAACAGACACAACAGTTAGATGATGAAAGGCAATACTGGAGAAGTCTACGAAGGATTGCAGCAACGCACAGTTTTCCTGAAGGTTTGGTCGTGGTCATACCAACAATGACGGCATCACTTTATTGGTTGAATTTGTCATCAAAATTTGACCCTTTCTTTATCAAATCATATTGCACGGTACGGTAACAAGGGAAGTGTTCTATCAGTTATTTGTCACATGCTAATGTGACGAATTATTGTAAAATAATGGGCAATGGTGTCAGAGATCAGTTTATATCAGAAGTAAAGAAATCGATATATTTCTCTTTGATTTGTTGATTCAACACCGATGTTAACCATGGGATCAGCTAATCAGATACTCAGATATGTTCTCATTCATGGTGAAATTAAAGAACGATTTTTAACTTTGTTGACATCTATGCTCATAACGCTCAAAATCTGGAGCAAAGTGATACTAGACGTTTTGAAGAACTGGGGATTAGATATCAAAATGCAGGGGACAGAGCTACGACAATGCTTCAACTAATGGCCCATAGATATTGGCCAGGAAGTCGGAATCAGCACACAGCTCCAATGCAGTTTACATTCCCTGCTCCAGCCATAGCTTGAATCTAGTTGGCAATGCGGCTGCAGAATCGTCGCTTTCAGCAGTATCATACTTTGACTTTATTCAACATGTTTATGTTTGAGCCTCATCCACACAGGTGGAACATCCTTAAAAGTCATCTAGTCAAAAATGGATGCACCATATAGAAAGTTTCGGACACAAGATGCATCAGCTAGAGTGGATGCAAAGCTGGCATTGCATCAGAACGTCACATTGGTATCTGGTAAGTTTCTTCAAGCAAATGGAAGCGATCGCGATCAGAAGGGCAGCTGTAA
This sequence comes from Bulinus truncatus, assembly GCA_021962125.1. NCBI lineage: Eukaryota > Metazoa > Mollusca > Gastropoda > Planorbidae > Bulinus > Bulinus truncatus. The sequence continues at coordinate 11,659,284 of JAGDYQ010000007.1, forward strand.
GAAATGAGGCTAACGCCTTTGCTAATAAAATGGATCTTTTAGAAACTGCATTGATGACTGTTCTGGGACAATTTTACAGCGGACGAATGCAACCCATTTAGGATTCATCACATCATTTTTAAAAGGTGAGTTGTTTTTTATAGAAAAACTAAACCACAATGGACACGGTGAAAGGAAAGACATAGGATAAACATGGCCATCCCCATTGGCCATAATTGTCATTGTACAAAAAGATCTAATCGACTAATAACTATCAACATGAAATACTTAAGATGCTATTTTCCTGCATATAAGCATTTTAAATTCTACGAAATTTTACATTAATCAAACCGTTAGAAAATTATTGGTTACAGAAAGATTGATTTGCTTGAATTGTTGGCGAAAAGACTTTGTTGTTGAACTAGTCTCTATAAGAAAATACTACTATTCATAGTAAAGTCTTATAAAAGTGAAGATATATGTCCTGGACATGGATGGATATGTACTTAACTTCACCAAGGACCAGCCCAATTCAAGAAATAAACTGTAAGACCTTAAATTAAAGGCCTAGACAAAACATTGTGTCAGAATCATTTATCTCAGCTATCCCCTTTAGAGTATGGCTAAGAGTTAATAGGTGCAGGAACTTTAATTTATTCAATTTTAATTCGTTGGTAATAATATTTCATCTTCTAGATATAATGGGTGGTAATAATAATATTTTTCACGTAATATCAAAGTATAGTCACAGAATCCATGCCAAAAGCCTAAAGAAAGACTATTATGATTCAACTCATCAAGCGGGCTCAGGTTTATTTTATGGAGAGAATTTTCTCAGTATGAGGTTGCTTAAGTTTTATAGGGCTGTATTGAGCTAGGTAATATCGAAGGCCTTTTATAATCTTCATATATATTGTCTTTGATATCGAATACTTTATAAATATTGCACAGTTCCTGTGGGGTGCTTGTTCATGTCCTCAATGTATGCATCCTCATTGGTCAGGCTATTGCAGAGGGATGCTGTCCTTGTTTTTCCACTAAGATGAGAAATAAATTGGGAATCTTTATGTGGTCATTTGTATATCATATTACAAGAATAAAATCACATTTTATTGATTTTGAGCAATATTAAAACCTTGCAAGATAATTACATCATGGTCAAACTGACTCACTGGCGTCACATTGTTTTTCAGTTATACATGCATAATGTGATAGATTATAAAGCTCAAAATCAAGGAGATGCTATTTATTAAATATTATTTCAATCTTATCTTTTAGTTTTTCTTATTTGTCCCTTAAAATATTGTTAATGAAATAACAGATTTACCATTTTTCTTAGTAACCAATGCAAAAGTAAATTATATAATGGATGTAACAATTTTAAATACTTTTTAAATATTTATCTGAGATATTTATATTTGTTGCTTAAAATGCTTTTTATTTAAGAGTGTTTTTAAAGGTTTTATGTTAAGTAAAAAATATATTTTGATAATAGTAATACCATTTTTTTAAAATAAGATATCAGATATAATTACCCAATCAATTCTTTATTTCTATTTCAGGTGTTATGGTGCATTAAATAAAGGTCAGTACAAACATTTTTAGTAAGACATCTTCAGGTACAATACAAATGTATGTTCTTTTTATTAGCTTTTTAGATATTATTAGCTTACATTCTACAACAGATTATTTATATATTTTTAAATTTTAGTTTATATATGGTTTTTACTTTGCTACCTTTGTTCATTACTTGTTTTTAGAAAGATTTTTTGCACTGCACTAATAAATAACAGGGTTGCATATAAATGATGATTTCTTGGGACATAGCTTTATGTAACCGTTGTGATTTAAAATGAATTTAGTATCCTAATAATAAAAAGAGATATATGTTCTGTACTTATGATCTGTTATTGACTACTCTAATCAATGTTCATTTGATGTACTTAAGATATGTACATTTTTTTTTAGAATTCTGCTATATATATTTCTTGATGCTAACAGTTTATGTATTTTCTGTTGTGACTGACAGGGTGTTATTTCTTTGCTCCTTCCCCTATAAACTATTATTTTTATCGCTATTAGGATTTAATAATACCTCTATAGTTTTCATTTATACAATAAAAGAAGTTAATTATCATTCCTTGTCATTCATTTCCTGTCAACAAGTAAAGTAATCTGAATATGAATGAAGCTAATCTTGTAAGATGTCACCAAACAATAGCTTCATTATGAATGATAAGATGTTGAAGAAACTAAGATTGTCAAAATGAGCATGACCATCTGTTGGATGATAGTAATAAATCCTTCTCTACACACTCTCAGCTATCAGTTTTATCTACTATTCTACAGATCATTATTTATCCTGTATAGTATTGCAAGCTGTTAAATGATCTTACTAGTTAATTTACTTGAATAAAAATTCAGCACATATTTTGCTAACAGTTTGGCAATTATAATCACAATGTAATTAATAATTTATAACATTTTGTGTTAAAGTTTCTGCTTATTTTAATATTTTAGTTCTTTAACTTTCACATATTTTATAATTAAGCGTTCAGGTTATAAAATAATGTGGAATTATAGACATAACTACCACATTTTTATAACTTAGATGAGTGGTTCAAAAAGTGTGTGTGTGGCACACCAAATTTAGATGGGTTACAACAAAATTTAAATTTAAAACTTATAAATCAAGAATCCATGTGCACATAATTTCTATGTATGTTACTAATCTAAAAGTTTTTTAATCTGCATTTTAAATATTAAATTAATGGTACTGGTATTTTTATTATCAATCTTTTACCATAGTTTTTCTATACAGGTGGCCGAAACTATCCCCTTACTCCAACCCTTAACTTAATAATATTACTAACGTCAAGGTGTATATTATACCATGTATAGTAATATACGTTCCCGTGCTCCAGTTTTCCCCCTTTCTACCCCACCCCCGTAATTACGTCATCAGCCAGGTGGACAGCGGAAGGCGTACGAGGCAGGGAGGTAACAGAAACACGTTACATTCCTCGCTGGGATTATTCTCTGACCACCGGTACTATTCTCCGGTCGGCTTCTTCAAAGGGACAGCGACCCGCTCGATGTCCAGTTACTAAGGTCTTTGTCTATACGGCGTATTTCTCCCCCCCCCCCTCCTCATCTAGGCTCCACCCCCTAATTTGAAAGTTTGAAAGAAACCTATATTATATTTGATTGGCTAAGGGTCACGTGGGAGAAAGGGATATGAAGAATGAAATATAGATTCGCGGGGATCAGTGTTGCCACTCCTTGGGTTTTTTCACAAGATCTTGAGTTTTCGGACTCGACTTGGGAAATGGGGTTTTCGGCTGTAAATCTTGGGGGTTTTTTTGTTTTGTTTTTTTCTCTATTGTACAAGTGTCCCCCCCCTTTTATCTGGGTCATTTTTGGTGGGAAAGGGGGAAAAACTAAACGTAGGGCCTAGAAACATCCTGACAGGTAAATTGACACCAATAGGTGTGAGGCGACAGGCGAGGGTAGAGAAAAAGTGTTGCGGAATGTACTTGGGGACTCACGGGGTTTGAGTTTTCCCGAAAGTATAGCATGTCCTGTGTTTAGTCTCTTCTCAATAACACAAAAGTGTCACATAAAGCTGTCCCAGACCGGGTTGGAGGTTGGTTGGGCTTGTTGTAATTATCTTTTACAAATCACTCATGTCCAGACAGGGGTTACACAGTTTTTCTACAGCTGATAACGATTTTTTTGAGTTGAGAAAACTTGGACTTCAGCTGTAGAAAGTTGAGCCATAATATACAAACACATTAAATCAGTGGCGCTTAACCCCCCTCCCCCTCCCAGGCCAAATCATCAATACATAATTTATGTTATAAAGTAACAAAAAAGACTGTCAAACTGTCTTTTTTCATAATGTGAGCATTTTTTGCTGGTTGTGCCACTGCATTAAATTTAAAAAAAAAAATTAGAATTCCCAATATTTTTTTTTATTAGTTTAGAAAACCAAAAAAAAAAAATAAAAAAAAAAATTTTTTGGATCAAAAACAACTACACACAATTCAATTACATTATATTATATACTACTGCTTTATGTTACCTTTTTTTTAATGAATTTAACAACAATGGGGGGAAAAATGACCTTGGGTTTTCTTGGGTTTTTAAGGGTCCCAACTTGGGTTTTTCATATTTTTAGAGTGGCAACACTGGCGGGGATTCGACGGAGGGTCTTGGTGGTGACGAGTCGATTTTTGGGTCGCTGAGTGAGAGAGAGAGAGACAGAGAGAGAGAGAATTAACTAGCGATAACGCATTTGTTCCCATCATTCATTTTATATTGGATTATTTGCTGCAGTTTGAATTATCTTTGCTTTTGACAAGTCACCAGATCCCTATTACGGACTGGTGCCTTTGTATAATAAACAAATCTTAGTGTTGTACACACGCTTGTGGAATTGATTATTCATCACTTGTTATATGTCTAATTGTTGGTGAGACTGTGTGTGGCAGAAACACAAATATAAATACGAGTCATCATTGAGTCAGCCCTCATACTCTTACCAACAAGCCAAGGATACCCTCAAAGGGGTCCTCAACAGTGGGTTACAAACAACAAAACAGTTTTTTAGATGGATCTCAAAAACAAAACATTTTTCTTTGCGGGTCACAAAAAATAAAAGCTAGAGAACCACTCATTCAGATAATTAACATGCTTGTTCCTGTTTTACAGCATTATGTGATAACTATTTTATTCATTTACTTTACTTGTTGATCTGCTTGAAAGTTGTTGTAAAATCTATTTTCATAAGACTGCTTCATATGAATATTGTCCATAAAAATTAAATTATTTACATTTTATATTGATTTATTCCTAAGGAATTTTTCATTACAAAAACAAAACAGTTTTTTTTTTTTTTTTTTTTTTTTTTTTTTTTTTTTTTTTTTTTTTTTTTTTTTTTTTGGTGGATCTCAAAATCAAAACATTTTTCTTTGTGGGTCTTGAAGCATAAAAGTTTGAAAGCACTATGAAGCATCTAAGTTAGAGAATCTCTAATGTAGATAATAAACATGCTTGTTCCTGTTTTACAGCATTTGGTGCTAACTATTTTATGCATTACCTTAGGTTATTTGATTTTCTGAAAAGTTGTTGCAAAATCTGCTTTCTTATTTCTGCTTCATTTGAGTATTGTCCCAATATGTTAAATTGTTCACATTTTATTCTGATCTATTTATAAATTATTTTCAATTTTGTGGATACTAATACACAGTAAAGAGTATGATGTACAGAACAAAGAATAATACGAAAATTTACTGCGTATGTTTCATCCCTAGATGTTTTACTCAATAAATGCCTATATTTTACTCAACAGAAGTATAATATATAATAATACTCATTTCCAGTGTGCGTTAAATCGAAAGTTAAGAATTAATACAACAGTATTCCAGTTTAAAATACAATCATGAAAAAAAAAAATCGGATCTGTCCGAAACCAACAAATAGCCTCGCCTGCCGATCAAGCCTAAGGGGATATAACTCTATGCAAATGTTTTGCAGGGTACAGCTAGTATATTATATTTTAAGAAATGCCACATATTCCCCCCCCCCCCCAACAGCTGACCATATTTTAAGACGATGTACTGTACTGGGGGGGGGGGGGGGTAATACTTCATGGCTAACAATTTTTTAATCTCTGTAAAAGTTTAGTCAGCTTGTTTCAGTGACTCACATTCAATCGAGGTGTTGTTATCTTTTTTTTATACCGCATCATATTTTAAGATCTAGCTTTGACAACATGATGTGTGTGTTCTTGCTTGTCTGAATATCATTATTGACCAACATTACCAATATGGTTAAACATATGAATAAAACAGAGACATTGTTAGCGGAACTGTTTTAACAGTGTTATAGGACTCCCCCACCCCCGGTCGTTCTTTCCAGTCCCCAAAAATACAAACTCTCTCTCTAAACATGACCCACATTGTAATAATTTCCGGCCCTTCCAAAGTGTGTTACAAAAACATATTACCGACCGTGCTCGTTACAGCGTGTGGCGGGTACAGCTAGTATTTAATATTTAGCGCTAAAATAAAAAGTGGGGGCCCGGGGGACGCTTGTATTTGGACTCCGCTCCCCCACCCTATTTACGCCACTGAATATTATTATATTTTTATTAACTTTATGAATGATACACATAAAATGTTGACACATACCTTGCTTTTTAATCTTTTTTCTATCGTAATGCCAGTTTGTTAACAAATTTAATAGTGAAATTAGTTCAGAAAATAATTATCATGAATGAAGATGAACACGAAACTGAAACCGGAACTTCCATACACAAAAAGTAATTTATGAAAAGATAATAAATAATTGCATTTACTTTAAAAATTACATTTGCTGTCATTCGGTAGATGGCAACACTTTTTAAAATATGCCACAACAACTCTCAATAATGTGATTACTGTTAAATGTAAATTAATTATAATTTCTTTCAAATATTAAATTTAAGAAATAGATCAAATGAATTATAAAAGTGAAACATATAAACTAAAATGAATTACAAAGTTAAAAAAGTTAAAGAAAGTTAAAATTTTGGGGGGGGGGGGCAGACTGGAAATTTATGGGGGGGGGGCGCCGCCACCCATTAAAAATTTTAGGGGGGGGGCGGTTGCCCCCCCCTGCTCCGCCGCCAGTGGTTCTTTCAGATTGTTCTGTCACCTACGGCAACCATTCACAATAATGAAATATAAATTGTTCATTAGCATAACAACACCCCCCCTCTCCCCACCCATCGGGCGAGTCTGACAACAATGGTCTAAACTTAACATCTAAGGCACAATGACATTCAGATGTCAAGAGATACGCCAGCTATAGAAGGACCTGGTTTTATTCCATTGTGCGGAAGGTCTTTGGAATTGGACCGAGACGATCCCCTCTAGCTATTTATAGATATGACATTCAGAGATATATCATGTGCAGAAATGACTTTATGCCTTCCTTTCTGAGTGGTAATGCTACTTCTTTAATCAATTAGCCGTTTTTTTTTAACATTTGATACACCGAATTAACGCATAATAATTTTGTCAGTACACGTGGAAGCATATATGTAGTTTATTTATTTAGGTTATGTTTTGGAAACAGCTGTGTTGGATTTTAACAGTGCAAATCTTCTCTTTGTGTCTGGTTTCTGGTCTTTATGTCTTCGTACATAGCCATTTATTTGCTGGGTAAAGAAACAAATACATGTGTTGAGATGATCATTTAGAAGAAGTTTATTTATTTGGGATATTTTTGTCTCGACACATCTCAACATAGGGGACGGATGGTCGTGCTGGGATTTTGGGGATTTTTTTCAGGCCCTGTTGTAAATTCCCAAGTCCACCCAGCTTTAAATGGGTACCTGACTTTAGGCTGGGGGAGTAAATGCGGCTTGGCGTTGTGCTAACCACACAATCCATTGAAATTCCGATGTTACTGAAACATATGAACTCTACTTATCATCTGCCCCTACGAGCCCTTAGGGGCTTTAGGGTACTTGACTTTACATCATATTTCAACATCTCTTGTTTTTTAAAATTATATGTGTATGCTCTAAGCGTTTGTAAAAACTCTTTCTGTTTTGACCTTTGTGTGTCTAGACGTACATACATTTAGTCTTGTCTTCAAAACAGTATAGATTACATGTACCAGTACAATATTTATTTAACGTGGACAGTTTATTATATTTGATTTATTATATGTACATATATATATATATATATATATATATATATATATATATATATATATATATATTAGAGTTTCTGAATTTGATGGTGCAACATTACTTGTTTATTTAAAGTAAATTATCGGAATATACGATTTTCCCAACGTTTCATTCAATTGTTTCAGACCTCGAGACATTTATCTTGACTGGTCTCGTATCTCAACCCACATAATCGGATTCATTTCCTTCCCTTACTTGGTTGGCTAAACTTTGTTGAGCGTGTTTCGGTTGATTCTAATCTCTGTGTATGTTAAAATACTTCTTTCTTATACTGTGTAATTTGTTTAAATACGTTAGAGTATCGTGTAAGACATATGTTCAACGGATTATAAAATAATATTTAAACAGTGGAACATTCTGTAGTTTTAGAGATTTATAAAGCTCTCACATCATTTGGATTCGGCAAACTTAAGTAGTTTTTAGGATTAGACGCGTCGACTGAACTACACCAAACGGTTGTAACATATGACGTAATGGGTGCAGTGCAACATGTGTGTTTGAGATGGTGAGGGCATTCTATCCACCCACACACCTACACAGACACTCACCTGAGGTATTTAATAGGAATTTTCTCGTTAACTGACCTCCACCCGCTTGTTCTCAATTAGGAAATGTCATTTGTCTTCAAATCATGCTTTTCCAAGGTCAAAGTAATTTAAAAAAAAAACAACTTTAACAGCATGCGAGGTTAAAGTATTTTATACATTGAATGATAGACTCAAAAAACTTAAGTTCTATTTTAGTACTGATCTACTTGGGCTATCATTATGTTTTGTTGATTTACTACTATTATTTTGGTGACAAGCCGGAAACTTTTTGTTTGCGTTTCCGGACTAGGCCGTCCAAAATAGGTTTTGTAGTTGATATATTGACATTGTAGCCGTGATTAACGTCTGTTCGTCTAATATTTGTGGTGTAGTTAGTGGGAATTTGAAACAAATGTAACCAATTATAAGACATTTAGTACATAAAGGATTAGACACTTATGTTTTTTTTTTAAACTGAGCATCATAGTTAGTGAGCATTACAACTGATATCAACTGTTGGAAGTATTGGGAACATCCACTAATCATAAATAAATAAACAAAAGCTGATAATTTTATTTTCATTTGGTTAAAATATGTAGGATTGTTTAAAAAAAAAAGTACTAGCTGTACTGGATCAAACCAGTTTCAGAGAACAGCGGGATGTCCTTTGATAATTTATATGGGTCTATTAGTCAGACAGTTCTCAAAGAATACCCATGAAGTAAAGTGAGACACGTCTGTGTGTTAATAGTATTCATATATTCTATTATTTTTTTCCAGTGAAATATTTTTTGTTTTTTTAGTTGTGCCCCCCCCCCCCCCCCCCAATCCCGTTACGTATTTAGTTTTATTCTTGGAGCAAGAGATGACACCCGTAATGAAATAACAGATTGAGCCGTTTTTCTTCCTGTTGGTTGCCCGTTAACAATTTCATGTCAGTTTTTCAGGGTGTTTTGACAACAACGACTGCCGGCTTGACACGAACGTAACACCAAAACATTCAAAATATTACACTTAAGATACTTTGTTATGTAAGTTCAATTGTGCCTTGGTCGGACTGAAAGTGAACGCGTGACTAAAAGGTACAGTAGTACTTGGTGTCTACCAGGGCTAATCCCGCCTTCCTTCTGTTAGCTTCTGATTGGTATGTTTGGTCAGTGTATTGTTATCTAGAAACAGATGTTCACCAATTTCAGTCCGATTTGAGGGGCGTGATTTCTCTGCACAATGTTCGGGGTGGGTTAAAAAAAAAAAGATACTTGCACCGCCGCACCTGTTATTTTCGTATAACGCCGTTGTTTTGTTGATATTCTGAAATTGATTTTTTTTTCGACATGTTCGCTCTGTTGTTGGATGCTGCTTTGTTCCAAACACGAGTATATTAGATAAGGCATGCAATTGGGATATTTCTTTTTAGAAGACTGACATATTTGAAAAAAAAATACTTTTTACTTAGTGGGATATGCTGGTTTGTGTAAGTGGATGGTCTAAAAGTTCTCAAACTTGTACGTTTTAGCGACTCACCTGTAAAATAAAAAAAAAAACCCTTAAATTTTGTTATGATTGTGGGCACATCATTTTTCTATCAATTAATGCCGTCTGCTTTTTTTCGCGCGATCCACTTTTTAAAAAAAAATGACCGTCGACTCACACTTTGAGAACCACTGGTTGTTTTTTTTTTTATTGTTAAACTGTCAGCTAGCACGTGCGTCCAGACGTGATTGTCTGTGTTTTCATAATTGTTGTCATGTTCATGGGGGACATCGGAAACAAAACAACCGCGTTCCTTAATTTGGTGGCTAATGAAGTGATTCCACCGAGACCAAGTTTAGCTAACAACTTATGATTGATTCACGCATTTCGTCGACTATTTTAAAAAAACATGAACGCTTGATCAAAATCAGTTCAAGGGCGCACGATTATAATTATCTAATGAATGGAAAAGATGAGTGTAAACCAAGGACCTAGGGCAGTATGTTTTTTTCATTATTTAATGTAAAACGTCATGAGCTGTCGGTGCAACCAAACATGGGGGGACTGGAAAAGATCTCCCAAAACAGAGTGCGCTGGAGAGTGATTGCAGGGACGGATTGTCGTGTGGCCAAGCGCTCGACTGTCGACCTGAAGGTACCTGGTTCGATCTCCGGTGAGGACCAATGGATATTTCAGGTCGTGGCTTAAGTCCCCGCTATGTCTCCCGTGGCGCCTCCATGGTCATTGCACTACCGGCTATGGTGGGTATGAAAGAAGGGCATTTACAAAAACCGTCCCATTAGTGGTTTACAGGATCTAAGAGATTTCATCTCATCCTTACAGGGACTTGTCACACGGAGAGTGATTGCAGAGGCCCTTTGTTCAAGGAACTAATTCAGTCAAGTCATGAGTCTGTATATAGGAGAACGAGCGCGGGGCGGATCAAACATTCAAACGGGCCGTACTTTACCCGCTGGCTGAATTCAAATCCACCTCTGATTTAATGCATTCACTGTCCCTATTAGTCTTAATCTCAGTACTCAATTCTCTCTTAAGGTACTCCATGTGTCTATAAATAGAACAGGGAAGTCCCGATTTAAAAAAAAAAGTCGATTTTATTTTCTGCTGATTTTTATAGTGTTAAAATTGTTTATTCATATTAAAATATGGCTTACTATCACGGTCCAATCATTAACTATTTTTTTTAGGCCATGCATATTGTTTAACAGAGGTTTTCGACAGTTTTTTTGCGTTTTTCTCAAAATTACATTTAAAAAAAAATCTTGTACCTTTTCGACACTTTCACATAAACTACTTAAGATACAAGCTTACAATTTTGCATGCTTATTCTTATATGTATGGTTGACAGTTCTCCAATTATTTTTTTGAAATATTAAATAGAATTTTTTATATAATTTTTTTTTCTCCCCCCCCCCCCCCCAAAATGTAACTTTTTTGAGTGTACCGAAATAAAAAATTCACAGTTTATTTATTTTCCATTTTTTCCAAAAAAAAAAAGTAAAATTGGACGTTTGTTTGAAACACACGCATTAACATTTCTGCAAAGTTATTTTATGATATCTACAATAGATTTTAAAAATTGGTGCTTTGAAAATATGTCTTAAAATTACACTTTAGCACCCCAAAAAGTGACATAATACATTTTTAAATATTTTTTAAAATAATTTTTTGTTATTTCTTTGTTCATTAATTGTTATGTTGTATGCCTGTGCCAAAAATGGGTAGTGTAGCTTAAAAAAATAAAAAAAAAAAGTAAAAAAAAAACTTGCAGAAACCTTGCATCGGTGCATGGATCACCTTAAATACTCTGTAAGTATTTACATATCTTTTTAATTTGATACTTTCTCTTAGAAGTACTCTATACCCTGTGAGTGCTTGATAGCCTAGACCTTTTACTTTAGTTACTGGTAATCGATTTGTATTTAATTTTTCTCCATTACACATTATCAATTTCTTCTGAGTATTAGATTATACCTGCTACCACTTGTGTACAGGCCAAAACTTTTACTGCTCTCCACAAAAAAATCTGTTCTGGTCTTCACGTGCAAAAAAATATTCAGAAACTCGATCCTATGTGCAACACAACCGTCTACTACACGACACAAGTCATAAGATGAGAACAATACTTAATACATGGTGCTTGTTGCCCTGTAGTGTGCATACAATGAAGAAATCCATACATGTTTGTCCATCTCAGCTCTTATCAATTATTGTCGCACACAGACACCACTGGTTTATTTTATGTCATTGTCTGTCTACTGAATGAGATTCACGAATCAAAACCATTCGTTTGTCGTTCGCAAATTCTATCGTCAGTTTAGAAACCTGGTTTACTACCGCCTCATGTGTAGGCAGTAGGCTACTCTATTATATAGCAGTAATTGCATATTTAACATGCTAAATACGGCAGCATTGATTTGCACACTAAACAGACTATCTTAGACAACCATTGAACAGGCATTAATTCAGATGGTACTTTAGTTCTACCTTGAACATTGACCTGTTATCACCGTCACACCGTGTTTTATTTCTTCTACCTCTGACGACTTAGCAAATATCTCCTTATCTTATCAAACCGACGGAACTCTTTACCTCCGCAACTGTATTGACTGTTTACTTTGTTAATAAATCTGAACATTCCATAAATAAATCTCCTAGAGACCACTCTTTTTTTAGGTTTGAAAACACCATTGTTATTTATTTTCATGTGTGTGTGTGTGTGTTTCAATGCCTCATATCCTAGTGAAGCTAAAATCTCTCCGGTCCATTCACATGACAACGCCCATACATTTCTAGTTCATTTCTTAATCTTTCCTTCATCCCCCCACCCCACCCGGGTCTGTATGTCATTGAGTGCTATTTGTTTTCATTTAATCAAGCATGCCATTCTTTCAGTTTACTGATATTTAATATGTATACAAAAAATAATGACTCAACATTAACGATAAAGTTCATTGTTTCTATCATTAAAAACAAACAAACCAAAACAACGTATCAAGATGTCTCCACTTGTACTTTAGATTCTCCCGTTACGGTTGTTATGAATATTACATTTAATTCAAGAAAATTCATCAATGATCTCCATTGTTAAGCTTTTTTAAAAAGCGAATACACAAAAGAATGTCAAATAAAATGAATCCTAAGTCAATTGTCAACCAGGCATTTTTTTTTGTTGTTGTTGCAAATTTCGAGTAGATGTGTGTATACTGATAACTCCAGGTACGTAATAGTTGTGGTCCGTGACCAGTACATTCATTCGGTTCACTGTCGTTTACCTTGATAACTCCAGGTACCTAATAGTTGTGGTCCGTGACCAGTACATTTATTCGGTTCACTGTCGTTTACCTTGATAACTCCAGGTACGTAATAGTTGTGGTCCGTGACCAGTACATTCATTCGGTTCACTGTCGTTTACCTTGATAACTCCAGGTACCTAATAGTTGTGGTCCGTGACCAGTACATTCATTTGGTTCACTGTCGTTTACCTTTGACCCGTGATTCTCAAAATGGTCTCATTATTTCAGGAATCCACACGAGGTCGCTATATTTGATATTTTAAGCTTTCCGCTTTCCCATTGCTCAAGTCCCGCATTTAATTTAAAAGCGTCCGCGGGCTGCCGTTACCCAAGTCCCCTGGGTGCCGGTGTCATAAATGTTACAGGCGTGTCTAGCTTAAAATACCCAGAGGGCCGCGTGGGTCACAGTTAGTAGTCATGAGGGCCGCACACGACAAATAGTGCAAGTCATTTCATTAAATGTATTGCAGTACTTGGAAACACAGCGCGCATGCAAATGGTTTAGTTGGGCCAGCCATGTTCATGTATTAAAAGTAAAAACAAATGTAATGAAATAATAAAAGCATTTTTTTTTCGACACCAGTTAAATTGTATGCAACACCGAAGAATAATTAAGGTTGTTAATTAACGAGAACGTGCAGCCTTACGTAATGTCTCAGCGTCCGTCTTTAAATTAGGTTAAACTATCTGAACTTTGATTCCTCACCCTCACTCCTCACACACTGCCATTAAAAAAAAACTGTTATGATTAGTTAGAAAAAAAATATTTTGACCGTTAAGGCGAATTAGCCAGGCAAAATAGCGAACATACCTATACATAGAGAGTCGTCCAAGGAAGTAAAAATGTGTTTAGAAAATAGAAAGTTAAACGTGTTTTCAAATGTTAAAAAAATGCTTATAAATCATAGAAAAAATGAATTTTAATAAAAAATGAAAATTTTGGTACATCGTGTTCGGGCCGCACTTGAGGAAGCAAAGAGACGCATGCGTCTAGCGTGCCGCCAACTAAACATGCCCAGAGTGTTCACCATGTCGCTTCTATCTCACTTACTAAGGCTGCGTTTGAGTTGACATTCTACTCTATACACAATTTAGCCGATTGAATATTGCTGGACGCCACACTGTTGGTGTGTTCTTTAACATATTCTCACAGATAGCATATTTCTTATTTGTATTAGACTGTCCACCTAAAGATGTTAGTTTTCAATATTCATAGGGAAATGTAACTTCTAATTTATGCTATGAACCTTTACAAAAACTTTGTTTCATGTGTAAAAAGTACCAATGGTTATAATGACTCCCGACCACGTACAGGAAACAACAGCTCACCGTTTATGGTGAATCATTTGTTGTGCTTGAATTACTTGTATCAGTTAAATAGCTAAAGCATCTGTCTACAGACATGACAAGGACATGACGCTTATACACTGAAAGAAACTTTGAAGACAATGGAACTGTTAAAAAAAATATTAAAAGACACTTATAGTAAAGTGTTGTTTTGGAGGAGGTGGTGGTGGTGGTTTTTTGGGGGGGGGGGTAATGTTCACCATCAACATATCAATGTCCTGGATGTAACTCCAGTTGTTCTAATGGTGAACGAAGTGATGTTTACTAACCTTTAAAGTGACATTTAGTGGTCACCTTTTCTTAAAAAAAAAATGAGTGACATTTTGAGAGCTGGATCAAGGGCAGGTGAACCACTGTACAGCAAGGTGGGGGAGGGGAGGGCTGTTGGTGGACGTTCTGTCGTGAGGGACCTGAATGCAGTTTGTCAGTGTTAGATATAAACTAGTTCACAGTTGATAGCTAGTTCGTATGTAAAGTAGCTATGTCCTTTCAACGTTTTTAGTCTGTTCCTGAAACTTAAGTTGGCCGTCCTTTTGGGGAGTGGGGGGGGGGGTGAGGAGAGGGAAGGGAGATTGCTTGTAAGACAACACAGTCTATTGTAGCATATTAAGTGTGAGGTTGGGGGACAGATAAGCGAGTTTTCTCAAATCTAATATCCTCTGTCCACCTAGTTAATTGAATTAAATCCATAATGAGTTTAAAAAAAAACCGTGTTAATTTTAGTTTGAGCTGAAGTCCACGTTGATCAATTTAGCCTACATCTTAATGTACACACACACACTCATTCTCTAACTTCCCCCCCCATTTTAGTTTCTAAAGGCTGTCCCGAATCGATTCAAGCAGCTTATATATTCACACTGAAGATATTAATTGAAATAAAACACGTTTGATATGATTTAAAATAGTCAATGTTCAATCGTGCTACAAATGACATCTCTTATGCTGTGTGGTTTTAATTGGGTATTAAAATTGTTCGCATTTTTAGAGCATTTTCGAAAAAAAAAATGCTCTATTGTCCCCGTTCTGTCTGTCTGTCTGTCCGTCATCACCCTAGATCTCAACAACCACAAGTCCTAGACCCATGATGTATATATCATTTTGTAGGTCTTGGCCTGCCAAGAAAACACTTTGGTCCATTTCGCGATCTGACCTCTGAGGGCCGAAAAAGGGGGCGTTTAAAGTACCGTTTTTTTGTACTATATAAGCTATATTAATAAAGGAGCGTCCTATATCTCAGCAACCATAAGTCCTAGACCCACGATGTATATATCATTTTGTAGGTCTTGGCCTGCCAAGTGTACATCAAAAGTCCATTTCGCGATCTGACCTCTGAGGGCCGAAATGGGGGGCGTTTTAAGTACCGTTTTTGCTAATATTTTAAATATAAATAATAAAAGCTATCAAAGGGGCGTAATCATTATTATTTTTGTAACAGTTATTCAACATGATTACTTCCCTCTCTATTTATCAAAACCTATACGCGTGGAGCAAAATCTATGGCTGTAACCCGGAAAAAAATACGGGTTTTGTTCGGCGTAGCCGTAGCCACTGCGTACACGAAAATGCTCTAAAATGTCCTTTGTCCGAAACGGAAAAGACTTAAATTCCTTGTTTTTTACATTTGAAGCTACGTGACCTCGTCGTACTTTATAATTGTTAAATACTTTAGGTTTCTATTTCGTTGCATTAAATTAAAAAAAAATGAATTGTGTGTTTCAATGATGTATAATACAAAAACACTAAATGTTTTGTTTAAATAGTCAGATCACCCCCATGTCATGTTATACACATGTTTTCACGATCAGTGGACGACCGTATCGTCATTGGCTAGAATTGTTTTTTCATTTTACATTTATATCTCTCTCTCTCTCTTACAACCTTAAACCCACACAACTGTGTATTCCACGTATTGTGTCGTTGTGATTTACAGGTATATATATATATATACTTATAAGACGCATTTGTTGTCTGTCTGTCTGTCTGTCTGTTCCCTTATAACTCAAGATCCAGAAAACCAAATTACGTGAAATTTGTTACACATACACATAATTACATGGGGAAGGTTATAGGACAGGTTTCGTTTCATCTCGATGGGTAGTTTAATTGTAATTAATTATTTTTATTTTAGTATTTTACTATATTAAAGTAATCTCGACGGCGCCATAAATAAAATTCCTCTGTGGCGTAATTTCCCGATGATCGAATAGAACTTGCGCGCTAGTGCTGTATGGTGCCTTTGTGCTGCAAAGAATTGTTGTTGTTTTTTCATGCTCCCTGATTTGTACAGTTTGAGGAAGGTAAAGGAATGAAGAAGGATTTTAGAAGAAGTGTGATGCCATAATATATATATATATATATATATATATATATAGAGAGAGAGAGAGAGAGATAGAGAGAGAGAGAGAGGGAGGCAGAGAGATAAAGAGAGAGGGAGGGGGAGAAAGAGGAAAGGAGGGTAGGAGGGAGGGAGGGGGATGGACAGGGGGAGAGAAGGAGGGGGTGAAAGGGAGATGGGAGAGGGAGCAGGGAGGAGAGGGAGATAGGAGAGAGGGGGTGAGAGAAAGGAAGGGAGGGAGGGAGAGAGGGGGTGGGGAGGGAGAGAGGGGAGGGTGGGAGAGAGATAAAGAGTGAGGGGGCAGGGAGGGAGAGAGGGGGAGAGGGGAGGGAGGGAGAAAGGAGGGAGGGAGAGAGGGGTTAGGGAGGGAGAGAGAGGATGGGAAAAATGGGAGGAAGAGATAGAGAGAGAGGGCAGGGAGGGAGAGAGAGGGAAGGAGGAAGGGGGAGGGGGGATGGACAGGGGGAGAGAAGGAGGGGGGAGAGGGGAGATGGAAGAGGGAGGGAGAGAGATGGAAGAGAGGGAGGGAGGGGGAGAGAGGGAGAGAGAGGGGGTAGGGAGAAAACTGACGGTAAACAGACAACCTCATTTTAAACCCGGGCAAAGCCGGTTACTTGCAACTAGTATATATATTTATATACAGTAGAAGTCCGATAATCCGGCACGTTCGGGACCGGATCGGTGCCGGACTACCGAAAATTCCGGTCTATCGGAATATATATAGTTATATACAGTCAATAAAAGTTTGAAAAGTTACGTTTACTGCGATGTGAAAGAACACAAAACAACAATGTTAAAAAAATGGCCGCTAATTGTTTCCGAAGAATACCGAGCGCTTTCGGATGATCCCGAACTATCCAGAAAACGTCATAATAGCTCTCAAGTGTTTTTATTTGCTTTAAAGGCACACTTTTGGAGAAAACCAAAATTTTTACAATTTTCTGGAGTGATGCCGGACTATCGAGCATTCCGGACTGTTGGATGCCGGACTAATGGACTTCTACTGTATATATCAGAACGTCACTTTGTCATTTTTACTAATTCAAACTCAGATAATTTCTTTATAAATAAAATTATTCTTTGACAATTACATTTTTCTAAAGAAAAAAAGTTACGGTTTACGGTACATTATTTATTTTAAGGTCATTGTTGTGTGATTCATAATCGAATAGTAATGATTGAAATTATCAATTGAATTAAAGGTATGTGCCGGTTGAAAAGTTTTGGTTGCGGGATACGAGTAGACTTAAGTTCTGTTAATCCTGTGTCTTGCTCAGTCCACAATATCGATTGAAACGTGCAATGAATACACAATAAACTTCCATTGGTAACAGTCCTTTTGTTAATAGTCGGCTTTGAGGGGAGGGTAGGGAAGCGTTTTTTTTTTTTAAGTGATGAAATGGTTAAGACACATTTTTTGTTTGTATTATTGTTGTCGTGTCTTCTCTACTGTTTCATTAAGTCTGCAGTGTAGAGATATCCCTGTGTGTGTTAGTCTGTAATTCGATCACGCTGGCGCGTATTATATAACACACGGTTTGTTGAATGACTTGTTTATGCGATAGAGTTATTCGGGATGTTTTTTTCCCCACACATTGGCCGATGCACCCAAAATATTTGAACTACGTGGCGTTCTTCTGAACATGTATATTGTAAATAGTCATCTTTTTACTCATGTGTTCTCCTGAACATGTATATTGTAAATAGTCATCTTCTAACTCGTGTGTTCTTCTGAACATGTATATTGTAAATAGTCATCTTCTAACTCATGCGTTCTCCTGAACATGTATATTGTAAATAGTCATCTTCTAACTCATGTGTTCTTCTGAACATGTATATTGTAAATAGTCATCTTCTAACTCATGTGTTCTCCTGAACATGTATATTGTAAATAGTCATCTTCTAACTCATGTATTCTCCTGAACATGTATATTGTAAATAGTCATCTTCTAACTCGTGTGTTCTTCTGAACATGTATATTTTAAATAGTCATCTTCTAACTCGTGTGCTTTCCTGAACATGTATATTGTTAATAGTCATCTTCTAACTCATGTGTTCTCCTGAACATGTATATTGTAAATAGTCATCTTCTAACTCATGTTCTCCTGACCTCTGCCACTGCTCATGATGTTGAGAATTGTCTGATAGCCACGATAGAAAATACCCACGTTTGTGAAAACATACTTCTCTATTTGATGTGAAGACAGATCACCATAACACTTACATGCAGAGGCGGACTTGGGTTGCTTGGGTCCCAGGACGAAGAAAATATTGGGCCCTCTAATTAAAAGAGAGGCATAAAAAATGGGTATGAAGTTGGCGGTAGTGGGGTCCATATAAACCCGGGGCCCCGGGTTAAATCAGCCCCTGCTTGCATGTTATTGCAATTCATTTAGAGTTTGCATTAGCCGTAAATTTTGACTAGATTCCCGCGGAGAGTTTGATATCGCTGGACCCTAGTCTCTACCCCCTCTAAGGGTGTATCCACTTTGATAATGGATCAATGTTTGAATTTATTCGAAAGCAATTTTTTTTCCTATCATTTCTTTATTTCATGCTGGTCTATTTTTTTTTTATTTTAATCGGATTAATTTATCTTCTGTTTTTATAGCCAGACTTAAACTGCTGTTTTTATAGCCAGACTTAAACTGCTGTTTTTTAGCCAGACTTAAACTGCTGTTTTTATAGCCAGACTTAAACTGCTGTTTTTATAGCCAGACTTAAACTGCTGTTTTTATAGCCAGACTTAAACTGCGATCGGTCTATTACAATATTTCCCAAAACGCGTTATGCTTACATTATTGCCGCAAGCGACGATTACGGATAAACTTAATGACGGTGTTGAAAACGTCTGAAAGATGCGCATGTCGATCACGTATCCATAATTTCTCAATTGGATTACCCTGTAGAAACGGAATGGACCATTAAGAACAAAAGCATCAGATAAAGATGGGCAAGTTAGTGCAGACAATGGATGCCGAAGAAAGAAATGAAAAAAGGGAAGGGGTGACGAGGTAAGACGAGGGGTTTGATAGACTCGAACAGTGGTGCAAGGTTAGACAGAAGTTGACAATCAAAAGAATTCTAGAAATTTCTTATTGCATACTCTTAATTGCAAAATACAGTTTTTGTGCTTTACAAGTCGATGAATCTACTTATATTGGCGAAATATGCCGATCTCGTGGCGTTATTTAGATACGAAACATAAAGAAATTCATGACGACTTTTTAATAAGCTAGCCTTTATCAGGTCATACAGCAGGAGAAGATATATTAAATATTATGATTACATTTATGCAGGAGAGCAAAACTGATTGAAATAAATGTGTTGAAATAAGCACTTCGGAGCAAAAGTATGATCGGAATCAATAAAGAACTCGTTGTGTTCTCCCTAATGTCATATCCACATATTGCTGCATACACAGAGGCTTTTTCTAAAGGTAAAATGACCGCTGATCTACAGAAAGTTTTGGATGAAAGTGTGAAAATCATTAACTTCATTAAAGGGCGCTGTCCCTTGACTGCATGCCTTTGTCACAACTGTGTCAAGAAACGGGCAGTAGCCATACTTAGCCTCTTTCTTACACCGGTGTTTGTTGCTTGTCTCGAGGTAAAATTCTATCTAAACCGATTTTTTCTACTTAGACATGAAATTCAATTTTTTTTTCTCCATGATAGATTTGAGCTGTTTACACTGTTTACTTGACTGGAAAACGCTATGTAAATCAGGCATATTCTCTGTTTCACAATGTCTCATCTCTGCAAGGCAAAGAAATTTCTTTGTTTCACGTTCTAGAAAATCCTACCATGGCAAAATTAAATCTGTGGCAAAAGGAGAGTTGGTAACGGAGAGGTGGACTCATTTTCCTTCTCTTCCAAAGTTTATAACAAGATTGATAGTTAAATTCATGCTGATAATCTGAAATGTATAACATAGTATTTAGAACATTTACCAGAGGGCCTGAAAGAATATTTTCCCGAAGAAAATATTAAATGGAAAAGAATACGTTCAAAATAAATAAGACATTCATCCCAGAAGTTTATCACTGACAGAAGAAAAGCAGTATGTGTTGGAATTAGCTTCAGGCGGATTCTTGAAAAAAGAAACTTAAGGGTGTAATCAATCCACAGTACTCAGAGTTATAGTTCTTTATTCAACATGTGTATCACCTTTCAACAGAGAAAATCACGAAATACATCTTGTCTTCTCTAACTTTATATCTATGTGAAGCTGGTTTTTTTTTTTTAAAACATATATTGACATTAGGTCAAAAAACAAACAGGGGTTTTGGATGTAAAACCAACATCTCAAATTGATATTAACTATTAGGGAACCAAATTTTAACGATGTGTCGTCTCATCTCAAACAATTTTATCCTTCTTATTGATTATAATGTACGTTCAACTTTTTATTTATTTTATCATGCATGAATTTTATTTTTCATTCATTATTATTTGTTTATGTACTATAAAGGGGAAAAAAGGACCCACACATTTTGATTGCTATTTAAGCATGCATTTTTTTTTTCACGAGGGTTACTTAGTATTAAAAAAAAAAATGAAAGGGGTACGTGGATGTGAAAAGTTTCGGAATCACCGGTCTATTATCATGTGCCGTTATCGGCTCGCATATGCAAAGTCAATATTTGACCCGTTTTAGAATATTTCATGTACGGCGGTCCTGGCAGAATAGGTGTGTGTGTGTGTGTGTGCTGATTAATTTTAATATCTCTTTGTTCTGGTTGTGCTCTATAAATGGAACCAGGCGTCATGTTTTGTTTACACTGTATCTTTTGTAATGGATTCACCCCCACCCCCATCTCCTTTTGATTCAACGCCACATCAAATAACAGCCATAATTATTTCATTACTTGCCGCATCAGATTGTAGTCTTTGGTCTCGGACACAGGGTAAAATTATAGTTCCCCCAGCTTGTTGGACTTTAAGGTGAAACTTTCTTTTACCCTGGACAAATTCACTCAGGGTCGAACCCGTGGATTTCTGATTTATAGTTGAGCGCTCTACACCACTCGGCCATCCGCCCACACACCACACAGTGAAATGACGAAATCGAAAATATACCCCCCTCAATCTCTTTTTATTATTGTAACTTACAGGCTTGCGAAGCCGGAGCCGTGGAGCCGCACTTTTTGCCGGACCCGAAAAAATCTGGCGGCTCCACGGCTCCCAAATGTTTTTTTTTTTTTAAAGCAGATTTTTTTTTTTTAGCTTTAAAATTCCAAATTTGTTTGATCGGTTGTCTCCTACAATTTGAAATGTCCTGTTTTACGAACGCCACAACAATAACAGCATTTAAATGATAGCGTGCACGCACATCACCATAAGAAATCTTTAATGGGGAATCGTTTTGTGTTCGTTTAAAATCTTGTTTACCCTCCGAAATTTTTTAATGGCATGTTATTATATATAAAGTTAAAATAGTTTTATTTCATAGAATAATTGTATCAATCATTTAAAAATAAATTTTTACTACGACGACAAATAGAACGCGTCATTTTGTATATTATTTGACCGCGAATTTGTAATAGACTAAAAACAAAATGGTCGCTTTCTGTATTTAACAATTTTATTATAAACATTATAGCTGAAATAGAGTAGATAAATTTATAAGGCTGTGGGTCCGAATAACAATCAGACTTTATTGGGACGGGGTCCGAATAAAAATCGGAGTTTATTTTTTTTCCGGGTCCGAATAGTCACTTCGAATTTATAAATAATAAATATAAATACTGAAGTCTTTAAAATATTTTAAATAATGTATCATTTTACTATTTGCTATTTGATCATTGAAATAACTTTTTATTACTTATGAAAATGGCGACTAGTGAAACCTCGGTCGAAAATAATGATATGATTCTGGATGCACTGAAATGGTTTGTTTTTAGTAAAACCGACAATGCGTATACTTTTCAAGTTCCTGACTATGGGGGTGAACGCGGCAAATTTGCATAACTTTTCATCAGCGGCATGTTTGCGTGGCGCAATTACAAAAAAATTTGTCTTGTGTGATACTATCTTAATAGGGAGCCGGAGCCGGAAAAAAAATTGGCGGCTCCGCAAGCCTGAACTTGACATCGAAAGAGCCGCATGCGGCTCGGGAGCGGCAGGTTGCCGAACCCTGGCTTAGACTAATGACTTGTAAACGGACGCCCCTCCCCCAAGCCCCCATTACCAGGCTAGTATTATTGCAAGTCCACGACGGACATGGTATGAATTTATAGTCGTTATTGAGTAATGACGAGCAGTTGCTGTTTGTTGTTTCGATAATCATTTCACCTGTCATGATGCCACAGTATACACTGTTTATTTAGGATGACACAGTTGCTCTAATAATTGATCTGGACACCCGACACGTAAAGCACATGTCCTGACGCCCCGAACTAATTTGCACCCGCTCACCACCACCGCTAATACACACTTGTCTCAACTCCCACCCACCCCCACCCCCTCACCACGGCATCAAATATTGGTATCCGCTGATCAGTAGATTTTTGTTGAACGTTCATTGGCTCGATTCAGTATCGATTCTTGAAAACTGTTGATTTGTCTCACGACCGTTGTAGATCAATAATCTTAAAAAGGATATTTTTTTTTGCCCATTAGTAATTCACATTTTTTGTCGATCTCTTACAGAATACAATAGTGTACACTAGATCTCTTGTAGAGTACAATAGTGTAGACTTGATCTCTTGTAGAGTACAATAGTGTAGACTTGATCTCTTGTAGAGTACAATAGTGTAGACTTGATCTCTTGTAGAGTACAAACATGTAGACCGAGTCTGTCGCATAGATTAAATTGTGGATCGTTGCAAGTAAAAAAAAAAGAAAAACGTTTAATGCTGTAGGCTGGTAACACATTCATGGTGTGATGGTTGTCGTTGTGTTCGTGGCAGTCATGCGTGGCAGTCATGCGTAGAGTACCAACCAGGACACAATACA
Source organism: Bulinus truncatus (assembly GCA_021962125.1). Lineage (NCBI taxonomy): Eukaryota > Metazoa > Mollusca > Gastropoda > Planorbidae > Bulinus > Bulinus truncatus. The sequence continues at coordinate 11,682,968 of JAGDYQ010000007.1, forward strand.
CGCCCCCGCCCCCCCCCCCCCACACATGCATTGTGCATGCTTTCCGAAGGTGGACGAACAAAAGTTCCCGCTTGATAAATATATCGTCATTCTAACATTGGTTTGTAATCTCCGGAAGAAAGAAACAAATTTCTGTCATTCCAATGGACTTTTTTTTGTTTTGTTATTTACTGTAACACGTTGTATCGAGTTTTTGCCTGGTGTTGAACTGTACTTATTATCAGCATTCTTTGTTTCTTCATCATTTATCATCATCAAAAGTTTTATTATTCTATTTATGATTCATCGTACGTTTCCTTTTGATTCGTTTTCAAACGAGCTTTGGGAATTTCTAAATTTACCTGGACTCTTTTAGCGCGATCCACATCGATATGTTATCAGTAAGTTGTCAACTTGGATACATCGGCTCTTCTGATACCGGATACTTATCAATACTTTCTATTTTAGAACGTTGTTACTTGAACTCTCGTCCCCCCCCCCCCACTCTCCTTATTTATTTTTTTGTTTTATTAAGGAGCTATTATCTGGTTTAAAACCCAGGTGACTGTTGAGCAATATGAATTACAGATATATAAACGTAATACTTTTATCAGATACCGTTTTCATAAAACACCGAGATATGATGGTCCAACGAATAAATACGTAATATATATATATATATATATATATATATATATATATATATATATATATATATATAATAATAAACATGAGAACCGAGTTCAATGCATACTGTTAGGACACCGTATAGAAACTGTATATTTGCTGAAGAGGGCCCCCCTTTAGCATTTGGGCCTCAGTCTGTCGCCCGGTTTGCCTATCCATAACTCCCCCCACCCCCTGCTGTCAATATTTTAAAATGTCACTAGAAGAGGGAAAACAAAAAAAAAAAAAGAAATATGACAAGCTTTTATGGCTCCATTTGTATTTTATTATTGTGGCACTTGACTCGGTGCTGTTGTTTCTTCAGTGATAAATAATAAATGCTTGTAACAGTTGTTTATTATGTTTTGCTCATTCGGTTTGCACGACATAATGATGGGAACAGTGCATGTTTTGACTGGGAATTGATTTTTTAATTTTTTTTAAAAATTATTATTGTTTTTTTACCAGTAATGATGACGTAAAATAGACCATAGGTTCCCAATCTTATATTGCTCGCAACCCTACGATGGATACTGTTCGGATTTCTGAAATCCAAACCCTTTTAGAAAATCCTTTCAACGGGGAAAGAGAATTCTTAACAAAAATGATAGATAAATATTTCTGTACTAGTAATGTGTTGATGTGAGGCATGCGATTGGTTGATACGTTTATTTGTGAGATCCGCGGTTAGAAATGAAAAGAGCATTTCCGACATCATTTTCAGTTGGATTTTTACAAACTCCAAACTTACTATTGCAGTCACAATTGTCCAGTACTGGGACTGAACGTTTGTGAGTCGGCTCACTTTAAATTGACACCGTTAACACCATAATCTTAAACCAAGAAAGGAATACATAATTAGGCCTGAGGACCACAATAGTGTTCATAGAACATCGATGGGATTATAGGTCACATGATGTATCTATGCGCCTAAAAAAATTATCGATTAAACAATTAATATAAGTTTTTTGGCGACCACATCAAAATAGTTTTCGCGACTCATCGGTGCAAGCACCTTGCTATGGACCGACATCCCGTGATAGTATTACTTTGACATGACCCAGTGCTGATCCACCTGGCGACGTGTTCAGGCCCATAAACAGGCAAGTATAAACCGAAAAAAAAAAATGGTTACTTTAATCATAAGTGTTTAAACAAAAACCGTTTTCTGTATAGAATGTCAAATTTTTTTTTCTTACGTGCTTTTACGGCGTACCGTGACACTACGACAGTCCAGAGATGGTACTTACACAAGGCATGCGATTCCAACACTGGCACGCGAGAAAAATTTTCCGGGTACGCAACAATCAAACATATCAACACAATTAAATTCTATAATACATCGTACATACAAAAGTATATGCTTCTAGCGCGCACATAAAATATCATTTCCATGTGCTTTAATGTTGCCAGTCTGTCACAAACCAGTCAGCCATCTCTGGTCCACAGCATTGACATTTTGACTGGGCGATATTAAAAGAATATCAGCGTATACATTGCAAATAAAGCGAACGTGGTTGTCGCCCAGTGTATGAATTTTTTAAAATGACTGGGCGACATACTTTTTGCACCAGGGCTACACAGATGTTGCCCAGTTACCCTATTAATAAAGTTTGCTCTGCGACTGACAGTGTCTGTATTTTGTAGGCACTGTGCTGTCTGTAGTAAGGAATCCTGTATAGAATAGTGACATTACTTTACTACCGTGGTAAAGATCTGGGACATTTAGTCCATTTCTTTATCGGTTACTTTATCCTGTAATGTCCCCCACCCCTTTCCTTTTGCTTTTCTATCTGACTCGAGCATACACATAACAGAGGTAGTTTCCACACGGCACGTGCCTAGTTCATGACTCTAGGGCTAGATCGTGTTACGGTAATATATGTATATATATATATATATATATATATCCTCTTTTAAGAATTAGTAACGGCTCTTTAAACCTGCAACTGCCGGAAGTTTATTTTTCTTCTTTTGTTATCGACTTTCTTCGATATTTTACAATATCTACTAACTGACTCTCATTTGGTTTTACCATTTTCTGCGTGCATTTTGCAATATTATACATAGTGTAGAAATATCCCACTGGTGAGCTCCCATGACGTCCATTTCATTTTAACATGGTAGTGAGATGGGCATCGCTAAATGGGTAGGGGCCAGTGGCGGACTTGGGTCGGTTGAGGACCCGCCCCCCCCCCCAGAAGGCCCTATAATAAATAAAGGAATCAAGTTGGGCTCTGCTAGGCCCCCGCTTAAGTTAAGGCCCCAGGCGCGCGTCTGTTTTGCCCGCTGTAGAGTCTCCGCCACCCCCCCCCCCCTCTCCCCCCCCCCCGGTTAGAGCCGAGCAATGTAGAATCACGCGAAGCGCTAAATTTATGCAACAATTTTTTTTTACATTTTAATTTTTAGAATTACATATTGCAGCACATTTGTATTTTCACATCATTGCGGCCTAAATTTTAACAGACGGAATATTATTGAAACGTAAAGGAAAATATCAAGTCTAAAAATGTTCCGTACCCGAATGGTATAACATATAGATAATTCAACACAAAAACCATTCATTTGTACATTATGGTTATTCAATTTGTGTGTGTGTCTGAATAAAAGAAACAAGAAACCAACTGATTTGGTCCCTGTCAACGCCCCCCCCCCACCCCTTTACACGAGAGAACATTGTTTAGATAATAGCACTGTATAATTAATGTACTCGGTGGGTTTCTCGGTGCGCTGTGCTTGAATACCTCTGAATAACGGCATTGTTGTCTTATTCATGATCTACCACAAGGTAATATTAACTTACCGGTTCTGTGCAATAATCACCAATACCCCTCAACACACACACACACACATACATATAAATATACACACTCACATATAAACACACACATATACACGCACCTAAATATATGCATATAACGTGTGTGTGTGTTTGTGTACTGAAACTTGTTTAATCTAAATGATAAGGAAGTGAAATAGTAGATCATCTATCTGCGGAAATAGAACGAAAGATACGGAGAGTGAATAATAAAAGAGTTGAGAGTGAGGATTGGGGACAGAAAATGGGGGGGGGGGTATAGCTGAAAATAAGTTCTGCTTGCGAGATGATCTACAAACCATATAAGACACGTTTGACTCAGTGTGTGAGATTAAGATAACAACGCATACAAGACTGCCGCGAGCTAATCATGGGCTCCTGACAACTTCACCAAACTGGGGCCCCCTTCTGATCACATCCACCCACCAGTTGCTGGTATTTTTTCTTAGCTAAACAGCCCCCCCCCCCCTTTTCCCCTGAGTCAGCCCTGGCGCATTGCTGAAAATTTAAAAAAAAAAATACACGACACAATTATTGTATAAAAAAAGATATGTGCATCCCACAAAACTATCATAGGCTCGCGGTGCCTCCAAATAGTTGGCGACCCTTATCACGTCTCGAGCCACACTTTGAGAATGATTGCTGTTGGCCGAGAGAAAGAGAGAAGTGCAAGGGAGGAGGAGGAGGAGGACACAATATACGCGCCTTGCCTACTTCCTGGTTGACGGTCATAAATCATAAGCTAAAGAAAACTTATTAAATGGAGACCGGTTTTCTTCTGTAGCTTTGTTCTGTTTATATTTTAGAACAAGTTCTTCCAGCTGAACTATTTTGATTTCTTCCTAACCTAATGGGCGCTATTTTTTACCTAAACATTAAGTAACTTTTTTTTTCCCAAATAATACAAGAATAAAAGCAAACAGTTGATAAACCATTGTGTTTTTTTAATGTATATATATATATATATATATATATATATATATATATATATATATATATTTACAGGATATATGGGCTACATGTTCAATTATTTATATTTCCTTTGAATGTCTAATGCTTATGTGGTGAATAAGAACCGCATTCCGGCCTTTAGTAATGCATACATACTACATACATATATGGCTTAATGCAACAACAAAAAAACAAATCCTATTAGGAACCTCACAATAGTCAGTTTAAGAAGATTAAGTGAATAATTGTAAAGAAATAATAAACCGACTCGATGAAAGCTGCGATACATTCAACTCGAGTGCCTCACTCACATGTCTGTTTATCTAGGCCAGTGGTTGTCACTTTTTTTTGTGTGTGGCGATTCGCGACCCACTAATGTACGCCTGTTCGTTTTGTCACTCACCGGTACAGAATTTTTTATTTTTTTTTTTTTGTTAAAATGGGTAAATGATAAGTAGATACACTGAAATGAATGTTGTGTTTATCGTCAATTAAGTTGTTCAACTTTTTTTTTGCCGACCAACTGTCGCGAGCGTACTTTGACAAGCACTGATGTAAGCCATTGAGCCCTTTTTCTAATTTTTTTTTCTGAGAAAATTGTTTCGTTTCATTTCAGTCCAGGAAGACTTTTTTTTTTATACACATTCAAGGACAGTGGCTCTCAAACTTGTAAAGGATTTCTTAAGTGGCGATCTTTTAAATTTTTGTAGGGTATTTTGATCACCAAGAAAACATGTCTACTTGGCACCAATCAGAGAAAATCTCGAAATTTCAACTGAATGACCCATCACGGTTCCGACGGAATCGCTTCGCTCTTTCAAATGACGTTGATCTCTCCACTTTGAGAACCACTGCTCAAGATGAAAAATTCTATTTACCCCCCCCCCCCTCTTTCCGGTGTGTGCATTTATCCGTAAATCTGCTGGCGGTGTTGTGTTATTACAAAAAAAAAAATAGTTTCTTTTTTTCTTTGACTAAACATCAGCCTCCCCCCCCCCCGTTTTGTGCATGAAAAGAGTTGTATTATTGATACTCTTCCTCCTCATTGCAATATGTTGTATTTCTACTCCTGAATGTCGTGAACGCTTCATTCTAATCGGGCATGGAAATCTAGAAATAGCATCAGGAAGGACAACCAATATTTTAAAAAATACGGTTTAGGCTGACACACAATCAAGTGTTTAGCGTAAGTCTTCATGTTTAATAGCAGTTTTGTATATTTGGTACTTATGTTTTTATGAAATAAACACAAACGCAATTAAAGTTTGAAAACTTTTAATAACAAATTTTTTAATTTAAAATCTTTATTTTGTCAATTTATTTATTTTTCGTTTTTTCATTGGTTTTTCATGAACCGTTTCATTCAATTGCTTAACATAATTTTTAGACGAACAATTAAAAAATTTAACAGAAATAAGTTCTTTTAAATTATGATTGAAATTACAAACATTTTCTTCAATCAGCAATGACTCATCAATTGTTACTCTATCAACAATTTTAACAAAACAATTTTTTTTTATTTGTTTGTCCTAGAAATAGTTTCAGACTATTTGCTGATCTTTTCAATGCATTGAATACTTTCCAATTTTGTAGGCAAGTAGAGAAGGTGTACTCAGATGGCTTCAATAGCCCTCCTCTGTTGACATCGTTCAAAAAAACATCCAGCTTTTTCAATCTTAATTCGTCAATGTCTTTAAATTTTTCATCGACTAATATTTCTCTACAGCTGGTACACTTATTCTGATGAATGATGGAATGTGCAATTGCTCCTGCAACATAATATATTGTTGATGCTTCATCGTCATTAGGGCTTTCCGAAATTTTTAAACAATCTAAAATTGCATTTACATTTTCATCCGTACCAGCTGGCAAGCTTTTAACATCATCAATGAAATCATCGATCTCGCTAATATTCAATTTTGAATGACTCAACAGAGAAATCATTTTTATCTTGGTGTTGCTATCTGCAACTTGCCGAACTGAGACAAAATAATTGCCCCCTGACATTTGGCGCAACCATCCAAATCTCAACTCTATGGGGTCCGACTGCAGATGACCAAGGAGGATGAATTTCAATTCTGTCTCACTCATCAAATATTTGCAACAATTAGCAAGAGCTGAACATGTTTGACCAACAGCCAAATAAGTCTCACGACTGAGTCCTTTTGTTTTTGCGTTTTGCCAGCTGTGTAGGAAATCACGAAATTCTAAGAGAAATTCTATTTTCCAATCAGAGGAAGATTTTACTGGATCCATGTGGTAGTTTCTTTTTCCCTTCGAACAAGTTTTTACATTTAAAACTTCCCAGAGTTTGGTGATAATACCCACAAACCAAGCTGTTGCACTCCATTCAACTTTATTTTCATGCTCCACATAATATTTTAAAGCATTCACAGTCGATTCGCAAAACACTGACGATGAGAGTTTGACAGACATTTTCTCAATATTTGTAGGATTCAGTACTTTCGCATTCAGCTTGTATGCTTTTTTAACAACCATGTTCAGCTCCAAGTTGTAAAGATCCTCAATGTGCTGAAAATCGGCTGATGAATCAGGTGCTGCAATGTTATTGTTGCAAAATTTCGGAAAGGATCGTCGATTCAAAAAGTTATTGTATATATTTTTTAAATTGTGGACTGCATCGAAAATTAAAAACATTGGCTGATTAGTCCATTTGTTTTCAATAGATGGTTTAATCGCGCCTCCACAAAGTTCTTGAATATAAAACTTTCTGTTAACAGCTGCATTGTCAACCGAAATGCCAATTACAGTAACCCCTGCTCGGTGCACCATTTCCATCACTTCTGTGTAACATTGATGCATTTGGCCAGCAGTCAAATTATGGATAGGGTAGAGAGCTACCATATCTCTAAATTTACGACAAAGAGATTTAACCATAAAACACAGAAGAGTAGAAGCTTGTTCGCCTTCAGCTGTCAAACCATGAAACTTGCCGGAAAAGTATTCAACACGATTATTTCATCGATTATGATTGTGCACATTCTTTCCAGCTGGTTTAATGTGCTAACACGAAGTGTGAGGTAACTTGTGTTATCAAGCCCTGTTTTTTCATTTACTCGTCTTGTTAGTTTTTTTAAAGTGTTTATTGAAGGCAGGTTCAAAACTTCACTTTCCAATATTTTAGAGTAAGATGCAGTGCCTGGTGCATATACCAGATATGACCAAATAATGGTTTGTGGTGTGTATGTTCTCGCATGTTTGTTCACCCCCACCAATTGTAACTGATCAACAAGAACTTGTATTTGTTGAAAAACAGGATTTGAATCTTCATAAAAAGTCATCATTTTTTTCAAATTTGATTTTGCTTCTTGCTTGATCTCATCAAAGGTTTCATGAAATGGAGTTTCATCAAAACATTTTAAACGAGCAAGCAAATTCAACAACTGACTCATTGTTTCCAAATTGGAAGAACAAATATCGTTTGAAAATGATTTAGATAATTGTTTTCCTTTGTGATGTAGTGAAATGTCGAATGATTTTGAAATTGAAATTGATGATTTAATAAACAAAATGTTATTCTGAAATTCCAACGAATAAATATATAAATGTTCATTTTGAATATGGAGTTGATATCCAGAAGGTATTTTCTCTTTACTTAATTTTTCTTTTAGATCAACTAAAGATAACTTGTTTATGACATCATTTTCATTAAACAAGTTTTCCAACTCCATCATTTGACTTTCAACAACTTCTTGTCGAGCTGATGACGAAGACTTCATTGTTGTTGTACGGTACTTTGGAGTTGATAAGTATGATGGTGCATTCTGAAAAATACTTGGCACTGCATCCTCTTTTAATTTAATTTTTGGTCTAACAGGTTTATTGGATTCACATCTTTTCTTTGATCGAGACATGTTTGTATCTTTTACATCACTAACAAAATCACTTGGCAAAAAATGGAGCGAACACATTTTTGAATATTTCCCAGGCTGAAAATTTTGGCAAGGATTAGCTCTAATCCATTTTTCACATAATTCCACATTGTTTAATGGATACGAATGAAAAGAAACTCCTTTACTTTCCGCTTTTTCAACACTGTCATATCCACTTTTGCATCCGTATGCAGAACACTTATTGACCATTTTCTTAGTTATTTATTATATTTATAATTAGATTTATAAACCAAAACAATTATTATACGTAAATTTTACCGAGAAAAAGAGAAATTTTAGAAAAACAACAGTAATAACACAAAATAAAATCCGAATAAACAATGGACGAACGAAAACAAGCAAGCATGTATATAATAGTGCAACTTTGTTTAACCCTTGCGTCAGCCTAAACCGTACACGGCTAGAATGAAATTTTGTTTGGTTGTCTATCCTGGTGTTATATCTAGATATCCATGAATCGGGGAAACACTTCAGGTGCACGTGTTTTTCAGTGGGAATTGAATCGACCCCTCCCCCATTCCTCCTTAAAAAAAAACAACTTCCTATACTGTTTGCATTTCTCTCTCTCTCTCTCTCTCTCTCTCTCTCTCTCTCTCTCTCTCTCTCTCTCTCTCTCTGTGTGTGCTGTGTGTGTGTGTACTGGCCTGTGTATATATTATACAGTTAAAAGGTACTACACGCGATGTAGTTCGACTTCAGACTTGTGATGTATATTGAATGTTTTCAAATAATGGGATTTACAACAAAAGTGTATTATTGTTGAATAGATTTTTTTTTACCAAGAGAGTATGTGTGTGTTTGTGTGTGTGTGTGTGTGTGTGTTCAGTGTTGTAGGATACAATTGTGGACCCTTTAAAAAAAAAAGAGAAATGTAAAATAAAAAAAAAGTTAAACGTTGTTTAGCGGGGCCGTCCTCTCGAAGCCAGGTTTCCATAAAACATGCTTGAGAACGGGAATATGTACACTGTCCTATAGACAGTTGCATTCACGTCTGGTCTTCTGTTAACGGTTTTGTCTGGTTTTCTGCTCATGGTGTTGTCAGGTCTTCTGTTAAAGGTGTTGTCTGCTCTTCTGTATGACTTTATAAGTATTAGGTGAAAAAAAAGTTTAGTTTGTATGACAGAAATAACTTTCGCCGTCTATTTACCATCCCGATTATTTTGTTTTATATTTTTAAGCCAGAAAACACGAATTGGCTTTACGCAGGGGCTCAAATTGGCACTAACTGTCAACCTTTTTTTTTTGTGCATTGTTACGGGTTCGATTACCACCTTTGTCTATTCACCCACCTATGACTTCAGTAGTGCCTCCATTGGCATTGCACTCATGACTATGTGTATGTGGGAGGGGGGGTGTACAAACAGCACTACAGAATAGTTTATATGATCTATAGATTAGCACCTCATCTTTACAGGGACTTCAATCAAGGCCGTAGCCAAAATTTTGCTTTGGGGGGGGGGGGGGAGGGCGGAGAGTTTTTTATAAGAAAAAATTGGAACGCAATATGATAAAGAATGTTTTTAAAATATTTATTTATTACGTGAACAAGTATTTAGTAATACACTATGTGATTATTATATATAATTAATTAATATTATATTTTTTACATAATTTTTACTTTATGCATATTGATAGAAGTATATTTTATAATAGAATTTTATTTTTGGAATTAATTCGGCTACACGGCCTTGACTTCAATTGTAACAAACTGTTAGACTTCTGCTGACATACACGATGATCCAGCCTTTGCATCATCCTACTGAAGCACCATACGTTTGTCAATATCGTGTGTTTGTTCTCTTTATTTATGTACATAATGAAATCGAAGTGCCTAAATTAGAACTTATTCAAATTTATGTGAACGTTTTAAACAAAAAAAAAAGAGTATCAAAATTCAAAGGCGGCGAACAGTCGGGTATCAGAGTCTCACCAATCATGTGCCAACTGTCACAAATAAACACAGTGTAAACATAATAGGCATTAAGACACAATGCAATTGCGATATTAATAGCATGTGGCTCACCAGAAGTACATTAGCAGAAAAGTGTTAACTTAATACACAGATAATGCCTGACTGAAGTGGACTGTATTCTCATGTGTGTACATTTTATCTCATTCACGTGTTTACATATTATCTGTTTCTTTCACGTATTTACATTTTATCTGTCCCTTTCACGTGTTTACATTTTATCTATTTCTGACACGTGTTTACATTTTATCTATTTCTGACACGTGTTTACATTTTATCTATTTCTGACACGTGTTTACATTTTATCTATTTCTTTCAGGTGTTTACATTTTATCTATTTCTTTCACGTGTTTACATTTTATCTATTTCTATCACGTGGTTACATTTTATCTATTTCTATCACGTGTCTACATTTTATCTATTTCTTTCACGTGTGTACATTTTATCTCTTCAGACTTCATCAGTAGCTGAGCCTGGGATTAGGCTCAGCAGCTGCGCTCTTGGCGCAGTCATGCGATTATCCCTTCGTCGCGGCCTACGCTGCTTGTTGGTGATCGCCATGCTGGGCTTCGTGTTGCTAAACTTACATGTACTGTACAACACTCCAGGCTCAACAGCCAGGTAGGTGCTTAGCATTATCAATTACTCTCTTATTTAGTGTGTGTCTCATTGTCTCTCTGCCTGTCTCCTAATATCCCTGCCTGTCTCCTATCTCCCCTCCTGTCCCCTTGCCTATTTTCCTGTCTCCTAATCTCCCTGCCTGTCTCCTAATCTCCCTGGCTGTCTCCTTGCCTCCCTGCCTGTCACCTTGCCTCATTCTGTGTGATAGGCGTCCCAGAGGGTGGGGTACTTGGTACATATACTCGAGTACATTTTTGGAGTATTGGTACCTTGGGTACTTGCTTGAACTTGCAAGGTCAGTACTTGCAGCATCGCAGGTATGTACTCCACATCATCATATTTTTATTTAGGTCTACCTATCCATCCATCCATCCATCCATCTATCTATCTATCTATCTATCTATCTATCTATCTATCTATCTATCTATCTATCTATCTATCTATCTATCTATCTATCTATCTATCTATCTATCTATCTATCTATCTATCTATCTATCTATCTATCTATCTATCTATCTATCTATCTATCTATCTATCTATCTATCTATCTATCTATCTATCTATCTATCTATCTATCTATCTATCTATCTATCTATCTATCTATCTATCTATCTATCTATCTATCTATCTATCTATCTATCTATCTATCTATCTATCTATCTATCTATCTATCTATCTATCTATCTATCTATCTATCTATCTATCTATCTATCTATCTATCTATCTATCTATCTATCTATCTATCTATCTATATCATATCTATCTATCTATATCTATCTATATCTATCTATCTATCAATCAATCAATCATCTGCCTGTCTGTCTGTCTGCCTGTCCATCTGTCTGTCTGTATAATCTATAAAAGCTTGGACTGTGCATATTTTACTTTCTTTAACTGCTGTTTTTTTTTTTTTTAAAGTTAAAAGTTTTTCTCTTTTACTTATTGTTGGAGTCTTGTTTAATCTCTGTTTAGGAAACTTTAAAATATACATTAGGCATTGAAAGCTGTGTTGGTAATTTTTATGTAAATTATTGATTTCACTGTCCTTTTGATGGGGATTGAGTGAAAGTACCACAGATGGCCACAGATTATTCAACAGATTATTGTCAACATGAAAAGATCAATAAGAAAAAATTGACATTTTTTTTTTTTCAATTTTCACTCCTAAAAATAAAAATTCTGTTTAGCCAACTTGGAGTTCATGAAACTTCTGTTCTTAGTCAAGCTTCATATCAAAAGTGTTAGCTATTTGAATGCAGAAGCATTTCCTCACTATTACATTTTTAAATAAAGGCCTGTTTGCTGTTTACCTGATTCATAAATATTTTTTTTTTAGTATATCTTAAGAAGTACTAAGTACTGGTCTCACATTTTACTTGTTTTTTTTTTAAAGGAAGGTTGGGGCACAATTGAATTACCTTGAAAGTGTTTAAAGTTTGATTTGAGTCTTCTCAACACCTGAGTCTTTCTTTTTTCCTTGTGATCTCTGTTTCTATGTTGTTGTTTTTTTTTTAATTAAATTTGAATTTGAATGGTAAAATATGTCAGTATTTATTCCTACTGCCATGTCATAATTCACTTTCTTTCATTCCTACCCCCTTTAATCATGATATAAAAACAAATTAATATTGATATAACATAAAAAAAAATTAGTTTTTTATATTTTTTTTGCTACTTGGTCTCATTGGGTTTGTTTTGATTTAAAACTATCTTAATTGAAGTCTAGTTTCAGTATTAAAGTAAATGTGATGTGTTTGTTTCTTTGTTCTCCCAGCGAGCGAGCAAGGACAACAGGGACTCTGTCTCAGAGTGGCGGCACTGATGTCCACGTTCAGTACACTGTCAGGGAGTCGTCGGGAACTCCAAAGTTGAGTTTGCTCATCACCCCCAAACCTGTCAACTCATCATCTAACTACACAGCCACTGTCAAACCCAGGTGAAAACAGCAGCCATTGGTCTCAAACCATGATGTATACTTTCAGATTATAAGTTATTTAATTTGATTTAAGTAATGGGGAAAATAAGTTCTAACAGTATATTCATAATAGTCTTATGATTGAAAGATTAATTATGAAAGTTAATGTCAGGATGTCATGAGATGTTCACATAGACTAGCATAGAGCATGTAGAGGCTATGGATGCACAGCAGATATAGTTAGGTAACTAGACTCTGGGATTTGAGCCCGCAACTTACAACAATATAGATAGTCTACAGATGAAGGTTGGGCACCAAGATTTATGTGTGAAATCCCTTGTAAGGATGAGATGAAATCTCTTAGATCCTATAAACCACTAATGGGACGGTTTTTATGGTGCCCTTCTTTCATCCCCACCATAGCCGATAGTGCAATGACCATGGAGGCACCATGACCTGAAATATCTATTGGTCCTCACCGGAGATCGAACCAGGGACCCTCAGGTCGATAGTCAAGTGCTTTACCACACAACCATCTGTTCCCTAAACAAAATCGCCAACCTAAATGGGACAATTTTTAGGTTTTTGTAGTGCCCTTCAGCTGGAAGTATAATGGCTATGGGAGACATTGAGGGAACTGTAGCCATGACCTGAAAATTTCCTTGGTCCTCACCGGAGATTGAACCAAGTATCGTCAGGTTGACAGTCGAGTACTTTTACCGCACGAGACCATCCTCCCCATACCAAGATTTATAGCATTAGCTATTTCTTCTCTCTTAAAAGCTGTTTGTCAGTCTTCTATTGTCATTTAGTCAATGCACCATGATTTTTTGAATTTTGTTAACCAGAATGACTGATTTCTTTGATCTTGTCTTATGCTTTTTTTTATTGACAGTAAATGTCAGCAGGTGTCTCAACTTTGTAGCACTTTTAATTCATTGGTTTTTTTTTTTTATATTTTGTCATTATATAGAAGCCTTCAATTAATTAAATTATCCATACGATTTCTTACAAAGAGACACATTTGTTTTTAATCATGTGATTTTTTTATCTGTTCAAGCCAAGCCACTCAACATATGTTATCCATTTAATACTTAAGAATGTTGTCAATGTTTCATGGTTTAATTTTTCTACTTCTATTCATCCCAACCAGGTATCACCGTAACATTACAGTTAATGACACCGAGGCCTTGAAACAAGAAATCGCCCGTATCAATACAGAACAGTATGTCCACAATTTGGACAAGTTTGGCCTGAGCCTTGGCTCACAGAGTTTAGTTATTGTCATACAGACCCATGACAGGCCAGAGTACCTGAAGATTTTGTTGGATTCTCTCAGGAAAGTCAAGGATGTAGAGAAGAGTCTACTCATTGTTAGCCATGATGTTTATTCTAGTCAGCTGAATGAACTCATTGAAGCTATTGATTACTGCCCTGTAAGCTATACTATACGTAATAGATTGGTTTTTATCTTCTTTTTTTTCTTTCTTTTTTTTTATCTTTTTGTTTTTTTTATCTTTTTTTTTTTTTTATTCTAAAATGAATTTTTATGCCTTCAGTAACTGAATTAACATGAATTAAAATAAAAACAATTGTATTTATTACAGGTGATGCAGATATTTTTCCCTTATTCGCAACAAATTTATAGTAAAGAATTTCCTGGACAGCATCCAAACGATTGCCCTAGAAATGCCAAAAAGGACGAGTAAGTCTCTTAAAAATAATAACATTGTCCAGCTTTATCATATATAGTGTTTATAAATATTTTAAGCTCAAGTTTAACTTCTTTTTTTTTTTAATTTCCATGTAATGGCAGAGCTATTGCTTCAAAGTGTAATAATGCTGAGCATCCAGATAAATATGGCCATTACAGAGAGGCCAAGTATTGTCAGGCCAAACATCATTGGATTTGGAAAGTAAGATTATTCAACTATTAATTTTAGGCCTAAAATTATTAATTGATCAATTCGTAGTTTGAGTTTTTATTTTTCATTGCACATTATCAATGCTTGCTTTTACAATTACAAAAAAATATTTTATTCATTTGGGTTCATTCTTCTAGCTTTTAAGGGCTTCTCATTTTCGAATAAGACAAGAACTCAATATGGTGGCAGACCTTACTTTCAATTTTAGAATATTAATGCATATAAAATGTACTTAAGTAGGCATTCCATACTAGATGTTATCATGATATAGAATGCAATACTTGTAAAGTCAATTGAATCAATATATTAATATAGTCAAATTATATTAAACAGGTTTTCATTTATAGAAATTAGAGTATGTTAGAAAGGTCTGATGTTTGTGTTCAAGCGCCCAACGTTTTTCGTTTTTTAAAAATTAGAAGCGCTTATAAAGTCTATTACCATGTGACCATTTTATTCATAAATTATTTTCTGCTTTTTGGTACGCAAGAAAAACGTTGTTTTTTATAAAATATTTTTTATAATATATTTTTTATTTCTACTCTTTAGTTGTTTTTTTTTTCAATTTATACATACGAAGAGTTATAACAAGAAGTGACCCCAGAAAGACAAACAAGAAGTGACACCGGAAAGACAAACAAGAAGTGACCCTGAAAGACAAACAAGAAGTTAATAAAAAACGTTGTTTTCGAAAATACTTAAGAAACTCATCAAATCATAATGAAATAGTAAGAATCATTGGGTTCTGAGCTATATTGAAAGTATTAGACATAGCTTATCGGAAAGTGGTCTACAATTGGATTGCCAAATTCCGGACAGACAAACAAGAAATGACCCCGGGAAGACAAACAAGAAATGACCCCGGAATGGCAAACTATAAGGTGAAGTTAACAAAAACATTGTAAAAAAGCACTCAGTTGAACAGTTCGTAACCATTAATGTTAAAAATATGCGCAGGCAATTTCATATGGAAAAGCATATTCGATGTTGTCTCTAACTATTACTTTGTATAATTCGGCATGTTCAATGTGTTGTTTTCAGATTTTGATGCACAAATATTGTGGCGAATATATTGTAGTTCAGTATATACATTATTGTTCAGACTGTCAAGTAAATATTTATTAGCCTTACACAACACTGAGATGTTTGTGATACATCGATCAAACAAGAAATCGAACTGCTACATCATTATATACCTGTCTCGTCTACTCATCTCTGTGTCAAGTTTGTAAACAAAGGCGTAGAAAGAATATATACAAAATTTGTCTCTGCATTCAGAGATACCTCTGAGCATCACCATCAATACCACTGTCTTTTGTTTACGATAATGGTCAAAGTTGACTTATATCCACACCTGGTTATTTTTTAGCAGCTTCTTCAAATCTTTCTAATTCATACCTAGTTTTGTGCAAGTGATATTGTTGGTTAGAATATAAGCCAGCACACGTTTGTTCAACTACTTGTTTTGTAGAGCTTTATTGAAAATGTTGTAACACTTCTTCTTAAAACACAAGCATGAAAGCAAATTCTAATTATTGCATCTACTTTGTAAATATTCAGTTTATTAAGCCATCTTGCAAAATACAGTCATTCAATGGCACATCGACAAATTAGCACTATTCACAGTTGTTTTCACTAAAGACTAAAACGGAAGTGTTGGTCTCTACGCATTAGTTAGTTACGTAGCACAAACATTTCCTAAAAAAAGTAAAAGCACAAGAAAACCTCGAAGAAAAATACCAAAAAGACGGGGGATGTTGAGGTATTTTATCACCCGGTTTTGTTTTGGGACCCTGGTTAAATAATGTGCATCCAATATTATATTCGCGATTTGCTAATGTCATGTCGATTACGCCCGCCTACCAGGACAATATACACATTTTTCTTTGAGGTCTTGTAGTCCCTCCCCCCCCAATGCTTGGTGCCCTAAGCACTGCCTTGTTTACCTAATGGTTAATCCAGGCATTTGTTCTATTGCATTTGGAACATTTTTAATGGCTACGTTTTTCAAGTAAATCAATACATTTTTTTAACTTTTATAAACATAATGTACAGTAAGCAAGAATAAGTAGTCATTGTATTCATTTTTAATAACATCTTGGCAATTTAATTTTTTGTTTAGGTATGCACAGATATAAACGAATGTCAAAATGAAACTATTGGTGGCTGTGTACCTTATTCTGAATGTATTAATACGCCAGTAAGTTGTCGCATTTATTTATCTAAAAATAGAGAAATATCACTTGGAACCCAATAGATGTGTAAAGTCCCTGTAAGGATGTAGATGAAATCCCTTAGATCCTATAAACCACTAATGGGACGGTTTTATGGTGCCCTTCTTTCATCCCCACCATAGCCGATAGTGCAATGGTCATGGAGGCACCACGGGAGGTATATCGGGAACTTAGCGAGCCAAGACCTGAAAATTTCCTTGGTCCTCACCGGAGATCGAACCAGGTACCTTC
Source organism: Bulinus truncatus (assembly GCA_021962125.1). NCBI lineage: Eukaryota > Metazoa > Mollusca > Gastropoda > Planorbidae > Bulinus > Bulinus truncatus. The sequence continues at coordinate 11,700,191 of JAGDYQ010000007.1, forward strand.
AGGTCGACAGTCGAGCGCGTTACCGCACGACCATCCGTCCCCTGAACCCAATAGATAGAGCCCATCACATTTTGTTTACATATACATTTACCTTAAACTATGTTAAATTATTTTTATTTGTACATAGAGACGGACGGACGGGCACGAACAAGAATTTCTATTTTTCTGATTTTTTCTCCCCATGAAAAACTAGAAGGGTTCCAAATTCAAGAAAAAATGTTACTTAACAATTGAATGGTCATAGAAGAGTTAATATTTTAATGACGGTGATTAACATCTCTGTAATGATGCCGATGAGTGTAACATTAATGTTTTTTATGCTACATATATACAAAAAGGAATAAACCTAAATAGCGCCATTAAAAAATGCCTACGTCCCCAACCCGGAAATAAAAAAAAATGAAGAATATTTGATAGACATTAATTTGCTTCTCCGTTCATTTGGTTTCATAGTGGCTTCTTATTAATCGACCAATGTCGACCTTTTCTGCCGGTATCTTTAAAAATACCTTGCATCACTTGAATAGATTGTTACGTGTCACAAATTCGTGGCCTGTATAGCTTACTCAATAGATATTATATAAACAATTTAAAAGATCTAATACAATTAATTATTACTCTTTCATAAATAAAACTGACTTGTTTCAGTGGCGAACTTAGGCCTAGGTGCATTATTACGCGCGCCTAGGGCCTCAGATAATTTAGCCCCAAAATTTGGTTTTATAAAAGAAATAAAAAATAGTTGGGCACCTTACATCCAGATTTTAATTAATAATTCTAATTCAAATTTTAATTTTTTGCAAATTGCAAATAACTAATTGTTAATTCCCAGTTTATTACACTATTTTGATAATTTTGTTCTTGCTACCCACTACGCTTTGTGTGGATGAATGATCATTGATCATTTTTCCTTTGTTAGTAGCTGATTGCGACACAATCGTTTCATTAAAACTATGTCTATGAGACAATATCCCTCAGGTGCAAAAGACATATCAAAAGAAAAGAAAAGCAGAAGATGCGAAAACGAAGGCGCCTTGTTGACATTTTTAGCGAAACGACCTGTAATCCCACAATCAGAAACTACTCAAACAGAAATAACAGCTAATGATCTAAGTCCAGTCGTCTCGGCAACACCCAGTATGGATTCTGAGCCCGAGCCAAAAGACTTGCCAGAACCTGAACAGCTGGCTGAAGGTCCTATACCGGAGGTCGTGAGTAGTGAAACTGTTGATGATAATAAACGTGGTGAAATTTTGACAGATATTGCTATGTGGCCAGCGAATTTGACAGAAACCATGGGTAATTATGTTTTGGATTTCAAACCAAAAATGTTGGCGACTTTTCACGCGCTGGCATATTGATGGCCACGTTCAAGCAATGTGCACTTTCGCTAAATGCTTGAACGCAAAAGGGCGTATTGACGAACAGATGGCCAAACAGTTAGATGACGAAAGGCAATACTGGAGAGAAGTTCTACTACAGCAACTGTACAGTTTCTTTCCTCTGAAGGCTTGGCCTTTCGTGGTCATGCCAACAATGACGGTAATTTTACCAGTTGCTTGAATTACTTGTCAAAATTTGACCCTTTCTTAGCAAATCATATTGCACGGTACGATAACAAGGGTAGTGGTTCTGTCAGTTATTTGTCACATGCTACTTGTGACGAATTTATTAAAATAATGGGCAATGCTGTCAGAGATCAGTTTATATCAGAAGTAAAGAAATCGATATATTTCTCTTTGATTGTTGATTCAACACCTGATGTTAGCCACGTGGACCAGCTAACTGTGATACTCAGATATGTTCTTATTGATGGTGAAATTAAAGAACGATTTTTAACTTTTGTTGACATCTATGCTCATAACGCTCAAAATCTGGAGCAAGTGATACTAGACGTTTTGAAGAACTGGGGATTAGATATCACAAAATGCAGGGAACAGAGCTACGCCAATGCTTCTAACATGTCTGGCAGATACTCTTGCAGGCTCGAATCAAGGCACACAGTCCCAATGCTTACAATTCCCTGCTCCAGCCATAGCTTAAATCTATTTGGTAATGCGGTAGAATCGTCGCTTTCAGCAGTATCATACTTTGACTTTATTCAACATGTTTATAAGGTTCTCACATCATCATTGGTGGAACATCCAAAAAGTCATCTAGTCAAAAATGGATGCACCATAAAGAAAGTTTCGGACACAAGATGGTCAGCTAGAGCAGATGCAGGTTGCATTGCACTCAGAACTACATTGGTATCAGGAAGGCTCTTCAAGCAGCCGAGGTGATCGGGGCAGACTGTAAGAAGAAATGAGGCTAACGCTCTTGCTAATAAAATGGATCTTTTTGAAACTGCATTGATGACTGTTCTTGGGATACAATTTTACAGCGGATGAATGCAACAGCAAACCTGCAAAAATTCAATTTATATCTTGATGCTGGTGTAAATCTTCTAGAATCACTAAAGCTATTTATTAACAACGAAGTGTGAAACGATTTCACTCGTACTGAAGAGCGAGCAGCATTGCTTATGAACGAGGATCTCAAAGACTGTAAATATCAAGATGAAGTGAGCCGCAAGAAGAAGCGAAAACCGTTTTCTGATGAAAGCAATGTACCGGAAGTTATTTTAACTGGTCGCGATAATTTTATTGTTAACACAGTAAAACCATTTGTGACAGATTGATCACGGAACTTGATCACAGAAACGAAGCATACAAATGTATACATGATTTGTTTAGTCTATTTTTCAAGGACAGGTAGATGACTTGAACAAAAGATTTCGGCCTTGTTAGAAGAATACAAAGACGATGTTAATTCTGATATCACTGCCAATGAAATCAAACAGTTTTTGCATTTCGCTAAAGAAGAAGGCGCTAAATCTGCGGTAGAGATGTACCAGCTTATAGCAGTGGGTGGAATACAATGTACATTTTCCAATGTGGAAACCCTTCTAAGAATCTTTCACCATTCCTATATCAAATGCAACTGGAGAACGGTCATTTCTGTGTTGAAAAGGATCACATCAGCCAATGTAGGCTGGGAGATTTGTCTATTTATGCATTGATCCAAAGGAGACATTAGAATACGATTTCAATGCGCTCATTGACACGTTTGCGAAATTGAAGAACAGAAAAAGTTATATAACTGTAATAAACTGACAATTGTAAGTTCTAGCTAGTATGCATAACTATGTAGTATGCATGTTAAATAATACATGAGTGTTCTGACTATTGTTGTATTCTGATCATTTTTAAATGATTTATAGGCGAGGGGGCCCAAAATTGGTCATGCGCCTAGAGCCACAGTTTGGTAAATACCTCTGACTTGTTTATTCTGTTAATGTTTTGATAGAATAAAGACAAACATGTTTAAATACAAATAATGATTGAAATAATTTGGTGTAGATTATAATTATGTTAATTTGCGATAAAAATGTTAATAATGTTAATTTCAATCCATTTAGTTTAAACTTACACATACATTTTAGTAATCGTTTTTTTTTCCTTATTTTTAAAAAAACCAGACCCGAAAACAACGTACACAATAAACGACTGGGTGGGGCGTGTACACAATAACAGACTGGGTGGGGCGAATAAACAATAACAGACTGGGTGGGGCGTATACACAATACCAGACTGTGGGGCGAGTACACAATAACAGACTTGGTGGGGCGAATACACAATAACAGACTTGGTGGGGCGATAACAATAACAGACTGGGTGGGGCGTATACACAATAACATACTGGGTGGGGCGTGTACACACAACAGACTGGGTGGGGCGAGTACACAATAACATACTGTGGGGCGAGTACAATAATACAACAGACTTGGTGGGGCGAGTACACAATAACAGACTGGGTGGGGCGAAGTACACAATAACAGACTGGGTGGGGCCAGTACACACAACAGACTGGGTGGGGCGAATACACAATAAAAGACTAGGTGGGGCGTGTACAAAATAACAGACTGGGTGGGGCGAGTACACAATAACAGACTGGGTGGGCGAGTACACAATAACAGACTTGTGGGACTAGAACACAATAACATACTGGTGGGACTAGAACACAATAACAGACTGGTGGGACTAGAACACAATAACAGACTGGTGGGATCTAAAACACAAAAACAGACTGGTGGGACTAGAACACAATAACAGACTGGGTGGGACTAAACACATAAAAGACTGGGTGGGGCGAATACACATTAACAGACTGGGTGGGGCGAGTACACAATAACAGACTGGTGGGACTAGAACACAATAACAGACTGGTGGGACTAGAACACAATAACAGACTGGTGGGACTAGAACACAATAACAGACTGGTGGGACCACAACAGACTGGAGGGACTAGAACACAAAAAATTACTGGTGGGACTAGAACACAATAACAGACTGGGTGGGACTAACACAATAACAGACTGCGGGACTAGAACACATTAACAGACTGGGTGGGGCGAGTACACAATAACAGACTGGTGGGACTAGAACACAATAACAGACTGGAGGGACTAGAACACACAACAGACTGGTGGGACCAGAACACAATTACAGACTGGTGGGACTAGAACACAATAACATACTGGTGGGACTAGAACACAATAACAGACTGGTGGGACTAGAACACAATAACAGACAGGTGGGACTAGAACACAAATTAAAGACTGGGTGGACTAGAACACAATAACAGACTGGGTGGGACTAGAACACAATAACAGACTGGGTGGGACTAGAACACAATAACAGACTGGGTGGGACTAGAACACAATAACAGACTGGTGGGACTAGAACACAATAACAGACTGGTGGGACTAGAACACAATAACAGACTGGTGGGACTAGAACACAATAACAGACTGATGGGACTAGAACACAATAAAATACTGGTGGGACTAGAACACAATAACATACTGGTGGGACTAGAACACAATAACAGACTGGTGGGACTAGAACACAATAACAGACTGGTGGGACTAGAACACAATAACAGACTGGTGGGACTAGAACACATAACTGGACAGGGACTAGAACACAAAAACAGACTGGTGGGACTAGAACACAATAACAGACTGGTGGGACTAGAACACAATAACAGACTGGTGGGACTAGAACACAATAACAGATTTGTAGGACATGTACACAATAACAGACTGGGTAGGGCGTACACAATACCAGACTGATTGGGGCAAGTACACAATAACAGACTGGGTGAGGCGAATACACAATAACAGACTTTGTGGGGCGAATACACAATAACAGACTGGTAGGGGCTAGTACACAATAACATAATGGGTGGGCGTGTAATGCACAATAACAGACTTGGTGGGGCGTGTACACAATAACATACTGGGTGGGGTGTGTACACAATAAAGGACTGGGTGGGGCGAATACACAATTACAGACTGGGTAAGGCGTGTACACAATAACAGACTGGGTGGGGCGAGTACACAATAACAGACCATGTAGGCAAGTACACAATAACAGACTGGTGGGGCGAGTACACAAAAACAGACTGGCTGGGGCGAATACACAATAACAGACTGGGTGGGCGTGTACACAATAACATACTGTGTAAGAGTACACACAACAGACTGGGTGGGGCGAATACAATAAAAGAAGACTAAGTGGGGCGTGTACACAACAACAGACTGGGTGGGGCGAGTACACAACAGACTGTGTAGGGAAAGTACACAATAACAGACTGGGTGGGGCGAGTACACAAAACAGACTTGGTGGGGCGTGTACACATAACAGATTGGTTACAGGGCGAGTACACAATTACAGACTGGGTGGGGCGAGCACAATAACAGACTGGGTGGGGCGTGTACACAATAACAGACTGGGTGGGGCGAGTACAATAACAGTCTGTGGGGCGTGTACACAATAACAGACTGGGTGGGGCGAGTACACAATAACAGACTGTGGGGCGTGTACACATAACAGACATGTGGGGTGTTAATAATAACAGGGACTAAGTGAGAACACAATAACAGACTGGGTGGGGCGTGTACACAAATACAGACTGGGTGGGGCGTGTACACAAATACAGACTTGGTGAGGCGAGTACATAAAACAGACTTGTGGGACGTGGAAAATATAATAGACTGATGCGACGGTTCACAAAAACAGACTAAGGGCGAGTACACAGTAACAGACTGGGTAAGTGTGGACACAAAAACAGACTGGGTGGAGCGAGTACACACTAACAGACTGTTTGGGCGTGTACACAAGAACAGACTGGGTTGGGCGTGTACACATTAACATACTAGGTAAGACGTACGCCTACACACTAACAGACTTGGTGGGACGTGTACACAATAAAAGAATGGTTGGGGCGAGTACAATAATAAAAGACTGATGGGACGCGTACACAATAACAGACTGGGTAGGACGTGTACAAAATAACAGACTAGGTAAGACGTGTTCGCCTACACAATAACAGACTGATGGGCCGAGTACGCAATAACAGACTGGGTAGGACGTGTACAAAATAACAGACTAGGTAAGACGTGTTCGCCTACACAATAACAGACTGATGGGCCGAGTACGCAATAACAGACTGGGTAGGACGTGTACACAATAAGAGACTGGATGAGAGTGTATTTTATAACAGACTGGGGACGTGTACACAACAACAGACTGGGGAGGGCGAGTACACAATAACAGACTTGGTGGGGCGAGTACACAATAAAAGACTGGGTGAGATTGTAATAACAGAATTGGGACGAGTACACAATAACAATAACAGTCTGGGTGGAAAGGGTACACAATAAAGTCTGGCTGGGGCGAGAAACACAATAACGGACATGGTGGGGGCGTTTACACAATAACAGACTTTGTGGGACGTACACAATAACAGACTGGGTGAGACGTGTACATAATAACAGACTGGATGGGACATGTACACAATAACAGAAAGGCGGGGCGAGTACACAACAGACTGGGTGGGGAGCGAGTCACAATAACAGACTGGTTGGGACATGTACACAATAGCAAATTGGTGGGACTAGAACACAATAACAGACTGGTGGGACTAGAACACAAAAACAGACTGGTGGGACTAGAACACAATAACAGACTGGTGGGACTAGAACACCATAACAGACTGGTGGGACTAGAACACAATAACAGACTGGTGGGACTAGAACACAATAACAGATTTGTAGGACATGTACACAAAAGACTGGGGGAGCGTGTACACAATAACAGACTGGGTGGGGCGAGACACAATAACAGCTGGGTGGGGCGTGACACAACAGGCTTGGTGTGGCGAATACACAACAACAGACTGGGTAGGGCGAGTACACATTAACAGACTGGGTGGGGCGAGTACACAATAACAGACTTGGTGGGGCGAGTACACAATAACAGACTGGGTGGGACTAATACACAATAACAGACTGGGTGTACACAATAACAGACTGGGTGAGGCGAATACACATTAACAGACTGGGTGGGGCGTGTACACAATAACAGACTGAGTGGGGCGAGTACACAATAACAGACTGTGTAGGGCAAGTACACAATAACAGACTGGGTGCGGCGTACACAAAAACAGACTTGGTGGGTCGTGTACACAAAAACAGACTTGGTGGGGCGAGCACACATTAACAGACTGGGTGGGGCGTACACACAACAGACTGGGTGGGGCGAGTACACAATAACAGACTGGGTGGGGCGTGTACAACAACGGACTTGGTGGGGCGAATACATGTTGGCCATCGCAGTACACAATAACAGACTTGGTGGGGCGAGTACACATAACATACTGGGTGGGGCGAGTACACAATAACAGACTGGGTGGGGCGAATACAAAATAACAGATTGGGTGGGGCGAATACACAATAATGGATTTGGGTGGGGCGAGTACACAATAACAGACTTGGTAATACACACAACAGACTTGGGGCGTGTACACACAACATACCGGATGGGGCAAGACAATAACAGACTGGGTGGGGCGAATACACAATAACAGACTGGGTGGGGCGAGTACACAATAACAGACTGGGTGGCGCAGATACACAAAACAGCCTGGGTGGGGCGACAGACTTGGTGAGGCGAATACACAATACACAGACTGGGTGGGGCGAGTACACAATAACAGACGGCGAATACACAATAACATACACACACACAACACTGGGTAACAACAGTGACTGGGCGAGAACAAGAGACTGGTGGGGACTAGAACACAATAACATACTGGTGGGACTATAACACAATAACAGACTGGTGGGACTAGAACACAATAAAAGACTGGTGGGACTAGAACACAATAACAGACTGGGTGGGACTAGAACACACACAGACTGGTGGGACTAGAACACAATAACAGACTGGTGGGACTAGAACACAATAACAGACTGGTGGGACTAGAACACAATCGCAGACTGGTGGGACTAGAACACAATAACAGACTGGTGGGACTAGAACACATAACAGACTGGTGGGGACCAGAACACAATTACAGACTGGTGGGACTAGAACACAATAACAGACCGGTGGGACTAGAACACAATAACAGACTGGCGGGACTAGAACAACAATAACAGACTGGTGGGACTAGAACACAATAACAGACTGGTGGGGACTAGAACACAATAACAGACCGTGGGATTAGAACACAACACAGACTGGTGGGACTAGAACACAATAACAGACTGGTGGGACTAGAACACAATAACAGATTGGTGGGACTAGAACACAATAGACTGGGTGGGACTAGAACACAATAACAGACTTGGTGGGGCGAATACACAATAACAGTTTGGTGGGGCGAGTACACACACATACTGGGTGTGGCAAGGTTGACAATAACAGACTGGGTGGGGCGAATACACAATAACAGACTGTGGGGCGTGTACACAATAACAGACTGGGTATGAGTACAGTCAACAACAGACTGTGTAGGGCGTACACAATAACAGACTGGGTAGGGTTGACACAAAAAACAGACTGGGTAAGGGTGTGACACACAGACTGGCGGGGACTAGAACACACAACAGACTGGTGGGACTAGAACACAATAACAGATTTGTAAGCACATGTGACAACAGACTGGGTAGGGCGTGTACACAATAACAGACTGATTGGCAAGTACAAATAACAGACTGGGTGAGGCGAATACACACAACAGACTTGTGAGAAGACACAACAGATGGTAGGGCTAGTACACAATAACATAATGGGTGGGCGTGTACACAATAACAGACTTGGTAAGTGTGTACACAACATACTGGGTAGCGTACACAATAGTGATTGGTATGACACAATTAACAGACTGGGTAAGGCGTGTACACAATAACAGATTGGTGGGGCGAGTACACAATAACAGACTATGTAGGGCAAGTACACAATAACAGATTAAGGAGTACAAAAAACAGACGCTGAAGCTGGGGCGAATACAATAAGACTGGGTGGGGCGTGTACACAACATACTGGGTGGGGCGAGTACACAATAACAGACTGGGTAAGGAATACAAGACTAAGTGGGGTGTGCACACACACAGACTGGGGTGTAGGCGAGCATACAAATAACAGACTGTGTAGGAGCACAATACAGACTGGGTGGGGCGAGTACACAAAACAGACTTGTGTGGGGGCGTACACACACACAGATTATTAGCGAGTACACAATTACAGACTGTGCGTTAACAGATGGGTGGGCGTGTACATACAATAACAGACCAAGCGAGCAATACCAGTTCGGGGTGGGGCGTGTACACAATAACAGACTGGGTGGGGCATGTACACAATAACAGACTCGTGCGTATTAACAATAACAGACTATGTGGGCGTGTACACATAACAGACTGGTGGGGCGAGAACACAACAGACTTGCGGGGCAAATGCACAGTACAGAATCGGTGAAAGAGCACAGACTTCTGTGTGGGGATCGTGGAAAATATAATAGACAAAATGACTGCGACGCAACAAAACAGACGAAGTATGGGCGAGCAATATACCAGACTGGGTGGGCGTGACACAAAACAGACTGGGTGGAGCGAGCACACATAACAGAGGCGTACAATACATTAAACAGACAGGGCAGTACACACAAAAGATGCAGTACAATAGCAGACTTTTTGGGCGTGTACGCAAAAGTAGTAAATGAAGCCAGTCAAAAAGACTGATGGGACGCGCACACAACAGATCGGGCAGACGTACAATTAACAATACCAGACTGACGAAGTCGAGCAATACCGGGTAGGACGTACAAAATAACAGACTAGGTAAAGACGTGTTGCCTACACAGACTGACGTAATCACGGCAACACAGACTTTGGGCAGACGTGTGCACAATAAATAGATAGATCGAGCGAGAGTGGCCAACAGACTGGGGACGCACATGTGACAACAAAAGACTCAGGAGGGCGAGTACACAATAACAGATTTGGCGATTTTTTTATAAAGACCATCAATAAATACACAATATAGAATTGGGACACACAATAACGTTTTGTACACAATAAAGTCTGGCTGGGCGAGTATGGTGGGGCGTTTACAATAACAGATTTCTTTGTGGGACGTGTACACAATAATTTATACTCGTGAGACGTGCATAATAACAGATTGATGGGACATGTAGGTTATGCTTACAGAAAGGCGGCGAGCTTATTTGTATCAATTAAGAAAGTGTTACAGATGGTTGGGACATGTAAATATAGAATTGTGGGACTGAACACAATAACAGACTGGTGGGATTGTGAACACAAAAACAGATCGGTGGGACTTCAGAACACAATAACAGACTCGGTAAACTAGAACACTCATAACAGACTGGTGGACTAGAACACAATAACAGACTGGTGGGACTAGAACACAATAACAGATTTGTAGACATGCACACAAATAAGGTGGAGCCGCGTTCACAATAACAGACTGGGTGGGGCCACACAAATCAGACTGGCGGGGGCGTGTACACATAACAGGGCTTGGTAAAAGTGAATATTACAACAACAGACTGGGTAGGGCGAGTGCCACATTACCGGGTGGGGCGGACACAATAACAGACTTGCGAGTCACAATAACAGACTCGGGTGGACTAATACACAATAACAGACTGGTGGCGTACACGTAACAGACTGGCGAGGCTTTTGTAATACTACACTGGGACAGCGTACACAACAGACGCGGGGCGAGTACACAACAGACTGCTGTAGGGCAGCGGTTGGTCACACAGATTGGGTGTGTATGTAATAAAAACAGATTTGCGTCGTGCATGGGCAGTGGAAATACCATTAACAGATCAAAATAATACTGGGTACCAGATTACCAATTTGGTGGCGGGGGCGAACACACCAATAACCAGACTGGGCGGGAAGTGAGTACACAACACAGACTGCTAACATATGTAGGGCGAGTACACAACAATATACTGGCAGCGGCGAACCGGGCGAATAATACAATAACGGACTTCTGTCTGGGGCGAATACACAATAAGCAGACTGGGTGTACACAATAATACGGTGTATTAGGGGCGAATACACAATAACAGACTGGGTGGGCACACAATAACTATTGATGGGCAAGTACACAATACCACCAGGGTGGGGAATACACAATGGCAGATCTGGGTGGGGCGAGGCGGGGCGAGCACAGAAACAGTTTGGGTGGGGCGAATACACAATCACAGACTTGCGAGTGAATACACAATAACAGACAGTGGGCGAGCAACAGACTGGGTGGGGCGAATACATACATTAGTGGGGTACAGCACACAACTGGGTGGGGCGAATACACAATACAGATTGTAATGTGGATTGTGAACACAATAACATACTGGTGCCCATAACACACACACTGGTGGGACAGAACACACAAAAGATCTGGTGGGACCAAAAACAATAACCAGACTGGGCGGGACTAAACAATAACAGACTGGGTGGGATTAGAACACAATACCAGACTGGTGGTCGAACACAACACAGACTGGTGGGCCCCTCAGAACACAATACCAGACTGGTGGGACTAGAACAATAATAACAGTCTGTTATTGTGTTCTAGTCCCACCCAGTCTGTACTGTGTTCTGGTCCCACCAGTCTGTTAGGCTGTGTTCTAGTCCCACCAGTCTGTTATTGTGTTCTAGTCCCACCAGTCTGGTATTGTGTTCTAGTCCCACCAGTCTGTTATTGTGTTCTAGTCCCACCAGTCTGTTATTGTGTTCTAGTCCCACCCAGTCTGTTATTGTGTTCTAGTCCCACCCAGTCTGTTATTGTGTTCTAGTCCCACCAGTCTTTATTGTGTCTAGTCCCAATTTTCAGTCTGTTATTGTGTTATAGTCCCACCAGTATGTTATTGTGTTCTAGTCCCACCAGTCTCTTATTTTGTTCTCGCCCACCCAGTCTGTTATTGTGTATTCGCCCCACCCAGTCTGTTATTGTGTACTCGCCCCACTCAGTATGTTATTGTGTATTCGCCCCACCCAGTCTGTTATTGTGTACTCGCCCCACCCAGTCTGTTATTGTGTATTCGCCTCACCAAGTCTGTGATTGTGTATTCGCCCCACCCAGGCTGTTTTTGTGTACTCTCGCCCACCCAGTCTGTTATTGTGTACCTGCCCCACCCAGTCTGTTATTGTGTATTCTGCCCCACCCAGTCTGTTATTGTGTACTTGCCCCATCCAGTATGTTATTGTGTACACGCCCCACCCAGTCTGTTATTGTGTATTCGCCCCACCAAGTCTGTTATTGTACTCGCCCCACCCAGTCTGTTATTGTGTATTCGCCCCACCAAGTCCGTTATTGTGTATCGCCCCACCCAGTCTGTTATTTTGTATTCGCCCCACCCAGTCTGTTATTGTGTACTCGCCCCACCCAGTATGTTATTGTGTACTCGCCCCACCAAGTCTGTTATTGTGTACTCGCCCCACCCAGTCTGTTATTGTGTATTCGCCCCACCAAGTCCGTTATTGTGTACACGCCCCACCCAGTCTGTTATTGTGTACTCGCTCCCACCCAGTCTGTTATTGTGTACTCGCCCCACCCAGTCTGTTAATGTGTGCTCGCCCCACCAAGTCTGTTTTTGTGTACACGACCCACCAAGTCTGTTTTTGTGTACACGCCACACCCAGTCTGTTATTGTGTACTTGCCCTACACAGTCTGTTATTGTGTACTCGCCTCCACTCAGTCTGTTATTGTGTACACGCCCCACCCAGTCTGTTAATGTGTATTCGCCTCACCCAGTCTGTTATTGTGTACACGCCCCACCCAGTCTGTTATTGTGTATTAGTCCCACCCAGTCTGTTATTGTGTACTCGCCCCACCAAGTCTGTTATTGTGTACTCGCCCCACCCAGTCTGTTAATGTGTACTCGCCCTACCCAGTCTGTTGTTGTGTATTCGCCACACCAAGCCCTGTTATTGTGTACACGCCCCACTCCAGTCTGTTATTGTGTACTCGCCCCACCCAGTCTGTTATTGTGTACACGCTCCACCCAGTCTTTTATTGTGTACATGTCCTACAAATCTGTTATTGTGTTCTAGTCCCACCAGTCTGTTATTGTGTTCTAGTCCCACCAGTCTGTTATGGTGTTCTAGTCCCACCAGTCTGTTATTGTGTTCTAGTCCCACCAGTCTGTTTTTGTGTTCTAGTCCCACCAGTCTGTTATTGTGTTCTAGTCCCACCCAATTTGCTATTGTGTACATGTCCCAACCAGTCTGTTATTGTGTACTCGCCCCACCCAGTCTGTTAATGTGTACTGCCCCGCCTTTCTGTTATTGTGTACATGTCCCATCCAGTCTGTTATTATGTACACGTCTCACCTAGTCTGTTATTGTGTACACGTCCCACAAAGTCTGTTATTGTGTAAACGCCCCACCATGTCCGTTATTGTGTTCTCGCCCCAGCCAGACTTTATTGTGTACCCTTCCACCCAGACTGTTATTGTTATTGTGTACTCGTCCCAATTCTGTTATTGTGTACAATCTCACCCAGTCTTTTATTGTGTACTCGCCCCACCAAGTCTGTTATTGTGTACTCGCCCTCCCCAGTCTGTTGTTGTGTACACGTCCCCAGTCTGTTATAAAATACACTCTCATCCAGTCTCTTATTGTGTACACGTCCTACCCAGTCTGTTATTGCGTACTCGGCCCATCAGTCTGTTATTGTGTAGGCGAACACGTCTTACCTAGTCTGTTATTTTGTACACGTCCTACCCAGTCTGTTATTGCGTACTCGGCCCATCAGTCTGTTATTGTGTAGGCGAACACGTCTTACCTAGTCTGTTATTTGTACACGTCCTACCCAGTCTGTTATTGTGTACGCGTCCCATCAGTCTTTTATTGTGTACTGCCCCAACCATTCTTTTATTGTGTACACGTCCCACCAAGTCTGGTAGTGTAGGCGTACACGTCTTACCTAGTATGTTAATGTGTAACATCGCCCAACCCAGTCTGTTCTTGTGTACACGCCCCAACAGTCTGTTAGTGTGTACCTGCTCCACCCAGTCTGTTTTTGTGTCCACGCCCCACCCAGTCTGTTACTGTGTACTCGCCCCACTTAGTCTGTTTTTGTGAACACGTCGCATCAGTCTATTATATTTTCCACGTCCCACAAGTCTGTTTTTGCGTACTCGCCCTCACCGTCTGTATTTGTGTACACGCCCCACCCAGTCTGTATTTGTGTACACGCCCCACCCAGTCTGTTATTGTGTTCTCGCCCCACCCAGTCTGTTATTGTGTACACGCCCCACATAGTCTGTTATTGTACACGCCCCACCCAGTCTGTTATTGTGTACTCGCCCCACCCAGTCTGTTATTGTGTACACGCCCCACCCAGACTGTTATTGTGTACTCGCCCCACCCAGTCTGTTATTGTGTACACGCCCCACCCAGTCTGTTAATGTGTGTCGCTTCCCACCCAGTCTGTAATTGTGTACTCGCCCCAACTAATCTGTTATTGTGTACACGCCCCACCAAGTCTGTTTTTGTGTACTCGCCCCACCCAGTCTGTTATTGTGTACTTTCCTTCCTACACAGTCTGTTATTGTGTACTCGCCCCACCCAGTCTGTTGTGTACACGCCCCACTTAGTCTTTTATTGTGTATTCGCCCCACCCAGTCTGTTATTGTGTACTCGCCCCACCCAGTATGTTATTGTGTACACGCCCCACCCAGTCTGTTATTGTGTATTCGCCCAGCCAGCGTCTGTTTTTGTGTACTCGCCCCACCCAGTCTGTTATTGTGTACTTGCCCTACATAGTCTGTTATTGTGTACTCGCCCCACCCAGTCTGTTATTGTGTACACGCCTTACCCAGTCTGTAATTGTGTATTCGCCCCACCCAGTCCTTTATTGTGTACACGCCCCACCCAGTATGTTATTGTGTACACGCCCCACCAAGTCTGTTATTGTACACGCCCCACCCATTATGTTATTGTGTACTAGCCCTACCAGTCTGTTATTGTGTATTCGCCCCACAAAGTCTGTTATTGTGTATTCGCCTCACCCAGTCTGTTATTGTGTACTTGCCCCAATCAGTCTGGTATTGTGTACACGCCCTACCCAGTCTGCTATTGTGTACATGTCCTACAAATCTGTTATTGTGTTCTAGTCCCACCAGTCTGTTATTGTGTTCTAGTCCCACCAGTCTGTTATTGTGTACACGCCCCACCCAGTCTGTTTTTGTGTACTCGCCCTACCCAGTCTGTTATTGTGTACTTGCCCTACACAGTCTGTTATTGTGTACTGCTCCCACCCAGTCTGTTATTGTGTACACGCCCCACTCCAGTCTGTTATTGTGTATTCGCCCCACCCAGTCTGTTATTGTGTACTTGCCACACCCAGTATGTTATTGTGTACTCGCCCCACCAAACTGTTATTGTGTATTCGCCCCACCAAGTCTGTTATTGTGTTCTAGTCCCACCCAGTCTGTTATTGTGTTCTAGTCCCACCAATCTGTTATTGTGTTCTAGTCCCACCAGTCTGTTATTGTGTTCTAGTCCCACCAGTCTGTTATTGTGTTCTAGTCCCACCAGTCTGTTATTGTGTTCTAGTCCCACCAGTCTGTTATTGTGTTCTAGTCCCACCAGTCTGTTATTGTGTTCTAGTCCCGCCAGTCTGTTATTGTGTTCTAGTCCCACCTGTCTGTTATTGTGTTCTAGTCCCACCAGTCTGTAATTGTGTTCTGGTCCCACCAGTCTGTTATTGTGTTCTAGTCCCACCAGTCTGTTATTGTGTTCTAGTCCCACCAGTCTGTTATTGTGTTCTAGTCCCACCAGTCTGTTATTGTGTTCTAGTCCCACCAGTCTGTTATTGTGTTCTAGTCCCACCAGTCTGTTATTGTGTTCTAGTCCCACCCAGTCTGTTATTGTGTTCTAGTCCCACCAGTCTTTTATTGTGTTCTAGTCCCACCAGTCTGTTATTGTGTTATAGTCCCACCAGTATGTTATTGTGTTCTAGTCCCACCAGTCTCTTATTTTGTTCTCGTCCCACCCAGTCTGTTATTGTGTACTCGCCCCACCCAGTCTGTTATTGTGTGCCTGCCCCACCTAGTATGTTATTGTGTATTCGTCTCACCCAGTCTGTTATTGTGTACTCGCCCCACCCAGTCTGTTATTGTGTATTCGCCTCACCAAGTCTGTGATTGTGTATTCGCCCACCCAGGCTGTTTTTGTAATATCATCTGCCCCACCCAGTCTGTTATTGTGTACTCGCCCCACCCAGTCTGTTATTGTGTATTCGCCCCACCCAGTCTGTTATTGTGTACTTGCCCCATCCAGTATGTTATTGTGTACACGTCCCACCCAGTCTGTTATTGTGTATTCGCCCCACCAAGTCTGTTATTGTGTACTCGCCCCACCCAGTCTGTTATTGTGTATTCGCCCCACCAAGTCCGTTATTGTGTATTCGCCCCACCCAGTCTGTTATTTTGTATTCGCCCCACCCAGTCTGTTATTGTGTACTGCCCCACCCAGTATGTTATTGTGTACTCGCCCCACCAAGTCTGTTATTGTGTACTGCCCCACCCAGTCTGTTATTGTGTATTCGCCCCACCAAGTCCGTTATTGTGTACACGCCCCACCCAGTCTGTTATTGTGTACTCGCCCCACCCAGTCTGTTATTGTGTACCTCGCCCCACCCAGTCTGTTAATGTGTGCTCGCCCCACCAAGTCTGTTTTTGTGTACACGACCCACCAAGTCTGTTTTTGTGTACACGCCACCCAGTCTGTTATTGTGTACTTGCCCTACACAGTCTGTTATTGTGTACTGCCCCACTCAGTCTGTTATTGTGTACACGCCCCACCCAGTCTGTTAATGTGTATCTGCCTCACCCAGTCTGTTATTGTGTACACGCCCCACCCAGTCTGTTATTGTGTATTAGTCCCACCCAGTCTGTTATTGTGTACTCGCCCCACCAAGTCTGTTATTGTGTACTCGCCCCACCCAGTCTGTTAATGTGTACTGCCCTACCCAGTCTGTTGTTGTGTATTCGCCACACCAAGCCTGTTATTGTGTACACGCCCCACCCAGTCTGTTATTGTGTACTGCCCCACCCAGTCTGTTATTGTGCAACACTGCTCCACCCAGTCTTTTATTGTGTACATGTCCTACAAATCTGTTATTGTGTTCTAGTCCCACCAGTCTGTTATTGTGTTCTAGTCCCACCAGTCTGTTATGGTGTTCTAGTCCCACCAGTCTGTTATTGTGTTCTAGTCCCACCAGTCTGTTTTTGTGTTCTAGTCCCACCAGTCTGTTATTGTGTTCTAGTCCCACCAATTTGCTATTGTGTACATGTCCCAACCAGTCTGTTATTGTGTACTCGCCCCACCCAGTCTGTTAATGTGTACTCGCCCCGCCTTTCTGTTATTGTGTACATGTCCCATCCAGTCTGTTATTATGTACACGTCTCACCCAGTCTGTTATTGTGTACACGTCCCACAAAGTCTGTTATTGTGTAAACGCCCCACCATGTCCGTTATTGTGTCCTCGCCCCAGCCAGACTTTATTGTGTACCCTTTCCACCCAGACTGTTATTGTTATTGTGTACTCGTCCCAATTCTGTTATTGTGTACAATCTCACCCAGTCTTTTATTGTGTACTCTGCCCCACCAAGTCTGTTATTGTGTACTCGCCCTCCCCAGTCTGTTGTTGTGTACACGTCCCCAGTCTGTTATAAAATACACTCTCATCCAGTCTCTTATTGTGTACACGTCCTACCCAGTCTGTTATTGCGTACTCGGCCCATCAGTCTGTTATTGTGTAGGCGAACACGTCTTACCTAGTCTGTTATTTTGTACACGTCCTACCCAGTCTGTTATTGTACTCGGCCCATCAGTCTGTTATTGTGTAGGCGAACACGTCTTACCTAGTCTGTTATTTTGTACACGTCCTACCCAGTCTGTTATTGTGTACGCGTCCCATCAGTCTTTTATTGTGTACTCGCCCCAACCATTCTTTTATTGTGTACACGTCCCACCAAGTCTGTTAGTGTAGGCGTACACGTCTTACCTAGTATGTTAATGTGTACACGCCCAACCCAGTCTGTTCTTGTGTACACGCCCAAACAGTCTGTTAGTGTGTACTCGCTCCACCCAGTCTGTTTTTGTGTCCACGCCCCACCCAGTCTGTTACTGTGTACTCGCCCCACTTAGTCTGTTTTTGTGAACACGTCGCATCAGTCTATTATATTTTCCACGTCCCACAAGTCTGTTTTTATGTACTCGCCTCACCAAGTCTGTATTTGTGTACACGCCCCACCCAGTCTGTATTTGTGTACACGCCCCACCCAGTCTGTTATTGTGTTCTCGCCCCCACCCAGTCTGTTATTGTGTACACGCCCCACATAGTTCTGTTATTGTGTACACGCCCCACCCAGTCTGTTATTGTGTACTCGCCCCACCCAGTCTGTTATTGTGTACACGCCCCACTCCAGACTGTTATTGTGTACTCGCCCCACCCAGTCTGTTATTGTGTACACGCCCCACCCAGTCTGTTAATGTGTGCTCGCCCCACCCAGTCTGTAATTGTGTACTCGCCCTAACCAATCTGTTATTGTGTACACGCCCCACCAAGTCTGTTTTTGTGTACTCGCCCCACCCAGTCTGTTATTGTGTACTTTCCCTACACAGTCTGTTATTGTGTACTCGCCCCACCCAGTCTGTTATTGTGTACACGCCCCACTTAGTCTTTTATTGTGTATTCGCCCCACCTTGGCAGTCTGTTATTGTGTACTCGCCCCACCCAGTATGTTATTGTGTACACGCCCCACCCAGTCTGTTATTGTGTATTCGCCCCAGCCAGTCTGTTTTTGTGTACTCGCCCCACCCAGTCTGTTATTGTGTACTTGCCCTACATAGTCTGTTATTGTGTACTCGCCCCACCCAGTCTGTTATTGTGTACACGCCTTACCCAGTCTGTAATTGTGTATTCGCCCCACCCAGTCCTTTATTGTGTACACGCCCCACCCAGTATGTTATTGTGTACACGCCCCACCAAGTCTGTTATTGTGCACACGCCCCACCCATTATGTTATTGTGTACTAGCCCCTACCAGTCTGTTATTGTGTATTCGCCCCACAAAGTCTGTTATTGTGTATTCGCCTCACCCAGTCTGTTATTGTGTACTTGCCCCAATCAGTCTGGTATTGTGTACACGCCCTACCCAGTCTGTTATTGTGTACATGTCCTACAAATCTGTTATTGTGTTCTAGTCCCACCAGTCTGTTATTGTGTTCTAGTCCCACCAGTCTGTTATTGTGTTCTAGTCCCACCAGTCTGTTTTTGTGTTCTAGTCCCACCAGTCTGTTATGTGTTCTAGTCCCACCAGTCTGTTATTGTGTTCTAGTCCCACCAGTCTGTTATTGTGTTCTAGTCCCACCAGTCTGTTATTGTGTTCTAGTCCCACCAGTATGTTATTGTGTTCTAGTCCCACCAGTATTTTATTGTGTTCTAGTCCCATCAGTCTGTTATTGTGTTCTAGTCCCACCAGTCTGTTATTGTGTTCTAGTCCCACCAGTCTGTTATTGTGTTCTAGTCCCACCAGTCTGTTATTGTGTTCTAGTCCCACCCAGTCTGTTATTGTGTTCTAGTCCCACCCAGTCTGTTATTGTGTTCTAGTCCCACCCAGTCTGTTATTGTGTTCTAGTCCCACCCAGTCTTTAATTGTGTTCTAGTCCCACCTGTCTGTTATTGTGTTCTAGTCCCACCAGTCTGTTATTGTGTTCTAGTCCCACCAGTATGTTATTGTGTTCTAGTCCCACCAGTCTGTAATTGTGTTCTGGTCCCACCAGTCTGTTATTGTGTTCTAGTCCCTCCAGTCTGTTATTGTGTTCTAGTCCCACCAGTCTGTTATTGTGTACTGCCCCACCCAGTCTGTTAATGTGTTCTAGTCCCACCCAGTCTGTTATTGTGCCTCTAGTCCCACCCAGTCTGTTATTGTGTTCTAGTCCCACCAGTAATTTTTTGTGTTCTAGTCCCTCCAGTCTGTTATTGTGTTCTAGTCCCACCAGTCTGTTATTGTGTTCTAGTCCCACCAGTCTGTTATTGTGTTCTAGTCCCACCAGTCTGTTATTGTGTTCTAGTCCCACCAGTCTGTTATTGTGTACTCGCCCCACCCAGTCTGTTAATGTGTATTCGCCCCACCCAGTCTTTTATTGTGTTTTAGTCCCACCCAGTCTGTTATTGTGTTCTAGTCCCACCAGTCTGTTTTTGTGTTTTAGTCCCACCAGTCTGTTATTGTGTTCTAGTCCCACCAGTCTGTTATTGTGTTCTAGTCCCACCAGTATGTTATTGTGTTCTAGTCCCACAAGTCTGTTATTGTGTACTCGCCCACCCAGTCTGTTATTGTGTACTCGCCCCACCCAGTCTGTTATTTTGTACACGCCCCACCTAGTCTTTATTGTGTATTCGCCCCACCCAGTCTGTTACTGTGTACTGGCCCCACCCAGTCTGTTATTGTGTACTCGCCCCACCCAGTCTGTTATTGTGTACTCGCCCCACCAAGTCTGCTTATTATTGTACTCGCCCCACCCAGTATGTTATTGTGTACTCGCCCCACCCAGTCTGTTATTGTGTACACGCCCCACCCAGTATGTTATTGTGTATACGCCCCACCCAGTCTGTTATTGTGTATCGCCCCACCAAGTCTGTTATTGTGTATTCGCCCCACCAAGTCTGTTATTGTGTACTCGCCCCACCCAGTCTGGTATTGTGTATACGCCCCACCCAGTCTGTTATTGTTTATTCGCCCCACCCAGTCTGTTATTGTGTACACGCCCCACCCAGTCGTTTATTGTGTACGTTGTTTTCGGGTCTGGTTTTTTTTCCTGGGCGTCAAAAATAAGGAAAAAAAAACGATTACTAAAATGTATGTATGCAGTTTAAACTAAATGGATTGAAATTAACACATTATTAACATTTTTTATCGCAAATTAACGCAATTATAATCTACACAAATTATTTCAATCATTATTTGTATTTAAACATGTTTGTCTTTATTCTATCAAAACATTAACAGAATAAACAAGTCAGAGGCGTATTTACCAAACTGTGGCTCTAGGCGCATGACCAATTTTGGGCCCTCGCCTATAAATCATTTAAAAATGATCAGAATACAACAATAGTCAGAACACTCATGTATTATTTAACATGCATACTACATAGTTATGCATACTAGCTAGAACTTACAATTGTCAGTTTATTACAGTTATATAACTTTTTTCCTGTTCTTCAATTTCGCAAACGTGTCAATGAGCGCATTGAAATCGTATTCTAATGTCTCCTTTGGATCAATGCATAAATAGACAAATCTCCCAGCCTACATTGGCTGATGGAATTCCGCAAGTAATTCTTGATCCTTTTCAACACAGAAAATGACCGTTCTCCAGTTGCATTTGATATAGGAATGGTGAGAAAGATTCTTAGAAGGGTTTCCACATTGGAAAATGTACATTGTATTCCACCCACTGCTATAAGCTGGTACATCTCTACCGCAGATTTAGCGCCTTCTTCTTTAGCGAAATGCAAAAACTGTTTGATTTCATTGGCAGTGGTATCAGAATTAACATCGTCTTTGTATTCTTCTAACAAGGCCGAAATCTTTTGTTCAAGTCATCTACCTTGTCCTTGAAAAATAGACTAAACAAATCATGTATACATTTGTATGCTTCGTTTCTGTGATCAAGTTCCGTGATCAATCTATCACAAATGGTGTTTACTGTGTTAACAATAAAATTATCGCGACCAGTTAAAATAACTTCCGGTACATTGCTTTCATCAGAAAACGGTTTTCGCTTCTTCTTGCGGCTCACTTCATCTTGATATTTACAGTCTTTGAGATCCTCGTTCATAAGCAATGCTGCTCGCTCTTCAGTACGAGTGAAATCGTTTCGGCACTTCGTTGTTAATAAATAGCTTTAGTGATTCTAGAAGATTTACACCAGCATCAAGATATAAATTTGAATTTTTGCAGGGATTTGCTGTTGCATTCATCCGCTGTAAAATTGTATCCCAAAGAACAGTCATCAATGCAGTTTCAAAAAGATCCATTTTATTAGCAAGAGCGTTAGCCTCATTTCTTACAGCTGCCTTCTGATCACGATCTTCGGCTGCTTGAAGAAGAGCTTCCTGATTACCAATGTAGTTCTGATGCAATGCAAACACTGCATCTGCTCTAGCTGACCATCTTGTGTCCGAAACTTTCTTTATGGTGCATCCATTTTTGACTAGATGACTTTTAAGGATGTTCCACCTGTGTGTGGATGCTGAGAACCAAACATAAACATGTTGAATAAAGTCAAAGTATGATACTGCTGAAAGCGACGATTCTGCACCGCATTACCAAATAGATTTAAGCTATGGCTGGAGCAGGGTAATGTAACCGCATTGGGACTGTGTGCCTTGATTCGAGCCTGCAAGCCCGAGTATCTGCCAGACATGTTAGAAGCATTGGCGTAGCTCTGTTCCCTGCATTTTGTGATATCTAATCCCCAGTTCTTCAAAACGTCTAGTATCACTTGCTCCAGATTTTGAGCGTTATGAGCATAGATGTCAACAAAAGTTAAAAATCGTTCTTTAATTTCACCATCAATAAGAACATATCTGAGTATCACAGTTAGCTGGTCCACGTGGCTAACATCAGGTGTTGAATCAACAATCAAAGAGAAATATATCGATTTCTTTACTTCTGATATAAACTGATCTCTGACAGCATTGCCCATTATTTTAATAAATTCGTCACAAGTAGCATGTGACAAATAACTGACAGAACCACTACCCTTGTTATCGTACCGTGCAATATGATTTGCTAAGAAAGGGTCAAATTTTGACAAGTAATTCAAGCAACTGGTAAAATTACCGTCATTGTTGGCATGACCACGAAAGGCCAAGCCTTCAGAGGAAAGAAACTGTACAGTTGCTGTAATCCTTAGTAGAACTTCTCTCCAGTATTGCCTTTCGTCATCTAACTGTTTGGCCATCTGTTCGTCAATACGCCCTTTTGCGTTCAAGCATTTAGCGAAAGTGCACATTGCTTGAACGTGGCCATCAATATGCCAGCGCGTGAAAAGTCGCCAACATTTTTTGGTTTGAAATCCAAAACATAATTACCCATGGTTTCTGTCAAATTCGCTGGCCACATAGCAATATCTGTCAAAATTTCACCACAGTTGTTATCATCAACAGTTTCACTACTCACGACCTCCGGTATAGGACCTTCAGCCAGCTGTTCAGGTTCTGGCAGCTCCTTTGGCTCGGGCTCAGAATCCATACTGGGTGTTGCCGAGACGACTGGACTTAGATCATTAGCTGTTATTTCTGTTTGAGTAGTTTCTGATTGTGGGATTACAGGTCGTTTCGCTAAAAATGTCAACAAGGCGCCTTCGTTTTTCGCATCTTCTGCTTTTCTTTTTCTTTTGATATCACGCTTTTTTGCACCTGAGGGATATTGTCTCATAGACATAGTTTTAATGAAACGATTGTGTCGCAATCAGCTATAACAGTAAAGGAAAAATGATCAATGATCATTCATCCACACAAAGCGTAGTGGGTAGCAAGAACAAAATTATCAAAATAGTGTAATAAACTGGGAATTAACAATTAGTTATTGCAATTTGCAAAAAATTAAAATTTGAATTAGAATTATTAATTAAAATCTGGATGTAAGGTGCGCCAACTATTTTTTATTTCTTTTATAAAACCAGGTTTTTGGGGCCCCTAAATTATCTGGGGCCCTAGGCGCGCGTAATGCACCTAGGCCTAAGTTCGCCACTGAAACAAGTCAGTTTTATTTATGAAAGAGTAATAATTAATTGTATTAGATCTTTTAAATTGTTTATATAATATCTATTGAGTAAGCTATACAGGCCACGAATTTGTGACACGTAACAATCTATTCAAGTGATGCAAGGTATTTTTAAAGATACCGGCAGAAAAGGTCGACATTGGTCGATTAATAAGAAGCCACTATGAAACCAAATGAACGGAGAAGCAAATTAATGTCTATCAAATATTCTTCATTTTTTTATTTCCGGGTTGGGGACGTAGGCATTTTTTAATGGCGCTATTTAGGTTTATTCCTTTTTGTATATATGTAGCATAAAAAACATTAATGTTACACTCATCGGCATCATTACAGAGATGTTAATCACCCCGTCATTAAAATATTAACTCTTCTATGACCATTCAATTGTTAAGTAACATTTTTTCTTGAATTTTGGAACCCTTCTAGTTTTTCATGGGGAGAAAAAATCAGAAAAATAGAAATTCTTGTTCGTGCCCGTCCGTCCGTCTCTATGTACAAATAAAAATAATTTAACATAGTTTAAGGTAAATGTATATGTAAACAAAATGTGATGGGCTCTATCTATTGGGTTCAGGGGACGGATGGTCGTGCGGTAACGCGCTCGACTGTCGACCTGAAGGTACCTGGTTCGATCTCCGGTGAGGACCAAGGAAATTTTTCAGGTCTTGGCTCAAGTTCCCGATATACCTCCCGTGGTGCCTCCATGACCATTGCACTATCGGCTATGGTGGGGATGAAAGAAGGGCACCATAAAACCGTCCCATTAGTGGTTTATAGGATCTAAGGGATTTCATCTCATCCTTACAGGGACTTTACACATCTATTGGGTTCCAAGTGATATTTCTCTATTTTTTAGATAAATAAATGCGACAACTTACTGGCGTATTAATACATTCAGAATAAGGTACACAGCCACCAATAGTTTCATTTTGACATTCGTTTATATCTGTGCATACCTAAACAAAAAATTAAATTGCCAAGATGTTATTAAAAATGAATACAATGACTACTTATTCTTGCTTACTGTACACATTATGTTTATAAAAGTTAAAAAAAATGTATTGATTTACTTGAAAACGTAGCCATTAAAAATGTTCCAAATGCAATAGAACAAATGCCTGGATTAACCATTAGGTAAACAAGGCAGTGCTTAGGGCACCAAGCATTGGGGGGGGGAGGACTACAAGACCTCAAGAAAAATGTGTATATTGTCCTGGTAGGCGGGCGTAATCGACATGACATTAGCAAATCGCGAATATAATATTGGATGCACATTATTTAACCAGGGTCCCAAAACAAAACTGGGTGATAAAATACCTCAACATCCCCCCGTCTTTTTGGTATTTTTCTTCGAGGTTTTCTTGTGCTTTTTTTTTTACTTTTTTTTAGGAAATGTTTGTGCTACGTAACTAACTAATGCGTAGAGACCAACACACTTCCGTTTTAGTCTTTTAGTGAAAACAACTGTGAATAGTGCTAATTTGTCGATGTGCCATTGAATGACTGTATATTTGCAAGATGGCTTAGATAAACTGAAAACATTGCAAAGTAGATGCAATAATTAGAATTTGCTTTCATGCTTGTGTTTTAAGAAGAAGTGTTACAACATTTTCAATAAAGCTCTACAAAACAAGTAGTTGAACTTGAAAAACGTGTGCTGGCTTATATTCTTAACCAGCATATCACTTGTACAAAACTAGGTATGAATTAGAAAGATTTGAAGAAGCTGCTAAAGAAATAACACCAGGTGTGGATTATAAGTCAACTTTGACCCATTATCGTAAACAAAAGACAGTGGTCATTGATGGTGATGCTCAGAGGTATCTCTGAATGCCAGAGACAAATTTTGTATATATTCTTTCTACGCCTTTGTTTACAAACTTGACACAGAGATGAGTAGACGAGGACAGGTGGTATAATGATGTAGCAAAGTTCGATTTTCTCGTTTGATCGATGTATCACAAACATCTCAGTGTTGTGTAAGGCTAATAAATATTTACTTGATTGATCTGGAACAATAATGTATATACTGAACTACAATATATTCGCCACAATATTTGTGCATCAAAATCTGAAAACAACACATTCAGACATGCCGAATTATACAAAGTAATAGTTAGAGACAACATCGAATATGCTTTTCCAAATATAGAAATTGCCTCGCGCATACTTTAACATTAATGTTACGAACTGTTCAACTGAGTGCTTTTTTACAATGTTTTTGTTAACTTCACTTTATAGTTTGCCATTCCGGGGTCATTTCTTGTTTGTCTTCCCGGGGTCATTTCTTGTTTATCTGTCCGGAATTTGGCAATCCAATTGTAGACCACTTTCCGATAAGCTATATGTCTAATACTTTCAATATAGCTCAGAACCCAATGACGATGCAATATTCTTACTATTTCATTATGATTTGATGAGTTTCTTAAGTATTTTTCGAAAACAACGTTTTTTTATTAACTTGTTTGTCTTTCCGGGGTCACTTCTTGTTTGTCTTTCCGGTGTCACTTCTTGTTTGTCTTTCTGGGGTCACTTCTTGTTATAACTCTTCGTATGTATAAATTGGAAAAAAAAACAACTAAAGAGTAGAAATAAAAAATATATTATAAAAAATATTTTATAAAAACAACGTTTTTCTTGCGTACCAAAAAGCAGAAAATAATTTATGAATAAAATGGTCACATGGTAATAGACTTTATAAGCGCTTCTAATTTTTAAAAAACGAAAAACGTTGGGCGCTTGAACACAAACATCCAGACCTTTCTAACATACTCTAATTTCTATAAATGAAAACCTGTTTAATATAATTTGACTATATTAATATATTGATTCAATTGACTTTACAAGTATTGCATTCTATATCATGAGTTTAGGTTATACAACACTAGAATAAATTTTAGATACTCATATGCATTTATTTATAGAAGTTCTAATAAATTATCTGCAATATCGTAATATTTCGAAACCTTCTGTGATAATTCTTTTGGGATTTAATTGTTAACATTAAAATAATTGTGCAATAAACGAATTGAAATATACATTCTTTAAACAAAATTTCAGCATTGTAAAATAAACATTCACATAATATAAACTTCATGCGCCCAACGTTTTTCGTTTTATAAAAATTAGAAGCGCTTATAACTGACAGAACCACTACCCTTGTTATCGTACCGTGCAATATGATTTGCTAAGAAAGAGTCAAATTTTTGACAAGTAATTCAAGCAACTGGTAAAATTACCGTCATTGTTGGCACACCACGAAAGGCCAAGCCTTCAGAGGAAAGAAACTGTACAGTTGCTACAATCCTTAGTAGAACTTCTCTCCAGTATTGCCTTTCGTCATCTAACTGTTTGGCCATCTGTTCGTCAATACGCCCTTTTGCGTTCAAGCATTTCAGCGAAAGTGCACATTGCTTGAACGTGGCCATCAATATGCCAGCGCGTGAAAAGTCGCCAACATTTTTTGGTTTGAAATCCAATTTATTTATAATTTATTTTCTGCTTTTTAGTACGCAAGAAAAACGTTGTTTTTTATAAAATATTTTTTATAATGTAATTTTTATTTCTCAGTAAAACGTAAGTAAAAATCCAAGTAGATCGACAATGAAACAAGAGAGTCTTGTTTCTTTATCTAAGCTGATGATAGAGGTAGACTTGTTGCGCAAAATTAATTTTTGATGATGTAGTCAACAACATTGCCAGACGTAAATCTTGAAAAAAAAACTTTAAAATGCAAATGTGTGCTGTCTTTGACTTTCTTGTCTATTAAAAAGTTACAATATTTTTGTCTATTATTATTTAAAAATTAATTAACTATTACTTTTAATAAAAAAAATATATTATTGTAGATTTTATTTGAGTGAAAGTAATACAGACATATATGTTAAAAACTGTTTTTCTTTGTTAGTATTTTGCATAAAATTGAAAATACCAGCGGTCAGTGGATGATCGGGGCTTGGGGCAGAGGGGGCAGTTTGTGGGTTTGTACCTAGAGCACCAAAAGCTTAATCTGGCCCTGACTATAATGTGTACATTAGTTGGTATTTGGACAAAACCCCAAGCGGACAAAACCGCTCAGCGCACAAAACCCTTACTTTTAGTATAAAATCTATGTAAAGTATTTTTAGGTGAATTTTTTTTTTTCAAAGTACCCCAATAAGCTGCGTTGGCCCGTCGAGCAAAAGTGGTCAAAAGTAAATCTCTTGTTACCTTTACATCAACAGGAAGCTTATTTTTCCGGGTAAAACAAACAAATTAATACTTTTAGCCCTAAAGTCTGACCGTGGTATTCTCACGCCAGAAACATTTTATAGCTCAAGGTAAAACAAACAGCATAAGAACCACGGTGGTCGAAAGGTATTCGATTATTTAGGTAAAACAACATAGGAATATGCCGATTGATATACTGTGTTGAATGACATGATCTTTTATATCGATAAATATTTCCCTTAGCCCATGGTCAATATTATATATAGAAGTATCAATAATATTACTTAAATTCAATCTTAATATTTTGGGGTTTTGTCCTTAGGGTTTTTTATTGTGGGCGTTTTGGGGGTTTTTTGTCCTACACTCACATTAGTTAGTTGTTTTTTTGTGTTTGGGTACTTAAAATGTTTTTATATAATAAGGCAATACTAAAACTCACTTGTCTTGCTAAATGTCGTCCAATGCCTTGAACTACAGATCCGGTATAACCTGGAGGACAGGGACTGCAGCTAAATCCAGGGCTTAAGTTTTCACATTTGGTAAGATCATCACAAGGTTTACTAAGTTCGCACTAAAAAATCGAAAAAAATAATTACAGCAGAGAGGTGATATGACACAACAAAAAAAACAAAACTATAAGTATAGGTCCTAGTTTAGGCTTTAACATGTATAGTAGGATCACAGCATAATGCTCATTTCATAAGAAAAACATTGAAAGCGAAACTATTTTTACACAGTTATCAAAGCTGTACACCTAGAAGTTTTTGCAGATCTCGTTTTTGATAGAAATATTTCCACTGATTGAAATAAGGATAAAACAATGTTTAGGTCAGTTTCATTAAAAAAATTAGCTTCGGTTAATTAATGAGTTAGCTACATTCAAGATTTAACGAAGTTATCTAAATAAAGAAACATGAATACTGTCCAAAAGATCAATTTTTAAACAAAATAAGGTATTCTAATAGAAACATATATCAAAAATCGATTTATAAATTCAGAATTTAATAAATATTTATTATTTCTACATTGAAAAATTGCTATATTGGGCAGAGATAAAACATTTTTTATTAAGTTGAAAAAAGTCTGCGTCTTTTGCCTCAATTTCCTTATTGCCTGTATAAATTTTATGGGTTAATTGCAATTAGATTGCATATCTTTTAACTTACATTATTTTGACTATATTGATGGTTTTATTTCATTCCTTTAATATTTTTGTACATATTCATCAAACACCACTTTAAATTCACACTAATATTTTATATTGACTTTTTAAACGTTTTTTGATATCAAATTTTCACCATTTTCATTGTAAATTAAAAAAAAAAAAAAATCCACACAAATTACTTGTTGGTGGCTTCGTCAATTTAATCCGTAAATGTTGATTGCTTATTATCACACACAGTCATATAAAGAGATAACTCGAACACTAATTGTTAAGACGAAATATAAATTCAGTGAAACTTTATTAAAACTCTCCTCAAGCTCTAACATCTAACTCTAACTAACTCGTCCGTTTCAATGGACTACTGGCCCCTGAATGAGGTGGGAGGGTAGTAGGGGAGGGGAGTTTCAGACATCAAAGCCTGACCCAGAGGTTTTCCCTTAGCTCTCGGTAGTGCTTTGTTGTTGGTTGGCGACCAAAGGTGCGAAGTCGCTCCTCCGTCCACCACCCGAGCTTTGAACTGCTGACCACAGAATTTGAGGTGGAGGGTTGAGGGGAACATAATACGGGGGTAGATGGTGGGGATTACGATCTTAACACTTCTTAATATAGAAGCTTCATATTTTCCCAGCTTTTTCTGGAGTTTATTTTTTGCAGTCCTCCAAAGCAATTTTTTACAATATAATTTAGAAATGTTTATAATTTTCCTTTCTATTTAACCCACCAAATTTTCCCCAGGTTTTGATGGTATCCTAAAAATACACAATTTTGCATTGCTCCTTTATAATTTTTTTAATTTACTTAAAAATACAAATAAATATTTGTACCAAATACCTTTATGATTTTGACGAAGTTTCTATTTTTTCATTTTTCAAACATGCCACAAAATTAAATTCTTCACACTATAGTCACATTATGCATGTGCCAAAATAGTGAATATAACCCAATGAATTATAAAAAAATTATGCCTTGGGTAAAGAGCTACCATAAAGAAATATGGTTACAAAATGTAACAGTAGGAAGTATGCTATATATACAATTTTACTTTGCCAGCCGCAAAATGACCCATTTGATCACTTGTCATGAAAATGAACTTTGCTGGGGTGAGGAGTTTTAAATTTTATTACTGGCAACCAGCTTTTACAGCATTCTGACTATGGCATCAACACTGCTGGACATGATTCCCAAAACAGACTTAACGTAAACCAATACTGTACATCTCCCTAGTGTCCAAAAGTACATTTACTAAAGTCCCACAAACTATAAGAAAGGCTGTGATATCATCTACTGTTTCTAACACAATGAATTCAATCTTTAAAAGATAAAACTTTGTATAACACAATACAAACACAAGACTACAATTGAAACCTCGTCTATATCTTGACAGACCGAACCATTTCCAGTAAAGCCAGGAGGGCAAGATCCACATCTGTAGCCGCCCGGTACTTCATAACATTCTACTCCAGAAAAACATGGATTGGATCTGCAATTGTGCTGGTCAAGTGGATGACAGCCACGCCTAGTCCATCTCCAGTGTATCCAGGTGGACATGGGCCACATCGATAACCACGCTCAGAATCTAGACAACGTACACCTGCTCAATCCATCGATACAATGACATGTTAACAGATCTCGTGATGTGCTAATCGATAGTATTAATACAGAAATTTAGATAGTCAATATTTAGGCTTAAAAGTATCATTGCAACGAAAATCTTCACTACCTACATTAATTATATATATTTATGTGTGTGTGTGTGTGTGTGCGTATTTCTTTATTCAACAGATATATATATATATATATATATATATATATATATATATATGTAACATTCAACTTACTTGATATATCTACACTATCTACTTCAAATTATCACTAATCCATATGTATGTAAAATAGTACTTGATCTATCTACACTGCCTACGTAACATTAGCACCATTATATATGTATGTAAAATTTAACAACTTTGACTTGTTTGGTGACTGCAAATCTAGCTTTAACACAAATTAGCTGCGTGTATAGGGTTAAACGGTATCCGGACAAAAACCCCACCGGACATAACCCCTACTTTTATTATGAAGTCTATTATTTGACTTCATTTTTATTATATAATGTAATATAAATACCTGGATGTAAATATATATAAAAATGCGTATTTTTAAGTGATTTTTTTTCAAAGAACCCCAATAAGATGCATTGGCCCGTCGAGCCACAGAGGTAAAAAGAAAATCCCTTGTTAACTTTACATCAACAGGAAGCTTATCTTAGCAGGTAACACAAAATAAAGTAATAGTTTTAACTAGAGCTGCTGTTCGATTAAAAATTTTAATCGAAATTAACGCATTATTAAAAAAATTATCGCAAATTAACGCATATTTAATCGAAAAAATACTTTATTTATTAATTGTAACATTTTTTAATTCAATCAACATGTCACTTTAAAATAATAACAACGTGTTATTTTTTCGCACTACTTGGCCTAAGCAATAGAGTATTAAACATTTGTGTGTGTGTGTGTGTGTGTGTGTGTGTGTGTGTGATCGCCCTTGACAATAAAATATGAGCTAGCAACCTACCCAGAATAAATTCTTTACAATGGTTTAAATGCAGAATCTGACACATATATATGAAGATTAACTGGTATGAATGACACCCAATGAAACTCATTGGAATTTTTTCTACAGCATTGCAAAAATTGCACGAACTACACGTAACTTTCCACTATTCACGGTTCTGTAAGTGTCAATAACCTTGGTAAATCTGAAGTAGGCCTAATCCACGTCAAACTGTCAGCAAACGTGCTTCAGATTATGTTATATAAGTATTTAAAATGAAAGGTCAAATAAAGTGTAACCAATATGACCTGCTTCCAGTGGCGCAACCAGGAGGGGGACAGGGGGGCTTGAGCGGCCACTCCCCCGGCAAAATCATCAAATACATAATTTAAGTTATAAAGTTACAAATAAGACTGTCAAACTGTCTTTTTTCAACATGTGAGCCCCCCCCAGCATTTTTTGGCTGGTTGCGCCACTGCCTGCTTCCATTAGTAGACCTACGTTTTAACTGTATTGACGAAGCATTAGCTTCATAAAAGTAATACATAAATTTTTATGTTTGTTGCATTATATAAAAACTACTTCATAAAACAAACCATAAATAAATAAATAATACAACACTCTGAACTGATGTGAGTAGCAGCCCCGTAGCATGAAAATTCTACAGCAGGGGCCAGGCATTCTACAGCAGGGGCCAGGCATTTCCACAGCAGGGGCCAGGCATTCTACAGCAGGGGCCAGGCATTCTACAGCAGGGGCCAGCATTCTACAGCAGGGTTAGGCATTACGTTGCGGGGGCCGGGTAATACATTTTACTAAGTAGAGCAAATAAACAGATGGGGCCAGACAAAATGTAGGGGCTGGCCCCCCTGCCCCCCCGCACACTACGGGCCTGGTGAGTAGTATGGCTTTCAGACTCCAAGTGGGGCAGGCATCAATCCGCTGGTGAAACTGGCAGTTACTTTCACCCCGTGCCATAATCACAGTGTCTACATGCTGGTGTACACCTCTTCCTCAAATGCCCAAGGTATGAAGAATTCCAAGCATTCATCATCAATTATTTCTTCATCTTTTACATCCAGCATGTCATTATCATGTAACTTTTCATCGCCAATCATTTCCACAACATTGACCAGCTCCTTGGCATCCAAACATGACTCTCCATTACAATTTTAGAAGGCTATGCATGACAAACCATACTCAAAGCAGCGACACAAACGTGTCCCATACTGTGTCCTGGATCCGAAGTACATTTGCAACAAACCACCTTCAGAACATCTGGTGGAGCCATGATCAAGTCAGTGGCAAGCCATGGATGTACTTTTCCTCATGAAGCTTCCATCCCCATTCTGTGTAATTCAGTATTGTTTAACAACATCAAGATATGTTCCACCAGGATAGACAACCAAACAAAATTTCACTCTAGCCGTGTACGGTTTAGGCTGACGCAAGGGTTAAACAAAGTTGCACTATTATATACATGCTTGCTTGTTTTCGTTCGTCCATTGTTTATTCGGGTTTTTATTTGTGTTATTACTGTTGTTTTTCTAAAATTTCTTTTCTCGGTAAAATTTACGTATAATAATTGTTTTGGTTTATAAATCTAATTTTAAATATAATAAATAACTAAGAAAATGATCAATAAGTGTTCTTATAAGTGGATATGACAGTGTTGAAAAAGCGGAAAGTAAAGGAGTTTTTCATTCGTATCCAATAAACAATGTGGAATTATGTGAAAAATGGATTAGAGCTAATCCTTGCCAAAATTTTCAGCCTGGGAAATATTCAAAAATGTGTTCGCTCCATTTCTTGCCAAGTGATTTTGTTAGTGATGTAAAAGATACAAACATGTCTCGATCAAAGAAAAGATGTGAATCCAATAAACCTGTTAGACCAAAAATTAAATTAAAAGAGGATGCAGTGCCAAGTATTTTTTCAGAATGCACCATCATACTTATCAACTCCAAAGTACCGTAGAACAACAATGAAGTCTTCGTCATCAGCTTAACAAGAAGTTGTTGAAAATCAAATGATGGAGTTGGAAAACTTGTTTAATGAAAATGATGTCATAAACAAGTTATCTTTAGTTGATCTAAAAGAAAAATTAAGTAAAGAGAAAATACCTTCTGGATATCAACTCCATATTCAAAATGAACATTTATATATTTATTTGTTGGAATTTCAGAATAACATTTTGTTTATTAAATCATCAATTTCAATTTCAAAATCATTCGACATATCACTACATCACAAAGGAAAACAATTATCTAAATCATTTTCAAACGATATTTGTTCTTCCAATTTGGAAACAATGAGTCAGTTGTTGAATTTGCTTGCTCGTTTAAAATGTTTTGATGAAACTCCATTTCATGAAACCTTTGATGAGATCAAGCAAGAAGCAAAATCAAATTTGAAAAAAATGATGACTTTTTATGAAGATTCAAATCCTGTTTTTCAACAAATACAATTTCTCGTCGATCAGTTGAAATTGGTGGGGTGAACAAACATGCGAGAACATACACACCACAAACCATTATTTGGTCATATCTGGTATATGCATCAGGCACTGCATCTTACTCTAAAATATTGGAAAGTGAAGTTTTGAACCTGCCTTCAATAAACACTTTAAAAAAACTAACAAGACGAGTAAATGAAAAAACAGGGCTTGATAACACAAGTTACCTCACACTTCGTGTTAGCACATTAAACCAGCTGGAAAGAATGTGCACAATCATAATCGATGAAATATATGTGGCCAAGCGTGTTGAATACTTTTCCGGCAAGTTTCATGGATTGACAGCTGAAGGCGAACAAGCTTCTACTCTTCTGTGTTTTATGGTTAAATCTCTTTGTCATAAATTTAGAGATATGGTAGCTCTCTACCCTATCTATAATTTGACTGCTGGCCAAATGCATCAATGTTACACAGAAGTGATGGAAATGGTGCACCGAGCAGGGGTTACTGTAATTGGCATTTCGGTTGACAATGCAGCTGTTAACAGAAAGTTTTATATTCAAGAACTTTGTGGAGGCACGATTAAACCATCTATTGAAAACAAATGGACTAATCAGCCAATGTTTTTAATTTTCGATGCAGTCCACAATTTTTAAAAAATATATACAATAACTTTTTGAATCGACGATCCTTTGTCTTTCCGAAATTTTGCAACAATAACATTGCAGCACCTGATTCATCAGCCGATTTTCAGCACATTGAGGATCTTTACAACTTGGAGCTGAACATGGTTGTTAAAAAGCATACAAGCTGAATGCGAAAGTACTGAATCCTACAAATATTGAGAAAATGTCTGTCAAACTCTCATCGTCAGTGTTTTGCGAATCGACTGTGAATGCTTTAAAATATTATGTGGAGCATGAAAATAAAGTTGAATGGAGTGCAACAGCTTGGTTTGTGGGTATTATCACCAAACTCTGGGAAGTTTTAAATGTAAAAACTTGTTCGAAGGGGAAAAGAAAAAGAAACTACCACATGGATCCAGTAAAATCTTCCTCTGATTGGAAAATAGAATTTCTCTTAGAATTTCGTGATTTCCTACACAGCTGGCAAAACGCAAAAACAAAAGGACTCAGTCGTGAGACTTATTTGGCTGTTGGTCAAACATGTTCTGCTCTTGCTAATTGTTGCAAATATTTGATGAGTGAGACAGACTTGAAATTCATCCTCCTTGGTCATCTGCAGTCGGACCCCATAGAGTTGAGATTTGGATGGTTGCGCCAAATGTCAGGGGGCAATTATTTTGTCTCAGTTCGGCAAGTTGCAGATAGCAACACCAAGATAAAAATGATGTCTCTGTTAAGTCATTCAAAATTGAATATTAGCGAGATCGATGATTTCATTGATGATGTTAAAAGCTTGCCAGCTGGTACGGATGAAAATGTAAATGCAATTTTAGATTGTTTAAAAATTTCGGAAAGCCCTAATGACGATGAAGCATCAACAATATATTATGTTGCAGGAGCAATTGCACATTCCATCATTCATCAGAATAAGTGTACCAGCTGTAGAGAAATATTAGTCGATGAAAAATTTAAAGACATTGACGAATTAAGATTGAAAAAGCTGGATGTTTTTTTGAACGATGTCAACAGAGGAGGGCTATTGAAGCCATCTGAGTACACCTTCTACTTGCCTACAAAATTGGAAAGTATTCAATTCATTGAAAAGATCAGCAAATAGTCTGAAACTATTTCTAGGACAAACAAATAAAAAAATTGTTTGTTAAAATTGTTGATAGAGTAACAATTGATGAGTCATTGCTGATTGAAGAAAATGTTTGTAATTTCAATCATAATTTAAAAGAACTTATTTCTGTTAAATTTTTAATTGTTCGTCTAAAAATTATGTTAAGCAATTGAATGAAACGGTTCATGAAAAACCAATGAAAAAACGAAAAATAAATAAATTGACAAAATAAAGATTTTAAATTAAAAAATTTGTTATTAAAAGTTTTCAAACTTTAATTGCGTTTGTGTTTATTTCATAAAAACATAAGTACCAAATATACAAAACTGCTATTAAACATGAAGACTAACGCTAAACACTTGATTGTGTGTCAGCCTAAACCGTATTTTTTAAAATATTGGTTGTCCTTCCTGATGCTATATCTAGATTTCCATGGTTCCACCTTCCAGCCACTGAACAGCACGGAGTAAGTAACCGCCGTCTACAACATGAATCGAACCTTGGTTTCAATGATGGTTCTTTGAACAGAGAAGTTATCTTTGAACAGAGAAGTAGGAAGTGTTGACAGCTCATAGCTGAAATATTTCTCCATATCAGGTGATCTTTGCATTATGACCAGAAGCTCATGACCAGAACTGTGGGATCAACACCTGTCAAAGCTTTCTTGGAAGTTGATGAAGAAGCATTGTTTACTTGTGCTAATGTTCTTATTTGAGATTTTCTTTTAAGGACAACATCCTTGAAGTTCTTGCCGCTCATGTTCTGAACAATATCATCGTCAACTTCTTCAGCATTGTCGCAGTTTATATTATCAGATTCAGATGCTGCAATACCTGATAGTATGCTGTGGAGTCTTGTGTCAGAAGTATCAAATTGATAATGTGACTTCAAGAATTCGAGAACTTTTGTGAGATCGTCATTATCTCTATTGATCCTGGACTACCCTCTTCCGGATGCTGAACTGCATCATGGCAGTAGTCAATATCAGCATACTGCGCTAAAGCTGTCCTTACAGCTGCAGTCCTATGAATTGTGGAAGTCCATGTGGTGCGTACACTCTCAGTCACTCCTCTTCCATGAGTTATTCCTCCCTTACCTTTAATGGCCCGCATCATTGGTATGGTAAGGTCAACTGACAGTCCGGCCCACTGTTTACTACTACGCCGTGCAACATGTGATCCTGACATTGAGCTGCTTGTGTAGATCTAGATGTGAGTTAGGTAAGCCCATCATCATCTCCAGGTAGAGACGAGCACACTTGACATAATTGTTGTGACCATATGCTGCGAAGAGATTCACCATTCTCCTGATACTGACAAGATGTAGCTAATAGTTGCCCATTCGTTCTGCCCGCGGCAGAAGCTTTAATGTGGCAATGTAATACATATACAGAACCAAAAGGATTTTACTATATAAGCTATAGTAATAATTATGTCATTCTCAGGGCCCCATTCTACACCTTATACGTGATAAAGATAAAGCCCTAGGGGCCCCAAGAGTAGCTATCCCCCTAACATACATTTGGTTTAAATAATTTCGGTAATGTCTTTTAAGTGCAGGGCTTCAGTGTTTTTGAAGGTACCGTCTTATCTTTCAGTATTTTTTAATAATCTTGTAGTTGGCAGCTGCCTTTTTTTTGTAAACAATTCAGGTCATCTCTTAACATGGCTGACAGTATTTTATATAGAATATAGAGGACCTTTTTTACAAATTTATTTAATGCATTTAAACACAATTTAGGTATTCAAAACAAGGGTGTCATTAATCCTCGTTATGTTAACTAACTAGTTATTACCAAATAATTTCACAAAACGCTTGTAAGACATTAATTCTAGGTACGTAATGTAATATTTATTCAACTCCTGGCCTTGTTATAGTGTGTCGTCAACAGGAAAGAAAGAACAGAAGATGAAAAATGAAAGCCGACCGATAACATCAAAGAGTGTCATTTTACACAATATTGGTAGATGACGTCACTTACCAACCACAAGTTACATTGTTTCAAAGCCATGACACTTGTCAATCAAACTATAACACGTGCAGACGCCTGCTGAAGAAATACAAAATGGCGGAATATTCTTTTTTTCCCTCGTAAAATAAAAAAAAAAATAGCAAAAATTTGTATAATCTTTTTTTAGCAAATAAACTATGTATAATTTATTTCATTCTAATCTTCTGCAATATAAATTATGTTTTATTTTGGATGACGTTATTTTAGTAGTTAGTATATTGATTGATTGGCGGGTGTTTTTTTTTCTCGTTTCAAACAAAACATCTCGAATTTTTTCTTGATCGCACCTAATTCTATTTTTAGTTTCACTTCTTCTTTGTTGTGGTGCTTTCAAACATTTCTAAATTATATTGTTAAAAGATAAGCCAAAGGAAAAAAATTTTCTTTAACTTTTTAGTAGGGCTACATTTTAAAATAAAGTTGTTGTTTCTTTATTTTTTTTGTTTGTTTTTTTTTAAAACGAAGTGGCTACGGATACAGCAAACGTACTCCGTATTTTTTTAATTTTTGTTTTCGGGGTTAGGGTTAGGGTTAGGAATAGGGCTAGGAATAGGGCTTGGAATAGGATTAGGGATAGGGATAGGGTTAGGGTTAGGGATAGGGTTAGGGTTAGGGATAGGGTTAGAGATAGGAGCAATATCTATAGCTGGACCCCGAAAAAAAATAATTCGGAATCCAGCAATCGCGCATGCGCACACACAAAAAATAGTCTGTCTAGAGCGCTAGAGCGCATGCGCGTTTGCTGTATCCGTAGCCACTGCGTTTTTAAAATACCATTTTAGTATTCAAAGTATCTTACCAGTTTTTGTTTTTAAAGTAAATATAATCTAATAACATTTAAGTGGTTTACCTAGTATGATAAAGAAAGACTAAAAAATCAGTTGCTTTATATTCTCTTACACTTTTTATTGTTAAAAGAATTTCATTTACTTTTGTTGGTAAAGTTTAAATACAAATTACAATATTAATGAAAAAGAATTATTTTTAAAATAGATTTTTTTTTATTATTATACAATATTTACAAATATAAATGAGTCACTATAGACTGCAATGACTCATGTGCAAACATTGCTGAATGTATGAATATGAATGTGGTCTAGGATTGTAATAACCTTTACACACACACACACACACACACACACATATATATATATATATATATATATATATATATATATATATATATATATATACACAATTATACATACCGTACATACAAATGTGTGTAGAATTTTTGTACAAGTGTCCATAAAACCTGGAGATTTAGTGGGCGACGTGCCGCGAACACGTCATATCGCTGCCATTGTTTACAGACAGAGAGGCCATTATACTTGGGTGGACGCTAAAACAAACAATTAAACACACACACACAAAGACGCGCCCAAAAGCCTCAGGACGGCACCACCTTTAACGGGGGTGGGGTGAGGGGAGGGTTAAGGGAAGATGTTCAAACAAAAATCTAATCTCCAGTAACTGCTTAAAAAAATCTTCAACTTTATGTTTTCATTCTCGGATCAAAGTTAATTGTAATGAACCATGAAAATGAAACACTTTGGATTCTTTTGTTGTTGTTGTTGTTGTTCTTTGCTTCGGTGAGCAGAAAGGAGTAAACACAGAATATATATTTTATTATTATTATATTTTCTTGTTAAATTATATTTTTTGTGTTAAATATTTAGTTTCTCAATTTGGTTCATGAGAAAGAATAAATAGACCCATATATAATGTACACATTCACGATAGAATGTATGTCCAGTATGATAGAATGTATGTCCAGTATGATAGAATGTATGTCCAGTATGATAGAATGTGTGTCCGGTATAATAGAATGTATGTCCAGTATGACAGAATGTATGTCCACTTTGACAGAATGTATGTCCAGTATGATAGAATGTATGTCCAGTATGATAGAATGTATGCCCAGTATGATAGAATGTATGTCAAGTATGATAGAATGTATGCCCAGTATGATAGAATGTATGTCAAGTATGATAGAATGTATGTCCAGTATGAAAGAATGTATGTCCAGTATGATAGAATGTATGTCCAGTATGACAGAATGTATGTCCACTTTGACAGAATGTATGTCCAGTATGATAGAATGTATGTCCAGTATGGTAGAATGTATGCCCAGTATGATAGAATGTATGTCCACTTTGACAGAATGTATGTCCAGTATGATAGAATGTATGTCCAGTATGGTAGAATGTATGTCCAGTATGACAGAATGTATGTCCACTTTGACAGAATGTATGTCCAGTGTGATAGAATGCATGTCCAGTATGATAGAATGTATGTCCAGTATGATAGAATGTATGTCTAGTATGATAGAATGTATGTCCAGTATGATAGAATGTATGCCCAGTATGACAGAATGTATGTCCAGTATGATAGAATAGAATGTATGCCCAGTATGACAGAATGTATGTCCGTCCAGTATGATAGAATATATGTCCAGTATGATAGAATGTATATCCATTATGATAGAATGTATGCCCAGTATGACATAATGTATATCCAGTATGATAGAATGTATGTCTAGTATGATAGAATGTATATCCACTTTGACAGAATGTATGTCCAGTATGATAGAATGTATGTGCAGTATGGTAGAATGTATGTCCAGTATGATAGAATGTATGTCCAGTATGACAGAATGTATGTCCAATATGATAGAATGTATGTCCAGTTCTAGGCTTTAACGCTTTAAAAAAAATTATGAAAATACCTTGACCGCAGATTCATGCGCGTTTTCTCGAACGTTATTTGGCGCAATACTTTGACAATTAATCACTAATTGTATAAAACTGCGCGCTATCAGGATTTTGATAATTATAAAACATGATTTATCAATTCTTCTTACAAAAAAAAAATATCATGGATCCTTGATGAGTGGAGCTTCCCCCTCCCTCCTTCCCCACGACATGACCGGATGTGCCAGTTACTGTTTCCTGAAAAGTGTTATGTTGTTTTGATGACAGTACTGCCCTGTTTTAAGTTGCTGCCAGTCTCTTTGATGGATGATTGTACTCAATGTATTATATTAGAAATATGTATATCACTGGGCTGGATTTAATTTAGACACTTAAGAAACTTAAATGAAATAAACAGAGGCGTACCTAGGGTGGGGGGAAGGGGAGGGGGGGTCCAAATTCGAAAGTCCCCCACGGGCCCCAGCTTGAGGGGACCCCTCCAAATTTTTTTTACATTAAATATTAAGTATATTATCTTATGTCATGATGTCGAATGTTAAAAATGCAGGGGCCCCCAAAATGGCCAAGCCCCCCGGGCCCCCTTATCCCTAGGTTCGGCACTGGAAATAAATGGATGTTTATTTATTGATATAATATGTGTGGAACTTTTCTTTTTTTTTTTATGAAAAAAAATATTTCCAGCCCTAACACTAGATAACTATTTGTCAACAGTTTTAGAAAAATAAAATCAAACTTCCATTAGTTTTAATTGTGTGTTAATATTGTGAGTGTTACATTCAGGCTATTTAGACATTCACCTTAAAAAAAAAAATTGTATTATTTTCATGTTCTGATGGTAATGAAATGCTTCGTGTAATGTTCATTCTTATTTTGCCCAGATATGTGTACCTGCAATAGGATCTTTTATAGCACACTAGTTATCAAAGGCCCGGTACCCGGACCGGCGAGTAGGCACACAGTTGGAGTTGAAAATGGTGATATATATTTTAGCGCGTTAACAATCAGTCTATATCAGAGGTGTGCGGATCTTGAAATTTAGCGTCCGCGTCCGTCCGCGGATTTCTATCAATGATCCGCGTCCGCGTCCGCAGAATCTTACAACATTGGTCCGCAGTCAGTCCGCATTGCTGAAATTTAGCTGTTTAAATGACTTGAAATTTTTTATGGTAACGCTAAAGAAGATACGAAGCATCCGCTGTCAGTCCACTGATTCGGAAAAGTCTGCGGATCTGCGTCCGCAAGCGGACGCGTCCGCTGTCCGCTCATCTCTGGTCTATATACTTGCAGTGGCCCCAAGGACATGAACAGAATATTGTAGCCAAAATACATTTGAGAATAAGGACACCTAATAATACATCAAATAAAATTCATATGTTAAATAGTTCCTCCCAAAGAAAATAATCCTCACTATGGGTAGACATAAACAACAACTCTTAAAATCATATTCCTTCATAATATTTTAATGGACTCCTTTCCAAACAGTTTTTCATTTAATGTTTTATGATGTTCAACATGGCGTATTTAAAAAAAAAAAGAGAGAGACGTGAGTGAGTGCTTGTGTTAAGCAAAACGCTACATGTTTAACAGGTGGTTTATTTACTGTTTTACAATGTAGCATAGTACAATTAACTAAGAAAAATTGCCGACCCGGCAGTGCAGAACCTAGGGATTTACGGGCCCGGTGGCTTGGCCTCTTTGGGGGCTGCCCCTGCATTTTGGCATGAGATAATTTTTTGACGCTTCTCAAGCTTGGTCCCGAGAAGAAAGAATCGTTGTGTAGCTTTAGCTGACCTTCAATTAAAAACATAGTATTCCATCAATGCAGTTGAGGCCGCAGACGCAGAAAACATTAGGCCTCTTAAAAAAGAAAGACATATCAAAGCTTTCAACATTATAGTTCTGTGAAGCCAATGCCGAACCAAGGGATTTTAGGCATCTTCGGGAGCCACTACATTTTGACATGAGATAATGTACTTAATATTTAGTTTAAAAAATATTTTGGGGCCCTACTCAAACTGGGCCCCCTCCATACACCCTCTGTGTGAAGCCCCCATCATAAATGATTAGTTTGCGTTGTAAACGTTGTGTACGGCGCTACTCAAACTCAACCCTTATTCATTTCAT
Source organism: Bulinus truncatus (assembly GCA_021962125.1). Classification (NCBI taxonomy): domain Eukaryota; kingdom Metazoa; phylum Mollusca; class Gastropoda; family Planorbidae; genus Bulinus; species Bulinus truncatus. Next base: position 11,743,408 of record JAGDYQ010000007.1, read on the forward strand.
TTATGTGACGTAATAGTCAAAAAATGAAAAAAAAAAGTGACGTATATAAGGTTAGTAATAAAGGGAAATAATTGTACATTAGAAATAGACATATTTTAGAAATAATAACAACTTAAACAATATAAATATTACATTATATTTAGGTATCCATAATTTCGGTTTAAAATTGAGATTGTGGAACATAACACAGAATATTAATTGAACGATTTCTGTAAATATTTCTTTTACGATCGCTTCTCATTTAATAACAAATTGAACACCATAGATTTATTACGTTACTGTGAGATATAGATAGGCCTTTGGAACCACTTTTGTTTCAAAGTTTATTTCGGAGAGTATCACAGAATTTTTTGGCATGATATAGTGATACTTCTCCTAAGATCGCTTCTTGCCATTTGGTAATGATTGAGGCGGTCGAAAACCGTATTGCATTGTGATTGCCATTTGGCATTCACGATCTTACCTGCCGTATGTTAGTGTGCGGTGTTTTGTCACCTCGGCACTTAACATATGGCTGGTCCAATGTCAATTCTGGCAGCCATGTAGGAGACTCTTCTTACTCGGCTGGCCAGTTGGTAGCCGGATTATGCACGTAAAGAAGAAAACAGTAAATGTTTCTGCCATCTTTGAATTGTTTATGCCGCCATGTTGGATGACAGACGGAAGTTGCGATGACAGACGGAAGTAGCGATGACAGACGGAAACCGGAACATATGATGTAAAATTTGTATTATAGACTAGTTATCAAAGGCCCGGTACCCGGACCGGCGAGTAGGCACACAGTTGGAGTTGAAAATGGTGATATATGTATTTTAGCGCGTTAACAATCAGTCTATATACTTGCAGTGGCCCCAAGGACATGAACAGATTATTGTAGCCAAAATACATTTGAGAATAGGGACACCTAATAATACATCAAATAAATTTCATATGTTAAGGAGTTCCACATAAAGAAAATAATCCTCACTATGGGTAAACATAAACAAAAACTCTTAAAATCATATTCCTTCATAATATTTTAATGGACTCCTTTCCAAACAGTTTTTCATTTAATGTTTTATGATGTTCAACATGGCGTATTTAAAAAAAAAAGAGAGAGAGACGTGAGTGAGTGCTTGTGTTAAGCGAAACGCTACATGTTTAGCAGGTGGTTTATTTACTGTTATACACATTGTAGCATAGTACAATTAACTAAGAAAAATTGCCAATCCGGCAGTGCAGAACCTAGGGATTTAGGGGCCCGGTGGGCTTGGCCTCTTTGGGGGTTGCCCCTGCACTTTGACATGAGATAATTTTTTGACGCTTCTCAAGCTTGGTCCCAAGAAGAAAGAATCGTTGTGTAGCTTTTAGCTGACCTTCAATTAAAAACATAGTATTCCATCAATGCAGTTGAGGCCGCAGACGCAGAAAATATCAGGACTCTAAAAAACAGGAAATATCAAAGCTTTAAACATTATAGTTCTGTGAAGCCAGTGCCGAACCTAGGGATTTGGGTTTTGTCCTGTTCGGGGGGCCCTGCATGTTGACATGAGATAATGTACGTACTATTTAATGTAAAAATAGATTTTCTGGGGCCCCCGTTAAGCTGTGATAATACTTAAATCTCATTCCCAAGAGAATAATCCTCATTATGGGCTCAGAAGCTTAACAAAAAGAACCCCCGACTATTAAACGTTGAATCTAACATCCAACTATAGCCTACATAATTTGCGCACACAAAACCTTATCATTGATAAATCTTAATTCATTCATAATATTTTAATGGTTTCCTTTCCAAACAGTTCTTCATGTTATGTTTTATGATGTTCAACATGACTTATTTAAAAAAAAAAGAGAGACGTGAGTGAGTGCCTGTAATTTAAGCAAAACACTATATGTTTAGCAGGTGGTTTACTTACTGTTATACACATTGTAGTATAGCACAACATATCGTACTGAGAATATACTAAGATAATACTGCCAACCCGGCAGTGTCGAACCTATGGATTATTGGGCCCTGTGGGCCTGGCCTCTTTAGAGGCCTCTGCATTTTGACATTCGACACCAAGACATGAGATAATGAAATTAATATTTAATGTAAACAATATTTTGCTGGGGCCCGGAAAGATATAATCGTTGTGTAGCTTTTATCTGACCTTCAATTAAAAAAATATCCCATCAATCCAGTTAAGGCCGCAGAGGCAGAAAACATTAGGCCTCTTAAAAAAGAAAGACATATCAAAGCTTTCAACATTATAGTTCTGTGAAGCCAATGCCGTACCAAGGGATTTTAGGCATCTTCGGAAGCCACTACATTTTGACATGAGATAATGTACTTAATATTTAGTTTAAAAAATATTTTGGGGGCCCTCCTCAAACTGGGCCTCTCCATACACCCTCTGTGTGAATGGGTTAGTTTTCATTGTAAACGTTGTGTACGGCGCTACTCAAAGTCAACCCTTATTCAATTCATTCATGTGACGTAATAGTCAAAAAATGAAAAAAAAGTGACGAATTAGGATAGTAATAAAGGGAAATAATTGTACATTAGAAATAGACATATTTTAGAAATAATAACAATTTAAACAATATAAATATTACATTATATTGAGGTATCCATAATTTTGGTTTAAAATTTAAATTGTGGAACATAACACAGTATGGAGTATTAATTGAACGATTTTTGTAAATATTTCTTTTATGATTGCTTCTCATTTAATAACAAATAGAACACCATAAATTTATTACGATACTGTGAGATATAGATAGGCCTATGGAACACGGTCGGTTTACAATTTGTTTCCGAAAGTATCACAAAATAAGTTGGCATGAATTTGTGTTACATCTCCTAAGATCGCATTATTGCCCTTTGGAAATGATTGAGGCGGTCGAAAACAGTATAACATTGTGATTGCCATTTGGCATTCACGATCTTACCTGCCGTATGTTAGTGTACGGTGTTTTGTCACCTCTGCACTTAACATATGGCTGGTCCAATGTCATTTCTGGCAGTCATGTAGGAGACAATTCTTACTCGGCTGGCCAGTTGGTATCCGGATCATGCATGTTAAGAAAACAGTAAATGTTTCTGCCTTCTTTGACTTGTTTGTGCCGCCATCTTGGATGAATCGTTTATGCCGCCATGTTGGATGACAGACGGAAGTCGCGATGACAGACGGAAGTAGCGATGACAGACGGAAGTCGCGATGACAGACGGAAACCGGAACATATGATGTAAAATTTGTATTATAGAAGCTTCGCTTTTTTTTTTTTTGAGTCAAATAGCTCATGATTGCAACTTGAGACGGTGGTTTTCACCTATCTACTCGACTTAGTTTAAAGTACACGTGACATCATCATGCAGACACCGTGTGAGAGAAACTTGGTGCATTCACGTTATACAAATTGATGTGTCGTCTTTTCAATTTTCTGTCAGTCAGTTATAGTCTGTCTGTTATGTGTGTGTGTGTCTGTTATGTGTCTGTTTGTTATGTGTGTGTGTGTGTCTGTTATGTGTCTGTTTGTTATGTGTGTGTGTTATGTGTCTGTCTGATATGTGTGTTTGTTATGTGTCTGTTTTGTGTCTGTCTGTTGTATGTGTGTATGTTATGTGTATGTTGTGTGTATGTCTGTTATGTGTCTGTCTGGTTTGTGTCTGTCTGTTATGTGTCTGACTGTTACGTGTATTTTGTGCGTCTGTCGATTATGTGTGTCTGTTATGTGTCTGGTTTGTGTCTGTCTGTTATGTGTGTGTCTGTTATGTGTCTATTGTGTGTGTCTATTGTGTGTGTCTGTTATGTGTGTGTCTGTTATGTCTCTGTTATGTGTGTCTGTTATGTGTCTGTCTGTTATGTGTCTGTTATGTGTCTGTCTGTTATGTGTTTGTCTGTTATGTGTCAGTTATGTATCTATATGTTATGTGTGTGTCTGTTATGTCTGTCTGTTATGTGTCTGTATGTTAATTGTCTGTCTGTTATGTGTCTGTCTTTTATGAGTGTGTCTGTCTCTTACGTGTTTCTGTTATGTGTCTGTTATGTGTGTGTCTGTTATTTGTCTGTCTGTTATGTGTCTGAGTTTGGTGCGTATTTTTTTTATATGTGTGTGACGGTTTTTGGGTATGTGTTTGTGAGTCTGTATTTGTGTATATGTGTATAATGGTTTGTGGGTATGTGTTTGTGAGTCTGTATTTGTGTATATGTGTATAATGGTTTGTGGGTATGTGTTTGTGTGTCTGTATTTGTGTATATGTGTATAATGGTTTGTGGGTATGTGTTTGTGTGTCTGTCTGTTATGTGTCTGAGTTTGGTGCGTATTTTTCTATATGTGTGTGACGGTTTTTGGGTATGTGTTTATCTGTATTTGTGTATATGTGTATAATGGTTTGTGGGTATGTGTTTGTGAGTCTGTATTTGTGTATATGTGTATAATGGTTTGTGGGTATGTGTTTGTGTGTCTGTTTTTTTATGCCTGTGTGTGTCTGTCACTGTTTCTATGTGTGTGTGTGTGTCTCTGTGTATGCTAGGTTTGTATGTATATGTATATGTACGGGTCTCTATTTACGATTATGTGTGTCTGTGTGTGTGTGTCTTTGTGTGTGTGTATGTGTTAGTATCTGTGCACGTCTATGAGTGTGTCAAGTGTTTGTATGTGTGTCTGTGTGTGTATGTGTATGTGTGTGTATGTGTCTGTGTGTGTGTATGTGTCTGTGTGTGTCTTTGTGTGTGTGTGTGTGTATGTGTTAGTATCTGTGCATGTCTATGAGTGTGTCAAGTGTTTGTTTGTGTCTTAGTGCGTGTCTGTGTATGCGCTGTCAGCCCCGTAGCGTGAAAATTCTACACCAGGGGGCCAGGCATTCTACAGCAGGGGCCAGGCAATAGCAAGGGGGGCCAGGCAATAGCAGGGGGGGCAGGTAATACATTTTACTAAGTAGAGCAAATAAGCAGAGGGAGCCAGACAAAAGGCAGGGGGCCCGCCCTCCCCCCCGCACGCTACGGGCCTTATGCGCGTACATTTCTTTCTGTTTGTCTTTAAACCACAGAGAGAGAGAGAGAGAGAGAGAGAGAGAGAGAGAGAGAGAGAGAGAGAGAGAGAGGATTAACTTAAAGAAAGATGGAAAAAGAGAAATCAAAACTATCCCTACCTGTACATTTATGAAAACCTGTCCACCATAATAATCATTATTTCTGTGTTTTCCGTTTCAAGGAAAAGTATCTAAATTGCCAGGCACTCAATCAAATTACCATAGGGAGCCGTCTGCTAATATTCGCATCTTATTTCTTGGATTTCTGACAAACCTCCCAGCGAGAAACATTTCATTTCCAACAAAACTTTCCAAACCATATGACGTCATGACACACAACTTTTTTTTTTCTTTTTTCTATTCTTTATTTGGTTGGACTGATTGTTAAATACTCTGTGATTGGCTGAAAGAAAATTTAAAAAAAAAATATTTCGGACGGCTGTTTTGATTGGATACCGGGCTCAGAAAACTTTCACTGTGACCAAGTTTCAGTCAAAAAATCTGCAGTGGGTCAATTGCAGACAGCAGGGACTTTGGATAAACGTAGAAATCAGAAATCCATCGCTCCAATAGGGTGATGGGCGACTCGTTCTGACACAAATTGTAGCCTACATGTCAGTGATTCATCCAATTAATTATTATATGAACATTAATCTATGTATGTCACTTGACTATAAAAGTCGTTCTTCCGTCAATGAAATATATATATATATATATATATATATGTGTGTGTGTGTGTGTGTGTGTGTGTGTGTGTGTGTATGTGTGTCAGCTCCGTAGCGTGCGGGGGGGCCAACGGGGACGGGCCCGCCTTGTTTTGTCTGGCCCCCTCTGCTTATTAGCTCTACTTAGTAAAATGTATTACCTCCCCCCCCCCCGCTATAGCCTGGCCCCTGCTGTAGAATGCCTGGCCCCTGCTGTAGAATTTTCACGCTAGGGGCTGGTGTCTGTGTGCATATATAAATATTTATATACATTTTATTGACTAAAAAAAGCTTGAAAGCCAATATGGATTTAGTAATCATTTATGTCTAGCGCCTATGCTTTTATTTATTCAATAAAATTTATATCAATATTTATATTATCTCCCTTTCTCTCTCTCTCTCTCTCTCTCTCTCTCTCTCTCTCTCTCTCTCTTACATAAAACATGGTTTGGTTTAAAAAGGGGATGGTGGATTGACTTTCCATAAATGTTTTTTTTTTTTATTATTTTAAAGTTAAAATTGACAGTTGAAAACGTTTTTGCAATTTTTTCCGGCATTGCTTTGTATTCTCTAAATCCCCATGTTATCTACGGATATTGTAACTATTATTTAATTTAATAATTGTCTTCCAAACATACTTTGCTTCGGTTTCATTAATTACATAGAGTTTTCTCGCGGACCTAGTGCTGCCAACTAAGCTATTAAGGTTACTAGGCCAAAGACTTCGTATGTCGCAGTAGTCGATTTGTACGACATCAGTTTGGGACACATGAACGAGGTGTTTTGTAGGACTGGTTTACAGCCAGCGATAAAAACAGTGCGCGGGGGAAAAAATTTTTTTTGGCAATTCATGTACGTAGCCGCTTGTGAGGGGGGGGGGGTAAGAAAAAAAAAGGAGGGGGGGGGGTAATGAAAAAAAAAGTTCAGTTTGGTGATTAAAAAGAAAGGTAAAAAAATAAATAAAATATAAGGGGAGGTAAGTACGAGGGCCTCGAATCCATAGTGACATCACCACTTCTGCTGTATAGGTCAAGGCTAATACTACTACCGTGTTTATCGAACGGATACAGTGACCCGTTATAGACAAGTAGAGCTGTTCGTTAATTTTGTCGAAATGGGTCAGTTGAATCCAGCAGAATTAAACAGGGTTTATTTATTTTTTTTTTTTGATGTAACTCACCGCATAGATATTTGATTTCCCCCACATCCCCATGTAAGTCCATACATGTATAATGTATATGTGTCATACATGTATAATGTATATGTGTCATACATGTATAATGTATATGTGTCATACATGTATAATGTATATGTGTCATACATGTATAATGTATATGTGTCATACATGTATAATGTATATGTGTCGCAGCCTATCAGCACGCCCGCCTTTAACCTAGAGTGCTGGTTCGAACATCAATGGGGGACATGGTGAGGTCAGATTGTTGGCCAAGTGACAAATTGTTCATCTTGTTTTAAAAAAAAATGTAACAGACACAACACCCCCCCCCCCCAAAAAAAACCCTCTGATGTAGAACGTTTCTTTTATTATTTTTTTTTTGTGTGTGTCTATGGCAGTCGTACCTCATAATAGTCATACTCAAGCCACAGATAGGTTTGTGGGGGGACAACAAGCAGAGCTACATGTGAGGGCTGAAGGCAAGGTTACATAAGGGGGGATCCTAGACTAAGGTACATTTTGTGGCGTTTGGAAAAGGTACTTTTTGGAGGCTCTATGTAAAAACAAAACAACAACAAAACGCTGTCAAGTTGGTCGCTTGCAAATCTTGGGTACCTAATTATCTTTGGTTGTATGGGTTCTTCTAACACACACACACACACACAGCCCTCCCCTCCCCAAACTGAAAGTCATGTTAGTCGTTTAACGTATACTGAAATCCTAACATGGGGGCTGCCATTATCATACTTATTGGCCCTCATTACCTCATACTATAAGCCACCATTATATCAAGCTATTGGCCACCTTTATGTCATACCTTGAACCACCATTATGTCATACTATTGGCCACTTGTCACAGGTTGTGACTAATCTGTCGAAACTATCCCCTTACTCCAACCCTTAACCTAATAATAGTAATAACGTTAATATTAGATTAAACTATACATAACAATCTACGTTCCCGCTCCTCAGTTCCCCCCCCCCCCGTTTCCACCCCACCCCCGTAATTGCGTCACAAGACCAGGTGTTCGGCAGAATCTCCGTCGACGAACCAAAGTAGCTGTTAACAGTAACATGTTATATTCCGCGGGGAAATCTCTGACCACCTGACTGCTGTACGTACTCCGGTCGGCGTCTTCAAAGGGGCCCGCTGGATGTCCAGTTACTATTGTCGTTGTCTGCATGGCGTACTACTTCTCCCCCCCCCTAGGCTCCACCCCCTAATTTGAAAGTTTGAATGAAGCAGCTATCATATTTGATTGGTTAAATGGTCACGTGTGAAAGGTGAGGTGGGAAATGAAAGAGGGAGATTCGTGGTCAGTCGGCCGGTGAGCGGCGTCTTGTCGAGTCGATTAGTGAATAATCTCTGAGGGAGAGAAAGAGAGACATAGAGAGAGAGAGAAATAGAGAGAGAGAGAGAGATCTAGACTGAACACGTCCCTCAATTGATTCAGAATTTTATATTGGATTACCTCGTTGCTGTATCTTTCTGGATTATCTTTGATTTATTTGAAAGGCCACCAGATCCCTGATACGGACTGGTACCTCTGTGTATAATAAATATTTGATTGTTGTCACACGACACTTGTTGAGTTGGTCATCGTCACCTGTGTTACCTTTAATTGTTGTGGAGACTGAGTGTGTGGCAGGAATACAAATAAAATATGAGTCAACTTTTGAGTCAGCCCTCATACACTTAGACACAAGCCAAGGATACCCTTCTCGGGAACCTCAACATCGGGGGCCCGTATCGGGATCCTTAACACCACTATTATGTCGTACTTTTGGCCACCATTATATCATGCTATTGGTCACCAGTATGTCATACTAGTCTTTTTGTGTTTGTTTGAATAATTTAGTAGACTTGGTTACTTGCCGAGTAATGATATTCAAAAAAAACAACTGATGAATGGCAGGGGACGGGTTGTTGCACTATGGATTCTTTATAATCAAGACACAACATGCTTAGTCCATCTGAAGTTAAACCACAAAGTAGATAGTGTCTACGTCCTTTCCCATGCTCCTCTGACCGTAAGTCTTATTTAATTTTCTGCAGTTAGCTCTATTTTGTATAAGCTTAAATAAAAAAAAAGCATGCCCTTACCTGACCATTTGTATGACAGGAACACGTGACCAGAAGCCCGAGAATTAACATTAACTAATTTGCATTTGATTAATTTGCATAATAATAACCTAGTTGTGGTTAGGGGTCATCCATAAAAGACGTCCACCAAATTTTTTACTAATTTTTACCCCCACCCCCTTCGTCCACTTTTGTCCGATTTTGACTTCCCCCCCACCCCCTTTCCCTCCCCCAGCTGTTGATGTCCAAAACATAAATTTACCGAACGTAAATTAATGTATATTTCAATTTTTTTTTAAATTGGGAGAATGAACAACAATATAAGGAGCACGTATTTACAAAGATTTTTTTTCTCACAAACTCCAAGTTATAAGACTTGCAGGCAAAATTCTAAATATGAAATAATAACTGGTCAAAAACATTTTATTGAATCACTGTGGACATCCACCCTGTCCTCAACCCCCTCCCCCCTTCTTGGTCCACTTTTTGCTCAACCCCCCTCTCCTCCCTTTTGTGTGGACGTCTTTTATGGATGACCCCTTATTTATTTGAACTATTAATCTATTAATTAATACGATCACTATGGAGAATGACAAAGACCATGATTACGTGCTATGTATATATTTTTATTTTTTTTTATTTCCAATATCTTTATTAAGCAGATACTTTATTTTTCATGTCTCCAAGGTGACCTGAACGTGAAAGCATTGCGCCACAACCAACACTCACACGCTGAGTCTAACACATGTGAATCACCTGGGTTGTTTCAAGTCTAGACATTGGCGGGGAAAAAAAAACACTTAACTTTTTTTTTTTTCAAATCTAAAATATATTTTAAAAAAAAAATTAAAACGGTTTCTTAGACCTTAAAACTGAAAGTTGGCAATAAAAGAAAAAAAAACTCTTTCTGGTTACGTGGCATCCTGAAACTACCACAGCCACCTTGATTATGGTGAGTGGTTTTGGGGTGAGATTGCCATCTTGGTGCTGAACCTGAAGCGATTCTCACCCTTCTCGCGACTGTATCCTAAAAGGGTGCAAAAAATTATTTCCTTGGGCAGTGGTCGGCAAAGTGCGGCTCCGGAGCCGCATGTGGCTCTTTGGCTCCTTAAGTGCGGCTCAGGCATTTAGTTTTATTTAGTATACAACTTATTTAGTGTTCTACTTATTTAGTGTAATAAAAGCAGATTTGGCTCCCAATTTTTTTTTTAATTGTTGTAATGTTGATATTTGGTTCTTTGGCTGATAAGTACCTAGGGTACACCTCACATGAAAATTCGCGAATAAATGTACCGGTACTATTTTTGCATTACGGAATGTGTTCACCTTTCTAGTGCGGTACATGGGTCACGTGGTTTGGGGATGAGTCCCGCAGCAAACTGGCGACCAACTTCAAATATATTGCTTTTTTTTTTTTAAAATCGAAAAGTATATGTCGCTGCCTACCCCCCCCCTGCATAACCTTTTCCCCGTACCCCCCCCCCCCCTTTTGGTTACGCATACCAACAGTTGAGAACCGCGAAACCGGATCAACCGGAAATGATCCAATCCTAGAGAAGTCTGTTGCAAATGGCTGCCAATAGGATTACTCTTTTTTTTTTCAAAAAAAGAAAACAAAATTAAGCTTTTTAAAAAAAAACCCAGATTATAAAAAAAAAACACTAGTAGTATCTCAATATCCGAACGCTATTAACCTCCGATCAGCTTGGAATCATTAAAAAAAAACGTTTTATCGAATATTGCACATAAATCTGAACGTGCTTATGAAATTCGAACGCATAGCAGTTTTTTTTTCTCTAACATTCGTCTCACATGTAAGTCTATCATTTTGGGTGAAAGGGTCCTCTCGTTAAATCTTGACAAGTGTTTTTTAACTGCAAAAATTTATTTTTGTTTTGTTTGTTTTAAATCAAGTGTTCGTGGATCAAGGAATGGGTTAGTTCCACACATTATATGATTTAAACAGTGAAAAAAAATGTTAAATCGTAAAAAAAAACCAATAATTTGTTACATTTTAAAAACAATGTCCACGAACCGAAGATGGTGTACACAAACCTAACATCTTTTAAGGGGAAAAAACCCCAGCATTGGCAGCCCTGTGTCTTGAATGATATCTCGGTGTGATGTGGAAAGGGAGATACAGAATGGTTACCCCAGAGGCGTAGCGAGGGGTGGGCAAGGCAACTCGCACCCGGGGCATTTTACCTTTTTAATACCGTTTTAGCGCCCCCCCCCAATTCGAAAACCATATAATATTATATGTAAAATATAACATTTGGCGCCCCTGAACCTCGGCGCCCGGGGACATACGTACCCCCGCCCCCTAGCTACGCCTCTGGGTTACCCCCTCCTTATTGAGGAGGGAGGGGAGTATTGGTTTGTGATCAAGATATTGTATAAACTTTCTTACAGGCACGTCAGTTCTCTTGTGTAGGCGGCACCCTAGGATGTCGTCCAAGGGTCCCACAGACAAACACCCTCCTTCAAGTACACATTCATATCAAACCTAATGAAAGTACAGGGGCCCAGGGGCCCCAAATATCTCTTAAAGTCTCTGACTGCAGGGCCATCTGTTGTGAGTAATCTGAGTATATGCGATCTGTTTTATGAGTAATCTGAGTATATGTATGTGTGTGTGTGTGTGTGTATCACATTGTGTGAATCAGGTAGGCTGTATGTAAAAATGTGTGTGTATGTGTTATGCATTCGACTGTTCGTGTTCATCCTAAACCACACACTGAGTCAAACAGATTTCTTAAAAGTTAAAAGCCACTTGCTGGGGTTTTGTTTTTAAACTACATTTCAACTAAATCATCCACCCACCCAGCACGCTACTTTAATTCATTTCAACAAACAACTTCCCCATCATAGATTACCTCTTCCCCATCATAAATTACCTCTTCCCCATCATAGATTACCTCTTCCCCATCATAGATTACCTCTTCCCCATCATAGATTACCTCTTCCTCATCATAGATTACCTCTTCCCCATCATAATTACCTCTTCCCCACCATAGATTACCTCTTCCCCATCATAGATTACCTCTTCCCCATCATAAATTTCCTCTTCCCCATCATAAATTACCGCTTCCCCCATCATAGATTACCTCTTCCCCATCATAGATTACCTTACAGACACTCGCTGATGTCATTTTTGTTTTCCTCCGTGAAACTTTAAAAGAAAAGAAAAGAAATGAGACGTCTTGACTCTTGACCTCTGTGTGTTCTCTTCCGCCGCCAAGTCATAAAATGTCGAGAGTTGTCTATCATGATCAACTTCCTTTTTTTCTTTCGACTTTTTTTTTAAGCCTGTTGGAAAACCCCAAATCTTAATTTTCTCATCTAGTGCTCACCGAATCTTGTGTTGTAAATTACCTTTCTCGTTTTCTCATGGGATTTTTTTTTTGTGTGGTTACAATAGATTAGGTTGCTACAGAATTGCTTGATTATTTTGGGTTGTTTTTTTTTTTTACCCTACTTTTAATATTTTTTTTACACTCTTGAGAAAAAAATTGTTGTGTTAATTAACCCCTTCGTGTAATGGGGTTAAATTAGGAAAGAACAAATGCTTAACCTTGAGAATGGTGGAAGGTTACCAACCTTCTGTTATACTTGCATTAAAAAGAATCAAATGAACAGTGCCGACCTTACGGGTGGCTACTTGGGCGACACCCACCCAGACCTGAAGTGCGGAGGCCGCCATTGGCGATTACTCGCCATATTCCCCACCCCTATGTTCTCATATTACCAAGGCCGCCTCTGAAAGTAAGAAGTTCGAGTTTTGAGTGTTTCTGAATGTTATATCTAGTCATAATACAATAACAATATCGTCTTAACTTTTGAGTCACTCCACTCCCTCCCCCCCCCCCAAAGCTCTTCTTGTGGCCCCCACTATTTTAGGCATCCCGTGCAAATGGATAATTGAGATTTTATTCTGTTGTGTGCTTGTCATAGTATGTCCATCACACTGGTTTACCGCTGACCCTTCAGCTAATGCTTTTAATACAACCATGGTTAAAAATTGTGCTGCCAGGGCAGCTACAAGGGGGGGGGAGGGCTATCCGAGCACTTGTCAGGGACCTCAATCCTTGGTGGCCCCCGCTTTAGAAATGTATGATTTTGTATTTGTTTTTATGAAATTAAGGTGGGCCCAATAATGAAGGACTTATGGGGCCCATTTGTAATGTACAGTTAAGAGGCCTATATATTCTGGCTGCAGCTCTGGTGTTGCATAACTTTTTTTTTTCTTTTAACTGGATGTAAACACTGACAAACTGATGTTAACTTTATAACAAACGTGTGCAACTAGAGCCTCCAGGTCATTGTGAACTCTTTAAAAAAAAAAGAGAACACCGCTTGTTTAAATAACGCACCAGGCTCAGAATATAACGTTAAATATAAAGAGCTCCCAGTGGTTTAACTCAGGGTACTGAGCGAACAGATGTAGGCAGAAAGGAATATAATGTAATTCATGATAAGCGGTGGTTTGTTTTTGTTTTTGGCCACACTCCTAAATTTTTTCCCCCTTCGAATACAAGTTTGATAGCTTCTGTTTAGTAAACTTTGTTTGTGACGAACGTTGTCTAACACTAACACTTCATTTACAAAACTGGATGCGCTTTTTTTCCCCCAGCATAAAACTCGATAACATGTATTCAACGTGCTCGTTGTTGTACGGAGTCAACTGTGTAGAGAACTAGAATCATACAAGTTGATTTTACACAATAATAAATGCAGTTTGATAAAACACATTTTGATTGTAAACATTGTTATATGCAGCTTGGTAAAACACATTTTGATTGTAAACATTGTTATATGCAGCTTGGTAAAACACATTTTGATTGTAAACAATGTTACATGCAGCTCGATAAAACACATTTTGATTATAAACATTGTTACATGCAGCTTGGTAAAACACATTTTGATTGTAAACATTGTTACATGCAGCTTGGTAAAACACATTTTGATTGTAAACATTGTTACATGCAGCTTGGTAAAACACATTTTGATGTAAACATTGTTACATACAACTTGATAAATATACTTTCATTTCATTGTGCATATTGATAAATGCTGCTTGTTTAACACATTTTGATTTGTACACATTTAAAAAATACAGCTTAATACACGGAGTTTGATTGTAAGCATTGGTAAATGCAGTTTGATATACGGAGTTTGATTGTAAAAATTTGCTACCTGCAGTTTGGCGAGAACTCTTTGATTGTACACATATAACACAATTAGTATACATACGGCTTGTTTAGCAGCAGAGTTAGGCTGTACATAATGATGAACACAGTTTGAATGTACACATTTAGACATACATATTTTGTTGGCCTTGATATGCGCTGCTTGACGAACGTAGTTTGTTTATACAATTGATATGTACAGCATGATGCGCACACACACACACTTTCTTGTACACATTGAATCATGTAGCTTGATTGTGTTGGCCAGTGTGACTTGGAATAATTTGGAGAACTAAACAGAATATCTAGATGCTATATCTGGATAAGTATGCCTATATGTAGCCTACACCATAATAGAATGAGTAGCGTGCGTTGCGTATAGTTTTACCAACATCAATGATGCTAATCCTGACATCCCTTATAATAAAAAAAAAACGGTATATTTGTTCATTGGCATTTAGGCCTACGGTTAGGTTATTCCATTTCAAAACACATTTTAAAAAAATGCCGGGACTATTATCGAGTTCGATCGATGTCCGTAAGTCCACTTAATAGTTGACCGATACAATCCCGTAGATTCGTAGAATAATCATATCTCCAGAAACAGGTGAACTCTTATCTGACCCCCTATGTTCTGTGTAGGGTGTAATAATGGAGGGGAGGGGGGGGCATTAATTTTATTTTTAAAAAATACACCCCACTTCTATTGTAGACGACAATAAATAAAAAAAACAAATTATATGCAGTACGAACACAATTCACGATAGAAACATACATGTTACAGATGCGTCATTACTTACTGTGAGTCAGTTTGACTTAAAAGATGATTTACTGCCAGTGTCTGGTCTGTTGGATGAGTCACACAGGTGTCAGGTTAACCTCCTCTTGTCCACTCATTTATCTCTTAGTGTCCCAGTAACGGAAAGGAACCGGCATAAATCTTTTTCACTTCTGCTCGCTAATATCACAACAAAAGAAAACACCGAGCTGTTGTGTTTTTGTCATAGTCTACACATGAAATATGTTTGCGCATTTATTTATTTATTTATTTGCAAAGCTGAGTATCTTCTCTCTTTTATTGGTTTTCGGTTAAGTTTATTTTATCAACCGTGATCCATTGAGTTAACATTATAAATCATGGCTCAGTATGTTGACTGTATAAACTATGGCCAATTAAGTTGACTTTATAACTATGGCCAACTAAGTTAACTTTATAAACTATGGCCCATTAGGTTATCTCTAAAAATATGCCCTACAACGTTAACTTTATAAACTATGGCCCATTAAGTTGACTTTATAAACTATGGCCAACTAAGTTGACTTTATAAAAAATTGGCCCACTAAGTTAACTTTATAACTATGCCCCATTAGGTTACCTCTAAAAAAATATACCCTACAACATTTAACTTTATAAACTATGGCCCACAAAGTTAAATGTTATTAACTAGGGCCAACTGAGTAAACTTTTTTTAAGCTATGGTCCACTGAGTTAGTCTAGTTAACTATGGCCCAACTAGATTAGGTTTGTAAAAAGAGCGTCAAATTGTGAAAGCCGCGTTTCGGTTGTTGCTGTTTTTTAAATAGGAAAAAAAAACTTTGAAGAGCCGTGCTTGGTAAATTTATCAAAAGTAAAAAAAAAGTAATTCAATAAAAAAAACGGGGTACTTTAGAAGCCACACACAAGTTTATTAAATGGCTCCCAATCAACTAGTCTGCTATGTGTGTGTGTGCGCGTGTATGTGTGTTTCTACTCATTATGTCCACCAACACTACTGCTCATTAATAACGTAATAAATTGAAGTGCACTTAATTACATTTATAATTTAATCCACTAAGTTAACTGCATAAATCATAAAGCATTAAGTTAACTTTATAAACTACATTTATTTGCATTAACTAAGTAAACACTGGCCTAATGAGTTAACTTTCAAAGCTATATGATTCACGTAATTTAACTCTATAATGTATGACTCATTAATTAGGATCCACTAAGATATCTTTCATAAAACCGGTCCACATAGTTAGCTAATCGCCTAATTTTCTCAAGAATAACGTAAACTTGAAGTGAACATTTCTTCAACTCTTCCCCAGTCGAAACATATTATTTACAATATTAAGCCCCCAGTCGAAACATATTTACAATATTAAGCCCCCAGTCAAAACATATTATTTACAATATTAAGCCCCCAGTCGAAACATATTATTTACAATATTTAGCCCCCAGTCGAAACATATTATTTACAATATTTAGCCCCCAGTCGAAACATATTATTTACAATATTAAGCCCACATTTCATATGTAGTTCCTGAAGATTTATTTCTCAGAACTCAATGACGCCTGTGAAGTTTATTGCTTCTATTAATAACTATATAATCAAGATGTTATGAATCCTATAAATAAACTTTTATCAAGGCAAGAACATACACAGGGAAATTAAACTTATTTTTAAAACTAAAAACTGTACTTGAAGCATCGGTAGTCTATAGAGAACAGTTTTAATAGAGGGAAAAAATACAACTGAATAAAAAAAAAACAGCAAATGGACTGAGTTATTAAACCTTTTTAGGCCGTCGACCTGAGGGTCCCTGGTTCGATCTTCGGTGAGGACCAATGGATATTTCAGGTATTGGTTGAAGTCTCCGTTATATCTCCCGTGGTGCCTCCATGGTCATTTTACTATTGACTATGGTGGGGATGAAAGAAGGGCACTTCAAAAACAATCCCATTAGTGGTTTATACAATATAAGAGATTTCAACTCATCCTAACAAGGACTTTACATACAAAACTTTTTTTACACTTATTTAGGACTATACATTGTTTAATTTTATACATTTGTAAAACATAGCAACGCAAAATATTTGATACTAAATTTTCAAACAAAATTAAACCTTTTCTGCATTTAACTCAATGGTTGACATTTAGGTTAACCGAACATACATGTATTTTTAAGTGGGTATATATATATATATATATATATATATATATATATATATATATATATAAAACAACAATAGTACCCATGTGTTTATGATTCATGGACCCACAGAAAGTTGTTCGGTCTTCACTACCTACCAAAATAAGATTCGTAGGAAAAGCGAGAACGTAAAATGCATGCATAAAAAGATGTTCTTATGAATAGGCAAACTATGCGATTTCCTAGGGCCCTAACTGCTATGGCGAAATCCCCACTACTAAGCCCCCACCCTCCCCTCCACTGCTAAGCCCCCACCCTCCCTCCACTGCTAAGCCCCCACCCTCCCTCCACTGCTAAGCCCCCCACCCCCTCCCTACACTACTAAGCCAGTTTGGCTGTTTGATCCGGCCCCCGCTTTGCCCCCTCTCCCCTCCGCACATTTAAATATTTGACTTTCACATTTAATTTAAATCGATACTTATATTTTTATAAACACTCTATCTGTCATGCATTGCTGCCCGCGGGTCAAAGATTGGCCCACCCTGACATGGGGCTTTCGAAAAAGTAAAGACAAAACATGTTCATGTATATCATTTATACCAGGGGAAGTAACTATATAAAATTTCTTCCGCCAAACACTGAACAATTGATGACTACAGCTAGGCTTACATAACTGGCCTGACTACTGAATTTATGAGTCTATTTACAAAGGAAGAAAACTTTAGAGTTTCCCCTATATGGTGTAGTAAAACATTTATGTGATGTACTTTGTACGTATTAAATAGCCCATGTCTAAGAGTAGATTACAGTAATATGTCAAGTGTAAATTACACAATGTGATTCACCATTAAGTACACACATGCATTGTGGATGTGGGAAGAATTAGTGTTTGTGAAGATGTAAAATAAACATTTTGGTGATTTAAAACAAAAAGGAAATTAAAAATGCAAAATTATGGAAACATGATGTAAGAACTTCTTCCAAATGATGATTATTTTTATAAAACTTGTGAGCCATCATATGAGAAGGGACACATCAAGTGATGGCCTCTGGGGGGTGGGGGCAGATAGGGCAACTACCACATCTACCAGTTCTAGACTCCGTGCATTCAACAATGTTGCTGCTGCAACCTCTGGATATATATTCAATACCTATTTATTTGTGCTATACTCAGTAGTCAGTCAGTTCATTTTCATTAAGCAGAAATCAAATAAATATTAGTCTGAAAAGGCCCATGTTTGGCTGTAGCAGAATTGAGCTATCACAAACTATTCACTTATGGGTGACATTTCAGCACGTTCATTTCTTAATTTATTTGAATCCATTCTAGTGAAAAATGAAATTGACTGTTTTCTACATAAAGTATTGCTTACTAAAAATCTCCTAAGTAATCAATTGAAAATGAAATTGACAAACAGCACATATGCTGTTGGAGTACCTGTAAAAACTATTTTAACTTAAAAAGCAATAATAGTGCTATAAAATGTATTTATATTTTTTTATTTGTATTTCAGACAAAAAATAATTATATACATAAAACCTAATTTACAAAAGAATATTTTTTTACATTTTGGTACAATCGGAACAAACAAGTTATGGACAAAATATTCAAATATTTGAACACAACATATATAACCATACATCCATAAATATAATTTATATATATTCATTGACTAAGACTATGAGCTTAAGAAGGCTTAAAGAATAACAAGTTAAAAAAAAAATTTATTTTTTTAAAAAAAGATTCTCATTATTTTCTTTAAAATCTAAATAATAATAATAATATTCAACTATAGTTGCGATGAATTAATTTTTATGTTTCATTTCTTTTTTCACATTGCACCACAAAGTGAAGTTAGTATTCATTTGACTTTACAGTCTTAAAGGCAAGTAAAAACAAAAGAAGTCTCTTGTAGCCAGCATTATAATAAACTAATGAGAGAATGGAGACGTCTTTTCGGCTATACAAAAAAAGCATACAAATTGTGCAATTATTTTTAATAAAAATACCTAGCAACTTAACTTTTAGTTTCTATATGCTAAAGGATCATGTAAAATATTAAAATTGTAAAAAAATGATCATCTTCCAAAAGGTATAGTACGGCTAGAAGGGAACCATGCCGGTTTAAAGTCTTCTTCTCCAGTTAACGATTTCTGTCTTGTTTTCTGTTTTTCTCTGTTAGTTCGCTTTTCCTGGCAAGATAAAAAAAATGTACAATATTTTATTTTTTATTAAAACATCGGTCAAGGGTTAGGGGTTAGGGTTAGTATAAGGTGTAGGTAGCCCAAATGGGCATAAGATAACTGTTTTACGTAAGTTTCCATAAGGTGGAAAACTTCTCTCTTCACAGACAAAAGAAAATAAAATATGAGAAATACTACAAGTAAACCAACTGGAAATAATTAGTTTCCCAAAGTTTTGATGTATACATTTGGCTCGACCAAAGTAAAAAAAACAGAATGGTTCAGGTCTCTAGCTGCATATTAATCGTCTAACATAATATCATAATACTATAATACACAAAATATTATATTCTAACCAAAATATACAATTTTTAGTTTTTAAATTGCTAAGACTAGGTAAGACAATCACTTCAAATATTTCTATCAATAAGGTATTTAAGGATTTTTTTAGATAGAAATGGACAAGCTTTTATTTTCCTAGCAAAAATTTATATACTAGATAGATTCCATCTAAAAATTTATGTAGTTTATTTTTTTCAGTAAAATTCCAAATCTTTCACATATTTTATTATTATTATTATTATATATTTATTTGAACCTTATCTCAATTCTGAATCAACGTTTCTAAGCATCCATTTTGGTTTGTTAACCCTCTGTTGAAAATAAAGTTCTTCTGGGGAAACTCTGCAAACATTGTTAGATTCAAAAAAAAAAAATTATATAAATGATCTCATAAACATTTAAACATTAAATGCAATCCTTGCAGCCATGAGAAAAATGCATGAGTTGGCACAAGTTTGCAGGGCCAGATTTAGGCTTGATAAGGCCCTAAGCTATTTAAGATATGGGGGCCCTTTTAAAAGTCCAGATATTATGTCAGTGCCAAATATATGACAATTGTTCACTCAGATAATTTTTTGGGGGCCCTAAGCTATAGCTTGTGTAGCTTATACGTAAACTCTGCACTGGGAAGTTGAAATCGGCATCATACATATTACAGTATTTATTTCAGTGATATAGTTGGTGCCATATAATGTGTAGTATTTAAAAAAAACAAAAATGTTACCAGAAATTTTTTTTTTTATAATTACTATTAAGACCTTTTCTTCCAGCCATTTTAAATAGTTTTCTATTAGCTTGCTCTTCTTTTTTCCTAAGAGCCTCTTTTTCCTCAAGTCTTTTTCCTCGTCACTCTTTTTAGCAGAATTAGCCTCTTTCTGTTTCTTTTTTTCTTCTTCTCTTTTCCTTTTTTTCCCTTCAAAAATAAAAATCTATTACATTGGGAACAAGAATGAAAAAATCCAAACAATTGAATTATCTTAAAAAAATCATAAATTTAATGCTAAACATCCTATTGAAAAAAAAATTACCATCCACTATGAGCAGATATTTTTTCTCTTTTCTCTTTCTTGTTTCTCTTTTTCTTCTTCTTTCTTGGATTTTTTTCTTTTCAGCTTCTTTTCTGAGTGCTTTTTTCATCACCAATTCTTTCTTCTCTTTCCATGACTCAAAAGACTGAGGAAAATGTTTCAATAATTATAAGTGGCAACCATAAGAATAATAAAATGTTGATGTACTAAGCTTGAAAGTAAACAAAACATGTCTAACCAATATCATCAAGTACTAATGCAAAAAGAAAAAACAAAACTTAATATCAAATAGTGAATTTTATTAAATGGTAGATCACTTTCCAAATAATATCTACTAAAGATGTGATTTTTTTGTACTATCATTCAAGCTAAAAAGAGATAGCTAAAACTTAAAAAGCACAATGAGCTCTAATGGACCTTTAGAGCATTGATGAAGATTTAACTGCTTAAGGCTAATAGCTCAGGCACAATCTGAAATTTGTCCAGTAACCTACACGCTTCTCAGCCAATAATGCCAGATAAGCATTTAAGGCTTGGCATATATATTTCGGCAAGTATATCACCCAGTCTTGAGCAGCACTGACTAGCCCTTGAGCCCAAGGCATTTCAGCAGCAATGTTCTACAACAAAGCCAGTTTTTTATAAATATACTTTTTGTAGAAAAGTTAGTAATTAAAATTTATCTACAAATTAATCCTATATTTTAGTACAGATATTTCACTGTAATAAATAAGAGGAAAATTCTTTTGGAAAACTGCTCAGCAACATATAAATTTACTTTTTGAAGTCCGAAGACAACTAAATTTACCTTTTAGAGATTCCATTTTTTTTTTCCTCTTTTTCCCTCTCTTCTTTTTCTTTTTTCTTCCTCTCTTCTTTTTCTTTCTTTTCCTTTTCAGTTAATAATTTTTTTGTCTTTACTTCATTCCATTTATTAAATGTAGCTTCTGCATTTATCCTCTTCTCTTTCAGCTTCCTATGAAATTAAAATGTTTATATATATTTTTTAAAGTTTTAAAAAAAAATGGCATCATTAAAACTTGTTTTTTAATGCCAAAAACAAACAACCAATAACTTTTTCTCTCTAAATCGACAGAAGTGATCTCACTTTTTTCTTCTTTTCTTCTTCTTCTTTCAACTTCTTTTCTTCTAATTTCTGCTTTTGTCTGGCTATTTTCAAATGTTCTCTGTACCATTCTTCATAGATTGCTTCTCTGATGTCTCCGGTGCTGTTGAATTGTTTTTCCTTCATAGTATTCATCTGACCTGGTAGTAAACCATAGCGCTGTTTTGGTCTATGTTCAACTTTAGACCTGGCTGAAACTGGCCTAATCAAAAAATTAATTTGTGTATAAAATAAACATTTGGTTATAGTATTTAGTTGTATTGTTTTAAAAACAGCTAATGGCATCGACTGATATAGGCATGTTTAAATCTCCTTAGCTAGGCAGTAAGCAAAAAGAAGACCAGAATATCCTGAACTAACTTCTTTTTTTTTTTCTTAATTGCTGTTAAGATTCCAAGAAATATCTAGAAAGCTTAGAAATCTTAACAGCAATAATAATAGACTAACGCAGTGCCTGGAATTCTATCAAAGCTTACTTGGTCTTATAAACTAGTTCTATTGAGTTATACGAGAATAATTAAGTTAACAAAAATATTTTTTATCCAAGAGATTACTATTTTATAGAATTACTTCCAAATTAGATTTTTGATTTTACAATGTTAGTAAAAAATAAATGTTGAGAATGATATTAATGTCAAAACATAAGCTTCAATAAAAAAATGTACACATCCAAACACAACATACTCTAATTTAAAAATAATAAGTTATTAATATGCATTATCATTAAATAACATTATATAAATAATAGCGGTCTCGCGTCTGCGTTATATCAAAAGTAGAAATCAAGATGGCATCTCACCTGTGTCTCAATAAAATCATGAAAAAATCGGATATGTCCAAAACCAAAAACAACCGAGCCTACTGATCAAACCTAGGGAATATAACTGTATGCAAAGGTTTTGCAGGGTACAGCTAGTAATATAATAGTGTTCTCTAATAGCAATAATAATAATAATTAATATGTCCAAGTCATTTTACAAGATTTGATGATATAGAAAGTTGAACATTCAGTAACATCATAAGTTTCTAGTTCGAATGCTAGATATTTCTAAATGTGTAAAATGTTTATGTTTACATAATATTAAATAGCTTACCTGATTCTCTTAGTAGTTTGACCTACAAATGTCATAGTTTGGGCTCCAGCAACACTTTCAATAAATATGTCATTTTTGGATCTCTGTTCCGTATTTATCTTTCCTGTTAATGAATAATTCATTTTAAGTTCAATGGATCATACGCTTCATCTAAGGAAGAAAAATAATCTAATCTAAAAAGAAGCTTTTACAAAATTTTTTGTTTTTAATTTCATGGCTACTTACTCATTTTTCATCTGATTCCATTTTTATTTGGATCTGGAGGAAGCTCTTCACATAATGAGCTGGTATCTTCAGGCTTTTGTTGCTGATACTCTTTTGGAGCACCCTCTGCTTGGATAGATTGTTCGCTTGCAGATTTCCTTAATCCTTCTGAAGATTTTCTTAATGCTGATGAAGGTGACTTGCGCTTTCCACTTAACGGATCAAACATTTTCCTTATACCATCATCATTCTGTTCTGCAGAATTGATTTTTTTATCTCTGGCCCTGGAGTAGCTTAGGTTTATCTGCAGACTAATTCCATCAATGACGGGGTTTTCTTAGACTGGGAGTCTTCCTCTTCTTCATCAAAAGATTTTTAGATGAAGATTTTTTTTCAAGCTGTCCACTTTTTATGGACTTACCTTCAAATGTCACTCTGTTGCTGGATGACTTTTCATTTGATTTTTCAGTGTTCTTAGTTTTACTATATAGTGATTTGGATTCAGGAGAAGGGGTTCTTGTTGTATTTTTGTCGATCAGGAGCTCTGTGTTCTTGAATCTTTTTTCTCTGGCCTCATGTCTGATAAGATATAAGAATCTAGTTCTAATTTTGAATCAGCTCTGCTTCGACCAAACAAATCAACAAGCAGGTGAGCTACGTTTCAGGTCACTTTTAAAGTCATCTGGTTAATGTACTCTTCTTCTTTCACTGTCAAATATTGGACTGAACCTCTTCTTCTCACTGTCAAATGAAGGACTGGTTCTCTTCTTCTCACTATCAAATTTTGAAGACGTTCTCCTCTTCTCACTGTCAAATGTTGGAGTGGTTCTCTTCTTCTCACTGTCAAATGATGGACTGGTTCTCTTCTTCTCACTATCAAATGTTGAAGAGGTTCTCTTCTTCTCACTGGTCAAATGTTGGAGTGGTTCTCTTCTTCTCACTGTCAAATGTTGGAGTGGTTCTCTTCTTCTCACTGTCAAATGTTGGAGTGGTTCTCTTCCTCTCACTGTCAAATGTTGGACTGAACCTCTTCTTCTCACTTTCAAAAGTGGGAGTGGTTCTCTTTTTTTTTTCAATGTCATATGTTGGGGTTAGTTGACCTTTTCATTAAGCTGTCTTTTTCATTTTCAAATCTGTCAGACTCTTTTAGATATGTTGGGGAAGTCTTACTTCGAGCTTGTGGAATGGGCTTGTTTCCATCTAATGAAGATTGCCTGTAGAAATATAATTTTTAAACCAAGTCATACTTAAAAATGTACACATTACAGACCAATTATGGCATATTTCATTTTTTTTTTTAATACCTGGGTGATACTTCTACTTTCTGGCCTCTTTGTAATCTTGGAGTCATTTTTTCTCTGGGAGTCTCTGAAATGCTCTCAAGTAATGAATCAACTGGAGTAGCCTCCATGAGAACCTTGACAGATAGTAGAAAAAACATTTTTTTCTTCTCTTATTTTAGAGCAATAAATTGTCAGTTTATTTAAATAAAACAGTGAAACATCAATCAAGCTATTCAATGTTTCATAATACATAATATCAGGACAGGCAGAGAACTTTATCTACATTTGTACATTAATTGATTTCAATCGATTAAATATTACTAAAAACCAGATAACATATTCCGCAAATATTACATTACCACTGTCTCTGTTATAGCTGACTGTAGAGCCAGGGGAAGCTGACCTAAAACTTGGAGGTTGCCAATTTGTATCTTTCTGTAACCTGAAATTTTTTTTTTAAATGTATTATTCTATTGCCATTCTATTTAATCATATAAAATATACACTTCTTTACATACAAAAAAATATTGCAGGATTAATTAAATATCCACAAAGAAAAGAAACACACTTCATAAAACTTACCTGTCTTGAGGAAATTTTTTGCCATCTGGCTGTAATTTTTGTCCGAAAATGATGTCCTCTTTGAGACAAAGTTTCATTGGTTGGTGTCCTCTTCCCACTTTTGGAATCTAAGGCATTATTTGTATTTTTTGTGCTCTTTTTTTTAGAAATTTAGATTCATGTTTGGGGGATGGAGTTTTTGCACCTGTAGACTGCCATGACCCTAAAGACCTGTTTTTCTCAAAAGTTTTAGCAACTTCATCATCATCGTCGTCATCATCATCATCATAATTTTCATTGCTGAGAAGTTTTTTAAGATCTTTAGTGCGCAAGCGTGGAAAATTCGAAAATTACCTAACTCCAGTACTTAGATCTGGGGAATGGTTTTCTCGCCTTTTTTAGCTGAGCCTGATCGCTGCTCCTTGCTCGGTTTAGACTTATAATCTGATGAAGGGGAGCATATAGATAATTTTCATAAGAAGAAGAAAATAAAATAAAGATGAACTTGTTTTGAACTATCTCAATTTTAGTCAAATAACTAACTATAATGCCCTTAACGGGATAAAAATTAATGAATCTCAAAACTATTTTTTTTTACTAAAATCATCTACTGACTACTACTGTCAATGTAAATTTTATTTTAAATTGGTATATTAAGCAAGCACTTAGTAGTTGTAAGTTGTGGCTATAAAAAAAGTAAATAAAATTGTTTTATTGCTTCTTACTGTTTATATTCAAAATCAAATAATTATAATACTCTAATCACTCATTCATAAAATGAAATAGATTCAAATAATAAACCTCATATAAAAAGATAGATAGTTTCCATAAATCTTTCTTCATAGTTTTAAGCTAACTAATTCCTTAACTAAATATCTAATCTAATTATGAATTGTAAACAATTAAATTAGATGTGCACTTCAATAAATATAATAAAATATTTCATATCAGCAAAAAATTATCAAATCTAATATTATATCTTTATTATGATGGAGACAAGCTTTTTTTAGTAATTTTTAAATCCATAAAAATTTTGAATTTAGTAATATAAAAACATATGAAAAAACATAAAAAATATTACTATGAAAAGTATTAAAACCATCTTCATCACTGTCAGTAATTTCTGCAGATAATCCCATTGGATCGTCTCTCTTTAAGTTTACTTTGAAGCTCATTTGAAAAGAGTCTTTGGGTCTCCTGCCTTCTTGGTCTTGCTGCATCATCATCTGTCTCTATGTCATACATT
This sequence comes from Bulinus truncatus, assembly GCA_021962125.1. Lineage (NCBI taxonomy): Eukaryota > Metazoa > Mollusca > Gastropoda > Planorbidae > Bulinus > Bulinus truncatus. The sequence goes on from JAGDYQ010000007.1 coordinate 11,769,544, forward strand.
TTGTTCCAATCTAAATAATATTGAATTTATATAAAATTGAATAAGTTCATTTGAATTAACAACATTTTTATTTCAAAAACTAGATGAGATAAAAAAAAAAACACTAGGAAATAGTTGGATGAAGACAGAAAATTATTTAGGAAAATATTCTTAGAATAATGCCATAAAAAAATGCTATCCATTTTTTATTTTTTAGGAAATTTTTACTTAAATACTTCTACTTCTAGTCTAGACAGTCTAGTCGAGTAATTCTTCTTATAGTTATAATATAACTACAAAGCTAAGTATAGAACATTACAAATATGAATGATAAATGGTATGATGCCATCATGGAAAAAACATATACACTTTGAAATCAGAATGGCCCAATTCATCACAATAAGGAAACAGTCCAAAGCAACTTACCATTCAAATTCTGGCCACATCCATATGCCCATTACTTACGATTAGATTAGGCATTACACTGTAATTTACAGTGACAATTATAAGACGCTGGGACATATCGCAGGTACATTAGGATGTGTGGCAACGATACTTTAATCACTAATCTAATCAAGACAAACAAGTACAATTTCGAAGTCACTAACAAAAATTTTAGTTTTTTTACTCACAGACTTAAAGACTATCGCCAATGGCATTGGCAATGCGATACCGATGGAGATGAGGTCCTTTTCTCATAACACTAAAATCCTTCAGCTTTTTATTCATGTAGCCAGTTTAATTATTTACATTGTTTTTCCTATAATAAAAGTGAAGTGGTGAATGTAAATGACAGTGTCTAAAATTCTATTAATTAAATAGTAGGGAGGCTGTACTTGGCCGGTAGGGAGAATGTACGTGGCCGGTAGGGAGGCTGTACGTGGCCGGTAGGGGAGGCTGTACGTGGCCGGTAGGGAGGCTGTACGTGGCCGGTAGGGAGGCTGTACGTGGCCGGTAGGGAGGCTGTACGTGGCCGGTAGGGAGGCTGTACGTGGCCGGTAGGGAGGCTGTACGTGGCCGGTAGGGATAATAAAAGTGAAGTGGTGAATGTAAATGACAGTGTCTAAAATTTATTAATTAGGGAGAAATAGTAGGGAGGCTGTACTTGGCCGGTAGGAGGCTGTACGTGGCCGGTAGGGAGGCTGTACTGGCCGGTAGGGAGAATGTACGTGGCCGGTAGGGAGAATGTACGTGGCCGGTAGGGAGAATGTACGTGGCCGGTAGGGAGAATGTATGTGGCCGGTAGGAGCCTGGTCGATAGGGAATGTCGCCAAATACGTTATGTATATGCCATATTTTTTTTTTTTAAATTAACAGCGAAAACGTACATTAAAGTAATCAATCAGTTCCGAGACATCGATGTTTTTTTAAAATAAATGTTCGACGTTTTTTTTCTGGTCGAACAATATAAAAGCTTATCCGTTTTGAATGTATTGTTTACAAAAATAAATAATCGTCTTTGAATATGTGTCTTTCTTCTTTTTTTTTTTTGTGAAATGCTTCAACGAAATGTTATTTACTGTTGACTAATGTAGCCTATATGTGGTGATTTCTGTTATTAATGTTGTGAAAAAAATAGCCACTGGATTTTCATTAGAAATCAGTTGTGCATGATGTTCCTTCTTGAACATCCTAGATATTCCATGTCAGCTTCAGATCATGTTCAGTCTTAGTGCACTGACAACTCTAAACATGTTTAGTTCTAATATGCAAATGTCAACATTCGAAACATGAATAGTCGAAATTTGACTGATGAATTTTACTATGTAGGATCAGAAATAGCTGACACTATATATATACAGATAACAGTAACAAAGCCAAGGTTTGAGGCCTTAGATAATGATAATTATCTGCTGATAATGAATCCTAACCTGGGTCAATAAGGGCTGTTGATTTAAGTACTGTTAGCAGGCATTCGGCTACGTTCTATATATTATATATATATATATATATGTTTTACTTTGTTTATTTACGAATGTATAATATTTTAATACATAGAGAAAAACGAGTTGTACTTAGCTGATATAGATTCTCTATCTTGTAATAATAACCTTTTCATTTTATCGCTGTTCACCTGAAACACTAATTATGTATTGGAGCCACATGTTAGATTTATGTATTAAAGCCACATATTAGATTTATGTATTGGAGCCACATGTTAGATTTATGTATGGAGCCACATGTTAGATTTATGTATTGGAGCCACATGTTAGATTTTATGTATTGGAGCCACATGTTAGATTTATGTATTGGAGCCACATGTTAGATTTATGTATTGGAGCCACATGTTAGATTTATGTATTGGAGCCACATGTTAGATTTATGATTGGAGCCACATGGTTGATTTATGTATTGGAGCCACATGTTAGATTTATGTATTGGAGCCACATGTTAGATTTATGTATTGGAGCCACATGTTAGATTTATGTATTGAGCCATGTTGCTAGATTTATGTATTGGAGCCACATGTTAGATTTATGTTGCAAACCGCTGGCTGATGGGAAAGAAAAAATATAGCATTATCAGGGGCTATATTTCGGGCACAAGCCAATTCTCAAAAGATGCCTTTAGTTGACGAAAAACCAAGAACAAACGACACAATTTATTATACTTTGAATACTCGAGAGTGGATAGTCTGTCGACCATTGCACTATCCGCTAAGGTTGGGATGAAAGTAGGCACCATCCTTATGAACTCCACACACCAATGTCCATTTAATAATATTGTTGTGTGGTACTTTGTTTTTTTTCCCTCTGTCATTGGTAAATAGTGTCAGCTTTATAGTTGGCTTAAAGTAAACGCGTATTGAAATACTAATATATTACTGCATTTAAAGTTACAGAGATTTGGTAATTTTTTTTATATTATCAGTAGTATATTCATCTCTTAGTGTATTTTTAGAGCATTTTCGAAAAAAATGCTCTATTGTCCCCGTTTTGTCTGTCTGTCTGTCCGTCCGTCATCACCCTCAGATCTCAACAACCATAAGTCCTAGACCCATGATGTATATATCATTTTGTAGGTCTTGGCCTGCCAAGAAATGACTTTTTTCCATTTCGCGATCTGACCTCTCAGGCCGCAAAAGGGGCCTTAGTACCGTTTTTTACTATATAAGCTATATTAATAAAGGAGCGCTATATCTCAGCAACTATAAGTCCGGACCCATGATGTATATATCATTTTGTAGGTTTGGCCTGCCATGTGTACATCAAAAGTTATTTCGCGATAGGACCTCTGAGGGCCGGGCTTCAGGGTTCCTAAGGGGCTTGTATATTATATATACACCTTGTACGTTCAATAACCCGTTTATTTGGTGCGAAATACTGCAGCACGTAGTTTCACCAAGATTTATTAAGAAACTCATCAAATGAAATAGTAAGCTTGTGTTCTGAGTTTAATTGAAAGTACCAGAGCTATGCAACAATTGACGGAGTTTTCGGACGATTAAATGACTATAATTTAGAATGTTTTCAATTATGAGTCCTATTTCAGTAACCACAAACCACGTGTAGTTAGATTTAAGAGAATAATTTTTTTCAAATATAAATAAACGTCTTTATAATTTTTTTTACAAATATATGGACATACAATTGAATTTATAAACATTTCAAAAATTTACAAATATTTACTGAAAGCTAACAAACGTACTGATACATAACACGAAAATGCGCTAACACGTCCTGTGTCCAGAATGGAACAGGCTTAATTGCTTGTTTTTTTGTGTAATAATTTTAAAAGATTATTTTTAGTCGAAATCTTTATTTGTTGTACATTCAATACATGATAAACAACATTTATTGTTGTTGTAGCATTTAATACTGGTACTCCATTCTAAAGTTCGTTGTGTTACGGTTACTGTAAAGAATATATAAAAAATAAAATGGTAGTTTAAGTGTTGCCAGCTTTAATGGTTAAGTTCAAACTTAAGCCCATTTCAACGATGAGATAAAAAAAATGTAAGTGTTTAACAATGACATTTCAAGGTGCACCAGTCCATAAGGTGGATCACTACTGATAAAGCACTTAGCGCTGCCTTCCCTCTCTTAGTTCCATCACGTTTGTTGACAAACATTTCATTACCCTGGCATTCCCAGAGATAAAATAAAAGATTTTCTTTCTTGACAACGATTCAATCTGTGTTGCAAATGCTGTTTTTTTTTTTTTGTAAGTAGTGGGGTAGTTAGGTTGGTTCATTTACTTGTATGGGTAATCTGTTAGTTGGTATACTTATGGAGACTTTGTTTATTACTCAGTTAATCTTATCATATCCTCAGAATGGCTCATATCGTGTGGCTATTTATAATTGTAACTAGATCAAAGGCCCGGTACCCGAACCGGCGAGTGACTCCTTATAATTGAGTTATATCCCTTTGACCATCTTTACAACCTTACATAATTTGCGCACTGCTTGAAATTCCCAAGACTATTTTTAGCCAAGCATAGAGTTCACTCCCTTGAGTAAGACTAAAATGTTGGAATTCCCCAGTCTATTTTTAGCCGCGGAAGTTATACACACGCTCGCCCGTACGTATGCCGGGCTAGACGATTATTATTAGATAATATGTGTACATCATTGCAGCCCATCTCTTTCATTGCAGTTAGTGGTTCTCGAGCTGATTTCAAGTGGGTCGCACAAAATTTAATTCATAAATACTTAGTCGACAATATATACAATTGATTTTCGTTTTTTGTTCTTCTCTATATCCTAGTTTTGAAATATATACAGAGTACATGAGTTTGATTTATTTTAAAAACCATTAAAAATACGCTTTTGTTATATACTGTCTGTACCCGGCCACTTAACAGTAAGTATTGAGAAAGCCCTTTGTTTCTAATTCTGTTTATAAAAAAGAACAGAAACATTTTAGAAAAAAAATTAGCAATCATTTGAAACTATTATAAACAAAGGAAAAATAGTTCTACAATGAAAACACCCTTTTCTAAAATGTTATGTTATTAATGCAGTGCTTTTGGATCTACTTTCGGAGTTATGATTAATAGCGTGAATCCTGTTTACATGTTTGATAAAAAAAAGGCAAACTCTATTAAATTAAGTTTCATTTTAATTTAATGCTCCGGAAGAAATTTGGAAATAAGAAGAGACTAAATGATCTGAAATGTAAACATACTGACTTAGAATTAATTTTTTTATATGTTTATTCGTTTATTATCATTTTTATTTGACCAGCGGTAAATATTATCTCAATAAAATTTAATGTTGTTTTGTTTTCATCAATAGTTATTAGGTTGTAATATTCGATTATATCAACATCGTCGCAAATCAAATGGAAGGAAAGTGAATGTTTAGGTCCACAGAATGTAAATATTCTTACACCTATGTTCAGATCAGGCCCGTAGCCAGGTCAAAGTAAGCAGGGTGCACCAATACCCAGCAAGGGGGCAGTTTTTCTCATTTTAGTTACTTTATCTTTATTTTTTCCTCTTTTTCTTTTTTAAGCGGGGGCACTCCACACCTAGCGGGGGGGGCACGACCCCCTTGGCACGACCCCCCTTGGCTACGGGGCTGGTTCAGATGTACAGTGGTGCTATAGCCACAGAATGTAATTATTCCTACAACTGTCTTCAGTGGTACAGTGGTGTTATAGCCACTGGATGTAACTATTATTACACCTGTCTTCAGCTGTACAGTGTTGTTAGGTTTCTTACCGTTAATCACGTCTTCGGTAAATATTTTAAAAAGCCTTTTACTTTATTAGAATAACTTTTTTTTAAAAACCCGAACTAGGTACAATCTTGATTAGAATTAGAAACAGACACATTATGAAAGGATGGGGAAAAAACTATGCTCTTGCTCTGGGGAAAATATGATTTATTAAGTAGGAGGGGGGTGGGGAACTTTTGTATTTTCGGGAATTTCTGACATGTTACACAAACCAACATGTTCCTCATATGGACCCACTTAGCTAGTTTTGTCAAACACTTCCGTCTGGATCAAACATTCACGATTGTCGGTGGATATGGGAGAATTGTTGGGTGTATTTATAATTAAACTGAATATGTCAATGTAATAATCCGTATGTATACGTATTTATGACAGACTCTCCACTATCCGGCCTAATATGATCATAGGGTACAGAGAATATTAGAAATATTGGATAAATCACAGTTCCAAACATTGTCCGATACTGTCCCACCTAGCATTCAAAACATAATTCTATGACAAAAACATTCCACGTTATATTTTCTGACATTATTGTACAGTTCAGAACGTTTGTTTTATACCTTTCTGTTGTTTTAAAACAAAATATTGACTTTTAAACTAGGTCGACTAATACGGAAGCTGGATAAGGATGTGAATGAGAAAGTGTGTGAGTGTGTGTCGTCTGAAGGCAGGCACGCCGAGAGGGGGGGCATGGGGTCATTGCCAGGGGGCCCGCATCTGTAAGGGGGCTCGGCCGCCCCGACCTATCAATTTTTTTCACGACTTTTTGTTTATTAAGGGGCCCGCAATGATGTCCTGCCCTGGGGCCCGTGTTGGCTCTCGGCGCCACTGTCTGAATGCATCTGGGTTATTAGTTCTTGTTGTAATGTATCATCGACACATTACTTATTATTTAAGACTTACTTCGGTGCTATTATTCTGTACAAAAGTTAAATAATTATCGTCGTTGTATATTTCAACGTCTAGTGTAGGGTTGTTGTGGTCTGAGTGATCAACTTCGGGAATTTCACCATTTGTACGTAGAGATCCCACGTTAATAACAATCTTATCGTTGCGGGTTAAAAGGGTGCGATATTTGTTCCATGTAATGTAAATACTCTGGGTATCGAAACTCAGTTTTCCGATAAAGCAACATAAGAGTGAGAATATGAATTTAGGAAATTTATAAAAGTTATTATAAGTGGATATATTTAGATTCCATTTTTTTTTTTGTAAATTAAATTTTAAGAGTTTGGCTCTAATATATAAAAAATAAAGAGCCGTCTTATTATATTTTCTTATTAGCTAAGCATTAATAACATACTAAAAAGCTGTAGCAATTAAAAACAAAGTTGGCCAGCATTTTCCGCAATAATTAGTATTTGATTTATTTCTTACAATATAACGTGAATATATCTACATGTGTCCATAAGAGAAGAGTCCGATTGAACGACAATGCTTTAAAAAAACAACAACAAATGATTTGTTGAATACATATAAGAAAAAAATAAACAAAATTTAATAACCTATTATTTGAGAAAATACTCAGCGGATTGCTTATTACCACCTAACCCCCTTGGCTGTGCTGTAACACACGATACATAACTGCCTTCGTCCATTATTTTAAAACATAAGCCTACTTAACTGTTTCTTAATAGTTGAATCCGTTTCAGTGTGTCAGTTAATTTCTTTAACAGGTGTGCCCAAACTGAAGAACGTTTTCACCCGTTGGCTATCATTCATTTCACAGCCTTCGGGAAATTGGAGGAAACATTCCCGAAAGGTACTTTTTGTTTTGCCGACCCCCTTCCCATTTCTCTACCTGGGACCTGGGACCTCCATGAACTAAGTACGGCCCCCACCAATCGCTAATTCATTTTTAGAAGATTACTGTACAGGCCCGTAGCCAGAGGGGGGCTAGGGGGGCTGAGCCCCCCCGTGCATGACCTGAGCCCCCCCGTGCATGATTTGAGTTTTTTGACAAAGTTTTAATAATAACGGCTATAAAACATCAATCATTTTTTTTAATAAATCAATAATAATAAAAATTTAAAAGTTTATATTTTGGCAATCATTCAGGCTATTTATATATACTTACATATATAGCTTATCTAATTTTTGGGCATAAAAGATTGAATCTTATTGAAGTTCACTTCTGGGTATTTTGGGCAGCATTGGCATTTGGTGCTTCAACAGCCGTGTGTGAGAGCAGTTTCTCAACCCTCACACGAATGCTCACCCTATATCGCAGATCAATGTTACAAAAGCGTCTAAGCAATCTTTTCCTGCTTGCATTTGAAAAATATTTAACAGACAATCTGAATGCTGAAGCATTTTGAGGTAAATTCAGTGCTAAACCCAGGCCCGTAGCCAGGTCAAAGTAAGCAGGGAGGCACCAAAACCCAGCAAGGGGGCACCGTTACTTTTTCTTTATTTTTTCCTCTTTTTCTTCTTTTTTAAGTGGGAGGGGGGAACTCCACACCTAGCGGGGGGGGGGGCACGGCCACCCAGTGCCCCCCTTGGCTACGGGGCTGGCTAAACCACGAAGTTTGCAAATTTGAATCGTATAGTATATAAGTTCGCAACCAGTACCGGCGAGTGGGGGGGCAGGGGGGGGGGCAATGCCCAGGGGCCCGTCGAGTTTTAGGGACCTGGCCAATCAACTTTTTAAAATATTAATATCAGCCCAGGGGCCCGAATTTTCTGTCGATGGGCCTGTTTGCAACCTTGTAATAGTTTTATATATTGATATCTTCTGAGGACAACTAGCAACTTAAATAAGTTAATAAAATAACATTGGCTTCTGACTTCATTTTTATACATATGTATAATAAAATAATAAAGTACAAACTCCGTGATTTCTGAGTGATGTTATTTAATTTGCAAATTTACTTTTTAGCAGAATTAATTTTATTTTAAATTGAATAATTGCGACTGTAGTTGTTGATATATGTTTTTTGTTTTCAATAATTTATAAGAAATATCACACAAATAGCTAAGGGGTCATCCATAAAAGACGTCCACCAATTTTTAGCTATTTCCCCCCCCCCCCTTGTCCACATTTGTCCACTTTTGACTGGACCCCCCCCCCCCAGAGTTGTGGACGTCCAAAACATAAAATTTACCGAACGTGAATTAATGAATATTTCGAATTTTTAAATTGGGAGAATGTAAACAATATAAAGAGTACATATTTACATTTTTTTCAGAAATTCAAAATTCTAAATGTGAAAAAAATTACTGTTTAAAAACATTTTATTGAATTATTATTACAAAATGCAAAGCATTAAACCACAATTATTCAGTCAACTGAAAATTACGATTGCAGCCATTCAAACATATTTCATATGATGACTACATCTGTTGTTGAATTTTCAATTGCTGGTTCAATCTCCTTGTCTGATACTTCTGCCTCATCATGTTCACAAACAGGAATATTGCAATGGACGACGTTATGTTATTTCATTGCCACCTGTGATGGGAAGTATTTGCCGCAGAAACACATTCGCTTGGGAATTTTTCCTGCCACCGATCGACAATAGAGATCGAAAGGCATGGTACTGTAACGGTGATCGGGCTCCAGACCAATCAGTGCAAGCCTCTGAAACAGTGATCCATAAGTACCACACTACTCCCGATAGCTTCAGCCATGACGCCTGCTTCATGACTAACAAAAGGTACAGAAGCTGGAATGAAACGTTTGGGAAATAGTTCATTATAGTTGGTTCGTCTTGCTCCACAGCACGTTACATTACATTTGATGATCTTCAGAAAGTATTGAGACTGTTGGACATGATTCCAACACCAATTCACAGAGGGAGATGGAAGAAATGTGCTTGTGCTGCTTGGTTCAACATACTGCATGCACATCATAGCCATCAATGACAGCCTGACTTCAGGGAGTATTTCTCTAGCCTTTTTAAAGTTTGCTTTTTCCAGGTTTTACAATTTGCATCCAAATGGGACCCAAAATGATCATGAGGAAGAATGAGGCCTGGCAGGTCATGAGACAATGGGGCCATTCGTTGTTCTACCGCGTTGTAGGCACTGTGACCCGGGGCATGACAGGCTATAAAAAAAGCATCAAGATTGTGCTTGGTAAACAATTTATATGCAGCGTTCAATGGTTTTGGATAAGATGGGTTCTCGTCTGGGCCTCCGTCAACAGTAATAAATTACTATAGGCTTTACTAATCCACCATTTGTACATGACACGTTCTTGAAAATATCCTGAGAGACAAGTACATCAAAATCCGCAACATGTGAGGCAGCAGTACTGGAGTCATGTTTACAATTCCTTATTGATATAGATGTTGGTCCAGAATAGGTCACACGGCCAACCTTGATAATACATGCGGTATAAACTGAAGGTATTAGTTTATGCCTGTCTGCCACAACCCAATCATGGTCAACACTGTCTTTTTTCTACATTTTACATACCACAAAATCATTAAAAAAAGTTGTCTAAAGCAATCTAACAGATGATAAAACATTCTGCATTTTTGCTCTCACTAATATATAATGTGTGACATTTTATTCATTTTAAATTTTTTTTTTGTCTGTTTTGGTTATCTGATAATTTTTAAATTTAAATATATTTCTTTATTTTTTTTTGTCCTGTATCTAATTATTCAATACAAAATAGACGAATTCAATTATTTCAGTCATTTTTTTTTATTTTCAACACAATAAAAATCATTAAAGATTTTCTTAGAACAAAACCGTTATTTGAGACTGTATTGTACTTGACAATATAAAACTAACAATACATTTTAAGTAAAATTGAAGTGTATGGAAAAATGTAACCACTTAGATTGTGAAAGATTGTTCCGATTTCTATCATAACTGTTTTGTCATTAAACTGGAATTTTTTGCAGTAAATTTATGCAACAACACTACATTGTGGACATCCACTCTGTCCTCAACCCCCTCCCCCTCATGTCCACTTTAGTCCACTTTTTGCTGAACCCCCTCTCTCCCCCTTTGTGTGGACGTCTTTTATGGATGGCCCCTAAGCCTTATTCATGCATCTTTGTCGTTCTTCCCGGGTTGTACATTAAACAAACAGTATAATAATATAAATCAGGTATCTATTATGTAACAATTGTGTAGCAGAATATTTTTATAACAGGAATCAGAAATTGCTCAGCCTCAATAAATTTTTATCATTAAAACTCTTTACTATTTAAATTATTTTTAACAAAACTGCAACATGCCATGCATTATTGAAACGTAGTTAAAATTATATATTTCTAATTAATAGCTAAACAATCGGTACTAAAAAGCACCATTCCAGATATGGAACTGCAAAAAATTTCTTGGGGAGGGGACTCACTGAGATCCGTTATCGCAAGTTTAGGTAATACATCATTAAATTATCGAAATATTTTTTTGTTCAAAGACCAATTTTCAACAATGAAAACAGATTTGCCCCCCCCCCCCGGTCAAAATTGTCTAGATCTGCCCCGTTCATTTCTTCGGCACCCCCCCCCCCGCCGAAAAAAATTTCTTCGCCCCCCCCCGCCCGAAAATGTCTTCGCCCCCCCCCCCCAATCCAATATTCCTGGCTACGGGCCTGTTACTGTATACGGCGGGGCTCCATAAGGTAAGAGGCTGCTTACATATGCACGGATGGTAAATCCACAAACACACACACACCTGCGGCGGGAGCGTTTCTATTCATGACATCGGTCCATTCTTCGCCAGCACACTTGGGCGGATGAACCTGTGCGACTCTTAGCAGCAATGACGTTTTTATTGAACTGGACTATAAATAATTAATAGTTGGTTTTATTTTTGAAACGAAGCCTTTAATACAAAATCTATACCATTCGAAAGTGCTCTCCGCCATCGCATTCCCTTTTCGTACTAAATCATAGCATTGAGTCAAACACTTGCCCATCCGATCTAATTGAGACAAGAAGTTGAATGAATCTGTCCTTTCATTGATCAACCGTTAGGATCCTCTCTCATTCATCCTTCGAACTCGCCTAGTTGTTTGGTGAAACTCCATTAATTAATCAAACACCTTCTGCTTTGGGCCATTCACTGCTTCCCATAATGCCTATGTTGTCTCTGGATTGGTTGTTCTGCAGGGACTGCTGGGAGCAGGCAGCACGCACGTTCTGTCAATAGTTTCAATCAAGGTCAATGAAGTTTTTTGTGTGAATGGCTGGTTGGAATGCTTGTGTTGTTACACGTGTGTAGCTCTTAACATCTTTCGGATTATTATTTTTTATATAAATTTAATTAATTACGTGATTTGTTATTCGAAATATTTTAAAATCTGAGCAATCCATAATGTTTTCCCTAGTTCCTAGTCTGGATTAATCCCATATTTAACAAATTTCTTCTATAAAAATAATCAATATAATGTGGTAATGTGATTTAAACTAATGTCTCTTTCAATTTCAGCCCATAACCCCCTCCTTTTGTTTAAAATGAAGAAATTAACTAAAAAAAACTCTTATTTTTTAAAAAATAATTAGGCCTATTAATTAATTAATTATTTTTTTCGGGAAAGGGGGTGGGGGTAGTATTTATAAGGAATCACACACTATCACATACATTTTGAAAGTTATTGAACCTGCACACTAAAATTATAGACAGGAAATAATAGTACAAGATACATCGTACTATTTGAGATTTGCTTTAATAGATAATTTAATATCTATCTGTGTATGTTTGTGTAGGTTGATAAGACTAGGACCTTAAACAATCGGTCCTCGTTTATCAGGTTGCAATAATATTGTGAAGTATTATTGATTCTTTTCAACGTGTGGAAATAGGCATAGGGCGAAGTATATGAAATGTAGAAGTACCGTACAAAATACTTTCACAGGTGACACATTTTGTTGACGAAATGAAGGCCCTTTATGGCAACAAGCATTAGGCCCGCAGTAACGTTAATCTGGCCCCTGTATATAATGTATGTATAAATAATATGTGTATATATCATGTGTGAATATCTAAAGCATTTATATTTATGAATGCTTATGTATAATGATTGCATGAGTAAATGTAGTTAAGTGTATTCATATATGTACATATACATGTATGTGTAGGAGTACATGTGTGTGCGTTCGTGCGTGCGTTGTGCTGTCACCTCCGTTGTCACTCGCCTAGCCCACTACTATAGTATACATTCAATAAAAGTCTGTATTTAAATGGTAAATGTAATAAGTGGTTGGGATATTTAAAAAACAAAAACGTAGCTTCGAAAAAAAAAGTGCAAAAAAAAAATACCGGATACTTTCACTACACAGAGAAATGTCATTAATGGAGTAAATATGGCCTGATCGTACTTTCACTACACAGAGAAATGACATTAATGGCGTAAAGATGGCCTGATTGTACTTTCACTACACAGAGAAATGTCATTAATGGAGTAAATATGACCTGATCGCACTTTCACTACACAGAGAAATGACATTAATGGCGTAAAGATGGCCTGATCGTACTTTCACTACACAGAGAAATGTCATTAATGGCGTAAAGATGGCCTGATCGCAAAAAACAAAACAAAGTATAACACGCCAGGCATTCGAATTTCAAGAGCTTGCTGGTGGTCTGAGTTATTTTAATATGTTTGATTTGCTTTGCAAGTCATTCAACTTTTTAATATTTCGGATTTCGAAAAAGGGATTTGGGGGGGGGGGGGGGCCGGGCGGTAATTTTAAGAGATGCCTTGGGTGGCATAAAAGCTTTTTACGGCGCTGCATGTACGTATTATGTATGTACAGTTAATATGTTTGTATTGAGTATGTACAGTATATATGTTTGTATTATGTATGAACAGTATATATATATATATATATATATATATATATATATATATATATATATAAAGTATATATGTTTTTATGAAGTATATATTTTGTAGGCTATTAACACTCTGTCAACGAAATTCCATAAAAATAGTGTCGGGCAGGGGATGGAGTGTCGGGCCGGAGATGTACTGTCGGGCCGGAGATGGACTGTCGGGCCGGGGATAGACGTATCGGACCGGGGATGGACTGTCGGCCCGGGGATGGACGTGTCGGGCAGGGGATGGAGTGTCGGGCCGGAGATGTACTGTCGGGCCGGAGATGGACTGTCGGGCCGGGGATAGACGTATCGGACCGGGGATGGACTGTCGGCCCGGGGATGGACGTGTCGGGCAGGGGATGGAGTGTCGGGCCGGAGATGGAGTGTCGGGCCGGAGATGGAGTGTCGGGCAGGGGATGGAGTGTCGGGCAGGAGATGGAGTGTCGGGCAGGGGATGGACGTGTCGAGCCGGTGATGGACTGTCGGGCCGGGGATGGACGTGTCGGGCCGGGATGGACGTGTCGGACCGGGGATGGACTGTCGGGCCGGGAATGGACTGTCGGGCCGGGGATGGAGTGTCGGGCCGGGGATGAACATCTCCAGTTTTACCCCAGATTTTGGCTAAGATACCCTTCTTTTTTTTTTGTTACAAAAAATGGCTGACTTGTTTATCTGCACCGTCCAGTTCACATTGATGTCTAGTGCGTTCAGGGCAAACCAAAAGAGACAAATTTCTGTGTTGGTTAGAGCTTTATTGCGGTCTCCATTTTTTTTTCAATGAACCGCTAATCGCGTGCAGCCCCCCCCCCCACCCTTCCCCTGGGGACAGCCAGACTAGAACCACAACACAACTCCATTAGTGAGATAATTGAATGGCTTGAGAGTAAAAGTAATTTATGTCATTCCATCGTATAACGTACTTACTATTAACGTACTTATTTATTAGAAAGTATACAAAATACCTGTGTGGTTCTTACAAAACATAAGCTTGGAAGCATTTTAATTTCAACGTGAATGCTAGATAGAGAGACGAGAATCGTCATGATTGCAATAAGTTCTCCCGGAAAAACTGAAATCTTGGGATCCCTTCGACTACTCAATATATTTATTTTCAAAAAGTCTATTAGCTTGGGCGCTACATTCGGACAAGTGACCTAAGAGTGACCCCCCCCCCCCCAGTGACATCTATAGAAGACTTGCAATGCAGGGGGTGGGACATAGAATACCACGAAAAATATTTATAATGAGGATATGCCCCCCCCATCCATTTCGAAGGTGCCCCCCCCCCCAAACAAAGCTATTAGCGATGCCTCTTATTACGACCTATAAACAGGTTTGGATGATGGAATATAAGCTGATGGCTAATGTTGCTGATGGATATGTAACACAGTGGCGTCAATAGAGGGGTGTGGGCCGCATCGGGTGTCACCTTTTTAGGGGTGACACCAAAATGAACAGTTCTAAATTTCATAGCAGACAAAATCGGTATGGTCGGTTTTATAACCGATCATAGTTAAAAACATGAACAGAAGCACTCTGCAACCATGCAGAGCAGTAGTACATGGTACCATCATACTGAGCGTCTGGAGCTTAGGTAAATGAATTCAGTTGAAACCTGCTCGGATCAATCTAGAGTTGTTGTTTTTTTTTTTTTGCATATGTTCTAAAAAAAAAGAACGCATTTAGTCACGTGGTTTCATGAAATTGGAGACATAGTTTACAAACTCAGTTCAATGAAAGTAATACACATCTTTCTGAAATACTGTCAGTAATATTATTATTTCCATCGCTAAAGTATTGTAAATTAAATTCTCTAAGGTCTAGTGCAGAAATGTATACCATTGCTCATGGTGGAAGTCTTGAGAGGGCCGGGGGGGGTGAGGGGGTGACACTCTGAATTTTCCGCACCGGGTGACACTAACCATAGTGACACCACTGATGTAACATGCTAATGATAAGAGGAATGTCTAAGATAATTGTCAGTTATGTTTATTTAGTCTGTCATTATGTTCAGATATAGGGTTTCATGTTATCTTATTGTAACAATAGCTTTAGATAGGTCTATACAATTTTAGAACCACTGTCCAAACTCATGGGTTAATGATACAGTCATATGTTTTGATAACTAGAATTCCAGCGGTTGATCTTAATTTAGGGTAAAGTTGGTTGTCATCACAGGTCTATGACCCCAGAGATAGGTGACGATAGATGTAATTAGGCAGACAAAGGAATACTAGACCAGAGTGAGTTTTTAGCCGCACCAATCCCTAGGCTGTATTAAGAGTCATTAATATGTAGATGAGTTAGAAAGGGTGTTAGGAAACCAATCAAAAGTTCTGGGCGTTTGGGGCACGTGATAAGTAACCAACACATAAATAACAGAGGTAACGGAAATTTCGACAGACCTACGAGAGACAGACCGACAGTTCGTCAGACTGACGATAGAGACATCAGGACACCAGTTGTAGAGATAGTTAGAGGAGAAGTTAGTGGAGAAATAGTAGAGGCACAAGCTATCAAGTTATTGCGTTTTACAGTACACAGTCAAAGTCTATTTTATTGAAGTATCTCTGAATAATTCTTTCGGGAACTCAAGATACTAAGTGTCAAAGTATTGCCAGATAATTCCTTCGGGGAACCTGGAATACTACGTGTTATATTGTGTACGAAGCATTTTTGTGAATACTGCTGCAACAAGTTCAGATTACATATGTTTTCTTATTATCTAATAAATATAATTGAATCGTGGAACTTTGCCTCATTGATTGGTGTGTTGTTTGAGAGTGCATTGAGACTGAACGCTACTTAAGTTTACAAACCAGTTATAATATCGGCAGCTACATAAAACCAGTATAGTTATCTGAAGCAGCAGTGAGGAACACACAGTGTTACCTTGGAGAAGCATTACATCAACAAGTACATAACATTATATAACAAAAATATAGTGTTACACTTATACTACGTTGTTTTACATAGTTACGCCGTATCACTTACATTTTGCAGATGAATAAAACAAAAGAACTATCGCTGACTAAGGTCTATACATGTAAAAAATAATTTGCTAGAATAACACAGGTGACTAAACATGTGTTGAAATACTGACTAAGGTCTGTACATGTAAAAATAATATGCTAGAATAACACAGGTGACTAAACATGTGTTGAAATACTGACTAAGGTCCGTACAACAGTCTTTTGCCTAAGAATAAATAGACAGTATCAGATGTATTTAACTCGATCAAATGTTTAACTTGTTTTTGTTTTTTGCTAAAACAGCTGAGCTCCAGATAAATATAGAGCTCAGTTGTTAAAACATAGAAGTGACTTTTGTTATCATTGAATACATCAGTGGTCCTCGGGAAAGTCAAAAAAGTACATACTTGACTATTAACTACGGGAAATTCGAGAGAAAGATTGAAAGTAGTGACACTTTGTAAATACGAAGTAAGGATTCTTTAGTCTAAAAAAAAAACTTCGGAGAAGATGAAGTGTAGAATTCAACTGTTTCTGTAACCACGTCATGTAATGGGATTGTGTGATTTGCACAACGCCCATCAGCCTTTACTTCCACAACAAATGGCAGGTACCCATTTAACGCTGGGTGGGCTTGGGGGACATAACACCAAATTTCAGCTGGAAATATTCCATTGTTTCTGACCAAGAATCGATACCGAGACTCTCATGTCGACAGTCCAGAGCTCGGCCATCCGTTCACCCACTTTGTATATAGGTACCACATTTTTCAATTTTTAAAATGGCGAGTTTAATGTAGAAGCAGCCAGAATCGTTATCATATATAGGCCAACTCGGCAACTGCTTAGAGTCATATATAGGCCAACTCGGCAACTGCTTAGTCTCCTATTGTCGATGCCAACTCCACAGCCCAATGCCAGAATAAATTTTTATTTAAATCTAATCACATCATATCCTTACTTAAGGTCCTCGACAATAGGTCCAGCAATATATGTTGAGCTCCACTTAAGGCCGTTAAATTTTAAGAATTGCTCAGGAAGTAAACATTGGTGTAACTTGTTAAAAAAGAAACAAATATTATGTCATATAATCCATTTTCTTTTACAACACAGTGTTAAGTTATTATTATATTCCAGAGATTAAAAATTTGACCTACACCCAAAGTGGAAATTGATTTTTTTTTAAAGGGAAGCTAGCGACTATAGTGTCATTACTAAAAGAAGTTTCAACGTGCTATGTGGTTTAACAGTTGCTAACACTCTTGAACCACTGGTTGGTGTGTTGTTGTTGTTGTTATTTTAAACATAAAATATGACGACAGTAACCAATCAGAAAGTTCGGTGTAATTAGAAGTTTGTAGTTTATCATTGTTAGATCAACTGTGTGTGAATGCCACAGAATGGAAAGATCCTATTTCATCTCTGCGATGAAGTCTCGACTCAAAGGAATCACAGCAGCAAGACCAAAAAAAAAATCCAGCCCACCACCAACATTGCAGTGACGTGAGCTTATTGATTCTGTTGTGAAAGGCAACATTCGATTCAACCCAGAGTCTCCCAAGTTTTTATTTTGCGACCCAGTCTGTCTGAAAACCGTTTTAGAGAACCACTCTGAATACTGTTTAAGCCACCCACATGTAAACAAGAAATACACAAGTTTTAATTAAGCATACATCTCTTCTTAATCTTTTTTTTTATCCGCGACCCACTTAAAATTTATCCGCGACCCAATTAAAATGTATCCGCGACATACTTAAAATTTATCCGCGACCCACTTAAAATGTATCCGCGACCCACTTAAAATTTATCCGCGACCCACTTAAAATTTATCCGCGACCCACACAATTTGAGAACCACCTCAGTAGACCCCACGGTTCTCAGCCGGTGGTACGAGTACCCCAAGGAGTAAAGCTTATGCAGGGGGTACGCAGACATATAATTTTTGTTTAAAACAACCAAGAATTTGAAGAACTTATGCGTTAGCCATGAGGGGTACAGGCGGACATATTTTCGACCCCTTTAGGTGCAGTTACGAAAAAGTTTGAGAATCGCGGCACTAGACTATATAAAATAACACACCTGTATACCTGAAGCTCCTTGTGCCATGTTATATTTGTTTGTAGTTTAATTTATAATTCTGTATACACGTGTGTGAGTGTATGTTTATGGGTGAAGTGGCAATTCGACATTCTCAGCTTGACTATTTCCTAGTTGTTTCCTAGTTATTTATTTACGATTTTGTATTAATGTTGTTGTTGTTGTTGTTTTAAAAAAAACTAAAACTGAATACTTAAGATCGGCAACATGTTTAACAATTACCTGTACCCATTCGAGAAAACCCGTGCGCTACAGTGTTTCTGGCTTAAAATCATTCAATCAAAAGAAGAACCTTTCTAGAATGTAATAAAATTGTACCCGAGAGAAAATCCGGACAGAGTTGTAAAAACATATGACATATAATATGTGTGTGCGTGTGTGTAATATGATTGTTAATTATT
This sequence comes from Bulinus truncatus, assembly GCA_021962125.1. Classification (NCBI taxonomy): domain Eukaryota; kingdom Metazoa; phylum Mollusca; class Gastropoda; family Planorbidae; genus Bulinus; species Bulinus truncatus. The sequence goes on from JAGDYQ010000007.1 coordinate 11,788,460, forward strand.
TTTTTAAACCTTTGATTAAATTCATACATTTAGAAAAACATGAAATACAATTTTATGAAAAATATTGATATATAAGTTTATATATATGTATATGTGCTTCATAGTAGTTTACTGATGGGATCTCTCTCTCTCCCTAAGTCTAGTTCGTCTACCAATGTCCAATGAGTAAGTTGCCAGCACCTTAATGTTGTGGTCTTTAGCATATATATATATATATATATATATATATATATATATATATATATATATATATATATATATATATATATATATATAATATATATATATAATATATATATATAATATATATATATAATATATATATATATATAATTTTTGAAAACTCCTAACGCGTCTACATAATCAAGATATGGTGACCCCTGTAACAAGGGGCGTGGCTAGCGTTGGTGGCGCCCAGGACAAAAACTGAAGAAAAAAACAAACTAATAATTCCCGTATCGAAAAGTACTAAAGTACGTTAGATGCCACCCTTTATCTGGTAGCAAAAAAAAAAGTGTCACAAGGAACGACATGCCGCCCCCCACATAGTTACTCAACCACCTACTCCTACACCTAGTTGCTCAACAACCTACTCCAATACAATATCAATTGTATTACTATCAACACACACCGTGGGAACGATATGGCCAGATCGCCAAGCCACCAAAACAGGAATGTAAATAAAGCTGACGTAAAGGTATTTCAAGTATTTAGGTTAACGCCCACGCGTACATTTCATATTCTCTTGTAAAAATCGTCTATGTATGTATAGCTTTTTACAAGATCATTTCAGAATCTATCTGCGTGTAACCCTTTGCGTTACGTTATAGTTTGTTTAGTAGTTTTTTTGTTTTGTTGAACAAGTTAAATCCATTCTTAAGTCAAGTCCAAGTTACAAAAAATGTTTATCTTGTCCAAATCAAAGAATATGTCAACTGTTCTAGAATACCGTACAATCATACCTCTTCAACCGAACATACTAGCATAATCCGCTTAAAATGACTAAAATGCGGTCGAATTTCAAATAGTTTAATTTTCTGGATTTATTATCTGATCAAATGAAAATGGATCTGAGTCCATCAATCACTTTATTTAATACTGATTACATTGATTTTTGTTGTAAATTTTTAATTGGGACAGCCGCTTAATTGGGACAAAAAGCTTCGGTCCCGATGTGTCCCAATTAAGCGGAATCGACTGTATTTTAAAATGGCCACGCACACTTGTTAAATAAAACACTTCTATACAGAATCAGTCAAGACAGTTTGATTCATTCAATAAGTTGTGTTCATGTCATAATGTCTTATTTTAGCTACTGCATAATACAGAATGGCGTCAATGCACCCTAATCGTTATGTCATATCACCCCACGTGGTCATGATTATTATGGGATACTGTTTCACACCCTAACATTTTTTTTTCAGGCAACGTCAAAGATTACCAAATAAAATTCTTGATAAATATGTTTTTATTCACAATCGTGACCCAAATGTTTACTTCGTTGAACAAAGCAAAAAAAAAAAGCAAAAATATCTTTTGTTAGTTATGGCAAGACGATATTTATTTAAATGATTTTATTTTTTTATATCAATTCTCTGTGTTTCTCTAAATTTCCAAATACAATACGAATTATGATTACTATAAATAAATCCAAATAACTAATTAAAAAGTTTTAGAAATGGGTTAGAAAAACTCGAAGATTCGAATAAAGAAAAAGGTTTTAAGATTCTTACCATATGACCATTTGACAGAGGCGAATGTAACGCCCAGTGCCCTGAGTTCTAAAGAGCCCCCCCCACCCCCCACAAAACGCCAATTTTAAACTTGAATTTGTATTTCTCTTTTTGTTTTTTTTTTTACAATGGAACCCATCTTAATCTGTCTCCACTGATAGCTAAAACATTATTTACCATTTAATTTAAGGGAATGATTTATTGTCTTAAAAACCTTTCTCTTTTGAGTACAATACGTTTTACTGATATAAATAAATACATTTAGTTTATGTTGTCCGGGATTTTTAAAACATCCCAACGATAGACAAATGAGGCTCTAAGTGTAAGTAATCCATTATGTGTATGTAATCTATATGTATATATATATATATACATATATTATATATATATATATATATATATATATATTTATATGTACACACACAGGTGCGGAGAACCTCAGTGCGTAACTGGAGACAGACTGTGTCCTCTCCTGACCATACATACCATAACAAACAGTCACTCTTATATATATATATATATATATATA
>JAGDYQ010000007.1:11791221-11804940 GCA_021962125.1 Bulinus truncatus
AATGTCGAGAAAGTTAATTATAGGTTATAAACAATATCGCTGACTCTCATATCGATGGGCTTACCTCAGGCACGGGGCCAGTGGAGGATGTCCTAGTTTCCTCCACCAAAGACCGGCACTGCTTTTTTTTTTTCTTCCAAGGCCCTGAATCGTCCTCCAGTGCCCTGTGCATATCCTCATTCAATCGAATCTATCCCACAATTCACAGAGTCTTGTGTTTCAGTGAAGATAAATTAAGAAGATTGTAAGGAAGTCAATTATGTTATTTCACGTTTTTTTTTTATTTCCGTTGTTTAAAACTAATGAAGAGAAAAATAATAAATAAATGAAGTTGGAGATATTTTTTCTTAACGGTGAAATGTGAGACAGCGGGTGCAGAGGGCAGAGTTCAAGGTCAACTTGGGTGTCATTCACAGGTTGGCTTCCAGATCAACCTTGAAACGTCCAGTGGGAAATGCAGAAATGGTGTTTTGAATGAACGGGGGGAGGGGGGGGCGGGGGATGGAGGTTCGGGTGAGAAGACGTCAACAAAGACACACACACACACACACACACACACACAAGTCAGACCGTTTTACCCCTTTTATGGAACTTTGGGGAAAACTGAATAATATCTCTTTGACAATAGTGAGTGGACAGTCATGAATTATAACTTATGTTTAGACCCGTATATCAAGCTTCTTTCTTCACGTGTGTCTAGTTTGATTTTAAATTACAAAAGAGAAAAAAAAAACCTGGAGTTACTGTGATGTACATATTGACTGCCACAAAGTGTTTTAATCTGTAAACTGCAAAAATAAGTTGTTTTTTTTAATTTGTCGTTCATTCATTTGGTCTTCATTTGTTCATTTTAAATATTGGTTTCATAAATTAATATGTTCCCGTGCTGTCCTGCCTTACGTGTGTATCTTGTTAGTGCATACAAACTAAATTAATATAAACGGATGGGGGGGGGGGGGAAATGATCATTGAAGATGTTTTTAAAGAAGGTCGGAGAAGGTCGGAGTTAGGGTAGAGGAAAATCTGATACGTAGAACAATGACATCCCCCCTCCCCCCAAATCCACTCCGCTTTCCCCCGTCCAGTGACGTAAGTATGGGTCGGAAAAGAGGGGTGGACTTCCCCGGGCGGCACTTACTTTGCTTCCAGCCCAGGGGCGGTGTCTGCCATACTGAATGACTTTTTGTCACGGAAATGGGGTGGCATTTTGAGAGTCCGCCCTGGGTGTCACGGACGTTAACGACGCAATAGCCCCTCCCCTATGTCCCCTACGTAAAATTAATTATCTGAAAAAATTACATAAGAGCCGACGTGTTGAGACTTTCCTAAACATAAAAACTAAATTCGTTAAAAGTAAATTCTATAAAACTAAATTCTTCTTTGGCGAAATTGTGACTATAGCAGTACGAAATAATTATAAAATCAATCAAATTTAAAAAGTAGATAAAAATATACAAAAAAACCAACCAACTTCTAAACAAACTACTCATCCCCACCCCACACCCCACACACACTAACCGAGCCGTACATATGTTGTTGTTTTTTTTTTGGTGGGGGGGGTCCTAAGGAAAGTTACATTAAGAGATTTTATCCAAAATTATTTCTGGGGGCCCTAGATCAAGAGGCAATGGGTGGGGGGCGGGGGGGGCTATGCATAGGTACTTTTGGAGACCCTATGCAAACAAAGTTGCAAAGGTCACCTCTTGCAAATATTGGTCAATTATTTCAAGCACTTGGAGTGCCCTGCCTTGTGACTGGCAAAATAAAAGACTTCGAGAGTAGGCCTCCTTGACGGTCAGCGCTGCACACTTTGAAATAATAATATACGAAGACATTCTCTGGTGTTAATAATGTACGAAGACATGCTCTGGTGTTAATCATATACGAAGACATTCTCTGGTGTTAATAATATACGAAGACATTCTCTGGTGTTAATAATGTACGAAGACATTCTCTGGTGTTAATAATGTACGAAGACATTCTCTGGTGTTAATAATATACGAAGACATTCTCTGGTGTTAATAATATACGAAGACATTCTCTGGTGTCAATAATATACGAAGACATTCTCTGGTGTTAATAATATACGAAGACATTCTCTGGTGTTAATAATATACGAAGACATTCTCTGGTGTTAATAATATACGCAGACATTCTCTGGTGTTAATAATATACGAAGACATTCTCTGATGTTAGTAATTTATAATTAGTTCAACGCCTTTGAATGAAATTTAAAAATAAAAAAAATAAAAAGTTGTGTTTAGTACTAACAATCAACTATCAGATCACGTTTGTTCTGTTGGTTGGCTACGTACAGACTGACAGACAGACAGCCCGCGACGTGTCAAAAGCTGACCAGGATTAGTGTTAATTTAACGTAGACGTGTTATGTGCATGCACGCTTCACCGCCCACCGCGATCTTACTCCGCCGGAACCTGAGTGACACCTCTGTGAAAATGGCGTCACTTTTCATTCTAGTCATCGGTAAATTGTTGTTTTTTTTTTTTAAACCTGTGCATTCAACGCTTCAGGTAAGAAAAGTTTCAATCAAGTGTTCAATTTTAGCACGTGACGTCTGTGTTTATGTGTTTCCGGAAGTCGTTGAGTAATTTACATACAATGGAGTTTCGATATGCGCAGATTTCCTTTGGTATGAAAGTTGGACCAGAAATATTATATTTGGGGTAAACAAAAAAAACTTTTAAAGACACGCATGGAACATGTTAATGTGGGTGTAAGACAAATCTGACAGAGAACGAAACCCCAAATAAAAAGTGACGACCCCCCCCCCCAAGAACAAACACTCCCACGGACAAACCCCTCACAGACTAAACCCCCCATGGACTAATCCCCCCCCCCACACACACGGACAAACCCCTCACGGACTAACCCCCCCGCATGGACTAATCCACCCCCCACGAACAAACCCCCCATGGACAAACCCCCCCTCGGACTAAACCCCCCCCCATGGTCTAAATGCCCCCTCCCCCACGGAATATTATCCCAGTGACTAAACACAGTGCTAAGCTAAACGGAGACGCCTATAAAGGACTGTATTAAATTTTCATTGGGTCTGATGTTTGTATTTGTATACAATAGCCTCTGGAATGTGACGTACAGCATTACGTCATGACTCTATTGTCAATGCTGGGTGGAAGAGAGGACATAAATAATCATTTTCTGTTCCACCTAAAAAATAACTTATACAAAAAATGTAACCTTCTTTGTTGCCTTTAATATTATAATAAATGATTTTTTTTTTTATAAACGCTAGATTTGACACATTGTATTTTAGAGAACACGATCCACTTTAGCAACGCCATCCATGATGATCTCAGTTCATTTGAGTTAATGAAGTGTGTGTGTGTACAGAGGGAATTCCCCATTTTATTAATTATCAAGAAAAGGGGGGGGGTGTATGTGGGTTGGGGGGCGGGGTAAGGGGCAAAAAAAAAAGATTTGAAAAAAAAAAAAACTCGGGTGTCAGCCCCCATAATAAATATCTGGTTCTTTGGGGAACATACAAAGGTCATCAACGTCTGTTTAGTTTCATTGACCTTGCTCACGTCACACGCACGCACGCACACACACACACATCCCCGATCGCGCCACACCACCTCCGGCGCCCACCCCCCTGCTTGCGCTGTATCTGTTCACGTAATGAAGTTGACCCCGGGACGTACCCGCAGCACGTGCACCAGCGTGCACGAGCTCTCGTTCGAGTTTTGGAAGCCATCAGCCCTCATTATGTTCAAATCATTCCGGGTGTCGACCACACCGCTGCAAGATGCCATCTTTCTATTTTTTTTTGTTTTTTTGTTTTTTTAATATTTTTTTAACACAGGTAGAAAAAGAAAAATAATTCAGTGACTTACACTGAAAGACATATTGTACAAAACATCCACTATAACTAGCACGATCCTGTTTAATTCTTTTTTTAATATATACTTTTACAATATAATCATTACTGAGTGGCCATATTAAAGTAGCCCAAGCTTACATAAAATATATATATACATGTATATTTAAATAACTAGGAATTTGGCAGCTGTGCAACATTTTATCAAATTCTTAACTAGTATTCATCTCTCTCTCTCTTTCTCTCTCTCTCTCTCTCTCTCTCTTTTTCTCTCTCTCTCTCTTTAAGCCATAAATCGTTTTGGATTATTGACCAATCACGGCGGTTTATAGCCAGCAATCGGACATTGTTGTCTTTCTAATCAGCCGAAGCGTCAATGACGAGTTACTGTGTTTAACCGATCAGTCACGAGGGCGGCGGCGACTCGCGGGCTGTGATTATGTCCTTTGCATGTTTGCTGCACTCGTAATGGGGGGGGGGGGGGAGGTTTGTATGAAACGGGCTACATTAAATTAGTTCAAGGCTGACTGCGTTAACGATATAGTGAAACTCGTGATTGTCTACTTCTGCGTGTATCAATCCGCAACATGCCCTAAAACTCTTCATTATTTTTTTTTTTATATTTATATACACAATTATTGATGTGCTGTTCTTTAATCCTGAAATCACAAATAAACAGATGTTTGACCTATTTATTACTGGCTTTGACTCATTGTAGTGGAACGCGTAAACACAAAAACTCTGATCTTTATCGTTGTTTGGAGGGGATGGGGGTGGGGGGGGGGCAACCACTACAATCAGGCACAGAAATAAGGGTCTGCACGTGCGCGGTCAACTCCCGCCTCCCGCCCTCCACCCCCCCCGGGGTCTCCCATCAGATTTATTGCTCCCGTGATAAGTTGTTTAGAAATTTTTCCAGAGACCTTTCTACCGTTCTTATGGGTAGGCCCAGGGTTCCTCCTCCCTCTCCCCCCCCACGACTCACACACCGCTAAGCGGACCCCAAAAAGTCTTTTTGGGTGCTGCCTGTAAAGTTCCCTTTAAGCCCCTAAGGGCCCATCGGGGCAGAGGAAGTGTAGAATTCATCTGTTTCAGTGACCTCGACATATAATATAAAGGGGTTGAGTGGTTAGCACAACACCCAGCCGCCGTTACTCTCCCCCTCCCCAAAGCCCACCGACAGAAATTTCGGGCCCCTGGGCAGGGCTGTCACGCCCCCCCCCCGTGCTGATAATAATATTCTCAAAAGTTGATTGTCCAGCTCAGTCCGGGTTATAACATTCGCCCTAAAACTCGCCGGCCCCTGGGCATTTGCCCCCCCCCTCGGCGGCACTGCTCTCCCCCCAACTTAAAGTCAGGTGACCCATTTAAAGCTGGGTGGACTTAAGGGCTTTCACCAGGACCTGAAAAAATCCCAAGGTTCTCAATGAGGTTCGAACCAGGGACCCCTCCGGTTGACAGTCGAGCGCTCTACACCGCACGACCATCTGTCCCCTGTACGTTATTAATTAAACAGCGCGTTTTCATGACTGTGAGAATTATGAGACAGCATCATGTATTGCTTTAAAAAAAAATCCTGGGTGGGAGTGTGTGGTAGGGTCACCTGCGAATGACACCACTTGGGTGTGTGTCTGTGGGGGTGGGGGGGGGGGCTTTCGGGTTTTTTTTCCCCCTCGTAATCCAAAAGGAAACAGAACACATTTTTGGAACATCTTGCTACCCAGACAACACCTTGAGAAGTTCTATAGACAATTAGAGAGCTTACACATTCTGATTTACCGATATTCCAAACTGATCGACGATCTGAGCACTGTTTCACGGGATAAAATGACTCCTTTGGGAGGGTCATAGGGTAATAGTCAAAGACTAATAGGAGCCTCTGAATGTACCTTTGACTTGGACTCCACTTCATCTATTTTTGCCTTAAACACCCCCCCCCCCCAAATATACCTTTGCCTTTATCCCCCCTCAGTATACTTGCCTTAACCCCCCCCCATATCTTTGCCTTAACCCCCCCCATATCTTTGCCTTAACCCCCCCATATCTTTGCCTTAACCCCCCCCCATATCTTTGCCTTAACCCCCCCCCCCAATATATCTTTGCCTCGGACCCCCCCCCCCAATATACATTTGCCTTTAACCCTCCTCCAATTAACCTTTGCCTTGAACTCCTCAATATATCTTTGCCTTAAGCAGTACAATGTACTTTCTAGATCGTTGGGTTGTTGTTTTTATTGTTTGAAATCCTCATAGTACTTTGAAAGTACCCACCGTCCACGTTTATGTTAAATTTAGTGGCCAGATGGAAAGAGAGCCCAGACTATCACTAAGATGGTTTCCAGTCAGCGACCGTACGTGAACCACTGCTTCCGGTGAGAAAGGGAGGGGGGAGGGGATTAGGAGCTCCATTTTTGTGTCAGGAGTCCAGCTTACACATTAACACTACAGTCAGGAGCCAGCTTACACATTAACACTACAGTCAGGAGCCAGCTTACACATTAACACTACAGTCAGGAGCCAGCTTACACATTAACACTACAGTCAGGAGCCAGCTTACACATTAACACTACAGTCAGGAGCCAGCTTACACATTAACACTACAGTCAGGAGCCAGCTTACACATTAACACTACAGTCAGGAGCCAGCTTACACATTAACACTACAGTCAGGAGCCAGCTTACACATTAACACTACAGTCAGGAGCCAGCTTACACATTAACACTACAGTCAGGAGTCCAGCTTACACATTAACACTACAGTCAGGAGTCCAGCTTACACATTAACACTACAGTCAGGAGTCCAGCTTACACATTAACACTACAGTCAGGAGTCCAGCTTACACATTAACACTACAGTCAGGAGCCAGCTTACACATTAACACTACAGTCAGGAGTCCAGCTTACACATTAACACTACAGTCAGGAGCCAGCTTACACATTAACACTACAGTCAGGAGCCAGCTTACACATTAACACTACAGTCAGGAGTCCAGCTTACACATTAACACTACAGTCAGGAGCCAGCTTACACATTAACACTACAGTCAGGAGCCAGCTTACACATTAACACTACAGTCAGGAGCCAGCTTACACATTAACACTACAGTCAGGAGCCAGCTTACACATTAACACTACAGTCAGGAGTCCAGCTTACACATTAACACTACAGTCAGGAGTCCAGCTTACACATTAACACTACAGTCAGGAGTCCAGCTTACACATTAACACTACAGTCAGGAGTCCAGCTTACACATTAACACTACAGTCAGGAGCCAGCTTACACATTAACACTACAGTCAGGAGTCCAGCTTACACATTAACACTACAGTCAGGAGTCCAGCTTACACATTAACACTACAGTCAGGAGTCCAGCTTACACATTAACACTACAGTCAGGAGTCCAGCTTACACATTAACACTACAGTCAGGAGTCCAGCTTACACATTAACACTACAGTCAGGAGTCCAGCTTACACATTAACACTACAGTCAGGAGCCAGCTTACACATTAACACTACAGTCAGGAGTCCAGCTTACACATTAACACTACAGTCAGGAGTCCAGCTTACACATTAACACTACAGTCAGGAGTCCAGTTTACACATTAACACTACAGCCAGGAGTCCAGCTTACACATTAACACTACAGTCAGGAGTCCAGCTTACACATTAACACTACAGTCAGGAGTCCAGCTTACACATTAACACTACAGTCAGGAGTCCAGCTTACACATTAACACTACAGTCAGGAGTCCAGCTTACACATTAACACTACAGTCAGGAGTCCAGCTTACACATCAACACTACAGTCAGGAGCCAGCTTACACATTAACACTACAGTTAGGAGCAGGGCTGTCGACTCGGATAATTTATACCCAGAAATAAATACTTTTGAGTTAACAGAAAATAGATGTAGATATTTTTCTGTTTTTATTTAGGTATATATATATATATATATATATATATATATATATATATATATATATATATATATATATATATATATCTTTCATGATAACTTGTAAAGAATTTTCAAGCGAACGTATAGAACTAGTAGGCCAACTTGTATAGAACTAGTAGGTCAACTTGTATAGAACTAGTAGGCCAACTTGTATAGAACTAGTTGGCCAACTTGTATAGAACTAGTAGGCCAACTTGTATATAACTAGTAGGCCAACTTGTATAGAACTAGTAGGCCAACTTGTATAGAACTAGTAGACCAGCTTGTATAGAACTAGTAGGCCAACTTGTATAGAACTAGTAGGCCAACTTGTATAGAACTAGTAGGCCAACTTGTATAGAACTAGTTGGCCAACTTTATAGAACAGTTCAACTAATGAAATATAATTGGTTTTATGTCCTTGTCTTGGGGGGAAACTTTGCTCTGAATCTTGGCGGGAAATGAAATGATTATAGAACGTGTGGAAAGGGGGTGGGGGTAGAAAGGTTTACTCAGTCGGGGGGGGGGCGGCGGTGAGGGGGTTAAGGGGCGGAGAAGAGGGGGGGGGAGAAGGGAGCAGCGGGAGTTATAAAATAGAAGGTAGTTAAATAAATATTGGATGAACCAGTCAGTGGCGTAGATCGGCTAACACACACACAGACACACACACAGACACAGGTAGACATAGACACAGACACACAGGCATACATTCACACACACACACACACACACACAGGTAGACATAGACACAGACACACAATCATACATTCACACACAGACAGACACACACACGAGTACTATATGTCACTCCACAACACTCTTCTAACGAGCTTGCACCGTCACTTTGAATGATTTGAGATGTTAAATGAAAGTAATGGGAAATAAAGCAAAAGTGAATCTTTTGAATCAGTTCCACACTATACAGTATACACTTCTCTAATCAGTATACATTATCTTATTGAATTAATCTAATAAAGAGATATTTAAAACCAAACCTCAATATTAGATGACAATGGCTGACATAAAAAAATGTTAAACAATTGTATATATACATATTTATAATTTTATTTAGCGTCCACAAACAACACAGTTTCAAATGAACATTGTGCTACTGGAATATATTATTCATTTATCTATTTCAACTGAGCTAATTGATTTAATTATCTATTTATTATTTTAACTGGGATGGTGTACATAATGATCTATCTCTACCGGAAGACTAGAATAGTCTACAAAGATCTGTTTCAACTGGGATAGTTTATTTAAATGATCTATTTCAACTGGGATAGTTTATTTAAATGATCTATTTCAACCGGGATACTTTATTTAATTGATCTGTTTCAACTGGGATAATTTATTTAAATGATCTTTTCCAACTTGGATAACTTGACTTATTTAAATGATATATTTCAACTGGGATAATTTATTTAAATGATCTGTTTCAACCGGGATAGTTTGTTTAAATGATCTGTTTCAACCGGGATAATTTATTTAAATGATCTGTTTCAACCGGGATAGTTTGTTTAAATGATCCATTTCCCGTCGTCAGGCAAAGTGAGATATGGTTTCACCAACTGGCATCTCAGACCACATCAGTGGCTCCACCTGTGTTTGTATCACTGGAGACAGCGAGAGTCGAGAGGGAAAGTTCTTTTGAAATATTGCAAGCATTGTATCCAAAAGTTTGCCCCTGAATCGAGATTACTGCCCTTGATCTTAGGGTGGAGTGTACGTCATTTCTTCCACCTCACCCCATCGCGTTATATAGGGATTTTTTTTTTTTTTTAAACTTTGCTTAATACAACATTAGGCTGGGGAGAGGGGGGGCGGCTTGGGGGGGGGGTCGTTCATTAAAGTATAAATATACACAGCGTATGAGGTGTACACTTAATGCACCCTGTGGTTGGGGCTGGGATGAAACTGAGAGCAGAGACTTCGTGGTCGAGTGTTGAGGGTTTTTAAATGGCGGGAGGTCGTCGGGTACTTAGTCGCCCCCCCCCCTCCCGCCGCCTCCATCTAACCACATGCATGTTTTACCATCAACAACATTTTGTCGAGCAAATATTTGAAATATAAATTTAAAATAAACAAATAAACCGATATACTCCATAAACTTAATGTTTCTAATTGGGCATTGAAGTGTCGTAACCACAATTAGAAAATACAACAACTCATTGTACTGTAACCTACGTATATAAAGTTCTTTGAATGATAACCAATTAAAATTATTAAATAGAGAGCTACGCGAAGACGGGTTTTATGGGTTACCCTAAATACCAATAGGGTCTAACATCTTTGTGTGTGGTGGTAGACCAGGCGGGGCTGCAGCTAAAACAAATCCAGGGCCCCTTGCCTAATTTTTATCATTTAGTGTGCCCTTCCCCCCCCCCCCACCGCTACGGCGCCTGTAGACAGAATGAGTCTAGATCTGGTAATTTATTATCAGTTATAAAGAACTTGTCACTTCTATGACTAGGTAGGTGATCAGACTCAATGGTGTGAGCTTTGAGTCGGGGAGTGGAGTGTGTGTGTGTGGGGAGGGGGGTGAATGTTGTACGTATCCGCGATTAAGTGAACCCTCGATTCAAACCTCAGAAATTAGCATGTTGATTAGGTAACCGCCAAAGGAGAAGTTCATTCGTTGCCTCAAGGTAAGTACCCTCTCCATTACGTCAAACTGAGTCGAGTGGTCATCCTTCTCGAATCGCCGGACACACTGAAAAAAGAATTCACACGTTTTTAGTCTGGTGGGATGGGCATCCCGTAGCGTCTCGCCAGTCGACACAAAAACAAAAAAAAAAGAAAAAGACGAACAAAAAACTGACTTCTTTTAATGAATTTTCTGATTAGGTCATTGGTTTTACAACTCTTGCATCTGGTCAGAATAGGTCATTGGTTTTACAACTCTTGCATCTGGTCAGATTAGGTCATTGGTTTTACAACTCTTGCATCTGGTCAGTCGGTTCGGCCCTTCGGCATTTCGCTTAAGAGGATCATCAGGTACGTTGGTCGCGGGAAACTTCAAAGACAACTGATACTTGAAATGAGGCGTGTATCTCTCAAAGCCAATGTTTTATCGCTTAACAAAGTTATACTTTACTTTCTCAAACTGTTCTCTTTCAGAACCATTTCAAAAAAAAAAAAAATCTTTCCTACTCTTCCCGTCCCTGTAATCGTGCATAACGACGAATTTCAAGAAACTGGAAATTCCGCCCTCTTGTTTATACGTCAAAATGTCTTCATCATAGACTCTGTCGTGATTTCATTTACATGTATATAGCTAAGTACAGATACAGTGTCGAACCTAGGGATTTGAGGGCCCCGCGGGGGGCTTGGCCTCTTTGGGGGCCCTGCATTTTGACGTACGGCACCATGACGTGAGATAATGTACTTTATATTTATCTTAAAAAAATTGTGGGGGCCTTCCTCATGCTGGGACACGGGAGGATTTTCAAATTTGGACCCCCCCTCCCCCCACCCTAGGTACGCCGCTGTTACAGATACCTGGATTAGTAATGTTGTATATAAAAGTGAGGCTGGTTATTGTTGGTATATATAAAGGCAGTGGCTACGGTTCGGTCCGACCGAACCCGTATTTTTTTTACTTCGGGTACCAGCCATAGATAATATTGCTCTACACCCTATCCCTAACCCTATCTCTAACCCTATCCCTAACCCTAACCCTAATCCTGAAAAAAAAATTCTGAAAAAAAAAATAAATTATGTTGTTATATAGCTCAGTGCAGCGACTCGGCCGCTATGCAATAATAAGTAAGGCTGGTACCCGAAAAAAAAAATACGCGTTCGGTCGGACCGAACCGTAGCCACTGCGATATATAAATGCCGAATTATCAGCAACTATTGCTACTTTCGATACTTAAAAGCCATATAATCAAGACATACACTTCCCTGTGTTCTTTGCTATGGGGCTTATGTCACTCACTCTTACTCACAGTGTCGTGTTGGGTGTGCGTAATGAGTCACATACTTTAGAACAATATCACATACACTAGTTAAGTGGCCAATGGCTAGTTGTATTTCATCGAATCATTAATTTTTAAAAGATTGTTCACCTTGTTTGTGTTTGTAAAGCGCCGGTCATCTCCAGTGCTGTACCTTAACTAAATGTCAAATGTACCACAACATTTTCACGACTATGAGAAATTAAATGACTTTTACTTCTATTCAAAAAAAAAAAATATTTTGTGATATAATAGTTTGAGTTTTTCCATATTTACTGATGTGTCAACCACCGCCCCCCCCACCAGACACACAGACCCGGTTCTCTAGTCACATGGACATCAGGTGTTTGTTAATGTGCAGACTACAGGTGTATGGCCCACTTAGTCAAACGAACTTCCCCAAGTATGGAGTAACGGTCTTTAGTTAATCCGCCGTACTTGGGTGACACCCGTCAGTCCGGGGGATGTAGAGGGTTCCCAATTATCTTTACAGATCACCAATTCAACTTATGCCCCGGGGGGGGGGGGAAGGGGCTTTGACGTCATTGAAAGCCTTGACAATGACTCAGTGTGTCCGGTTCTTTTATTCTTTTTTTTTTTATTCGACGTCCAGGTAAACAATGTTGAAGACCAACCAGGGCTTGTGTTTTCACCTGTGACCTACCTTGCTAGGAGAAATATATTTGTAAGTTATGCAACAGGCTCAGTTTGAGAGTGATTGGTTGAAATATCTTTGACTTACAATTAAAACATGTGGCTGTGAGAGCAATTCTTTGAGTAGTACTATGAAAGGGGTGGACAGACTGAAGGAAGGGAGGTAGGGGGGGGGGTTGAGTAAACAAAATACTTAAATGAGCCGCACCATAGTAATTTTTTTAAAGGGTTTGGGGGGGGGGGACGACGACACGTACTCAAAGATGAGCCGCATGTGGCTCTCAGACCCACATTTAGCCACCACTGAGCATTATACTCAATCGCATGCAAACACATTAGCATACATGTGTATGAGCACTCAAACAATAAAACAACAAATGTTATTAGTGAGCACTCAGTGGGGATGAGGGGGGGTGGAGTTATAAATTAAAAATTTAAGCAAACCATAATTAAAGATTTCCAATAAAAGTATGCAACAACGTTTCACTAAGTTTCCAGCCAATCAAGAATTTGACGCGCTGTTTTTATTTCTTTATAGATTCCAAATCAACATAAAATTTCCCAGCTCAAAATTTTGCTGAGTCGGTAAATAAAATTACCGTTAACCTGACGTTTCTCCTAATTTAGTGCCAGGAAACGTTCAGCGATTTCAATGAGTCTAGGACAAAACCCCCACGGACTAAACCCCCAGCTGATATAACCTCCAGCGGACAAAACCCCCAAATATTAAGGTCGAATTTAAGTCTATACTATTGATACTTCTATATATTCAATCTTGACCAATTGCTAAGGGAAATATTGGTCGATATAAGAGGCATGTTCATAGGTTGCTTTGTCCAAATAAAGGATTGGCTTTCGACCACTGTGGTTCTTATGCTGTTTGTTTTACCTTCTGCTATAAAATGTGTGCCTGGCGTGCGAATTAAAAGGTAGAATTAATATACGGTTAGTCTTGACCTTGGGCTAAAACTATTCATTTTTTTTTTGTTTGTTTTACCTGGTAAGATAAGGTTCCTAATTACGTAAAGCTAACAAGGGATTGACTTTTGACCACTGTGTCTCGAAGGGCTAATGCAGCTTATTGGGGCACTTTGAAAAAAAAAATTCACTTAAAAATACGTATTTATATCTATATATTTACGTCCAGGTATTATATATATATTATATTTTAAAATAAAAATGTCGGCCAAATAATAAATTTTATAATAAAAGTAGGAGTTAGGTCCAGTGGGTTTTTTGTCCGCTGGGGGTTTTGTCCGCTGGGGGTTTTGTCCGCTGGGGGGTTTTGTCAGCCGTGTTTTTGTCCG
>JAGDYQ010000007.1:11805440-11837036 GCA_021962125.1 Bulinus truncatus
CACCTGTATAGAAAAACTATGGTAAAAGATTGTTAATAAAAATACCAGTACCATTAATTTAATATTTAAAATGCAGATTAAAAAACTTTTAGATTAGTAACATACATAGAAATTATGTGCACATGGATTCTTGATTTATAAGTTTTAAATTTAAATTTTGTTGTAACCCATCTAAATTTGGTGTGCCACACACACACTTTTGAACCACTCATCTAAGTTATAAAAATGTGGTAGTTATGTCTATAATTCCACATAATTTTATAACCTGAATGAACCTTAATTATAAAATATGTGAAAGTTAAAGAACTAAAATATTAAAATAAACAGAAACTTTAACACAAAATGTTATATATTATTAATTACATTGTGATTATAATTGCCAAACTGTTAGCAAAATATGTGCTGAATTTTTATTCAAGTAAATTAACTAGTAAGATCATTTAACAGCTTGCAATACTATACAGGATAAATAATGATCTGTAGAATAGTAGATAAAACTGATAGCTGAGAGTGTGTAGAGAAGGATTTATTACTATCATCCAACAGATGGTCATGCTCATTTTGACAATCTTAGTTTCTTCAACATCTTATCATTCATAATGAAGCTATTGTTTGGTGACATCTTACAAGATTAGCTTCATTCATATTCAGATTACTTTACTTGTTGACAGGAAATGAATGACAAGGAATGATAATTAACTTCTTTTATTGTATAAATGAAAACTATAGAGGTATTATTAAATCCTAATAGCGATAAAAATAATAGTTTATAGGGGAAGGAGCAAAGAAATAACACCCTGTCAGTCACAACAGAAAATACATAAACTGTTAGCATCAAGAAATATATATAGCAGAATTCTAAAAAAAAATGTACATATCTTAAGTACATCAAATGAACATTGATTAGAGTAGTCAATAACAGATCATAAGTACAGAACATATATCTCTTTTTATTATTAGGATACTAAATTCATTTTAAATCACAACGGTTACATAAAGCTATGTCCCAAGAAATCATCATTTATATGCAACCCTGTTATTTATTAGTGCAGTGCAAAAATCTTCTAAAAACAAGTAATGAACAAAAGGTAGCAAAGTAAAAACTATATAAACTAAAATTTAAAAAATATATAAATAATCTGTTGTAGAATGTAAGCTAATAATATCTAAAAAGCCAATAAAAAGAACATACATTTGTATTGTACCTGAAGATGTCTTACTAAAAATGTTTGTACTGACCTTTATTTAATGCACCATAACACCTGAAATAGAAATAAAGAATTGATTGGGTAATTATATCTGATATCTTATTTTAAAAAAATGGTATTACTATTATCAAAATATATTTTACTTAACATAAAACCTTTAAAAACACTTTTAAATAAAAAGCATTTTAAGCAACAAATATAAATATCTCAGATAAATATTTAAAAAGTATTTAAAATTGTTACATCCATTATATAATTTGCTTTTATCATTACTAAGAAAAATGGTAAATCTGTTATTTCATTAACAATATTTTAAGGACAAATAAGAAAACTAAAATATAAGATTGAAATAATATTTAATAATAGCATCTCCTTGATTTTGAGCTTTATAACCTATCACATTATGCATGCATAACTGAAAAACAATTCTGACGTCAGTGAGTCAGTTTGACCATGATGTAATTATCTTGCAAGTTTTTAATATTGCTCAAAATCAATAAAATGTGATTTTATTCTTGTAATATGATATACAAATGACCACATAAAGATTCCCAATTTATTTCATCTTAGTGGAAAAACAAGGACAGCATCCCTCTGCAATAGCCTGACCAATGAGGATGCATACATTGAGACTAGACATGAACAAGGCACCCTACAGGAACTGTGCAATATTTATAAAGTATTCGATATCAAAGACAATATATGAAGATTATAAAGGCCTTCGGATATTACCTAGCTCAATACAGCCCTATAAAACTTTAAGCACCCACATACTGAGAAAGACTCTCTCCATAAAATAAACCCTTGATTCGGCTTGATGAGTTGAATCATATAGTCTCTTTAGGCTTTTGGCATGGATTCTGTGACTATACTTTGATATTACGTGAAAAATATTATTATTACCACCCATTATCTAGAAGATGAAATATTATGCCAATGAATTAAAATTGAATAAATTAAAGTTCTGCACCTATTAACTCTAGCCATACTCAAAGGGGATAGCTGAGATAAATGATTCTGATTCAATTATTTTGTCTAGGCCTTTAATTTAAGGTCACAAAGTTTATTTCTGAATTGCTGGTCCTTGGTGAAGTTAAGTACATATCCATCCATGTCCAGGACATATATCTTCACTTTAGTAAGACTTTACTATGAATAGTAGTATAGTACTATAGAGACTAGTTCAACAACAAAGTCTTTCAACAATTCAAGCAACAATCTTTCAAGTTAGGTAACCAATAATTTTTAACGGTTTGATTAATGTAGCATCTGTAGAATTTAAAAATGCTTATATGCAGGAAAATAGCATCTTACATTTCATGATAGTTATTAGTCGATTAGATCTTTTGTACAATGACAATTATGGCCAATGGGGATGGCCATGTTTATCCCATGTCTTTCCTTTCACCGTGTCCATTGTGGTTTAGTTTTTCTATAAAAAACAACTCACCTTTTAAAATGATGTGATGAATCCTTAAATGGCTTGATCCAGAAAAAGCTCTATAAATAATCTAGTTATATTTGTATTAAACAACAGTGTACTTAAAATCCTTATTATAGCACATTGGTTGTAACAACTGTAAATAAATAATCCTCTTCGGGGATTCCACTTACTTTCGATAAACGGAAGTGGCTAAATTGTCGGCTATTTACATTGATTGTCACCCGTGAAAATAAAGTAGTAAGATTTAGAAACTCTGAATATTAGTACAAAATTATTAAAAATATTTCCTCTTAGCAGTAAATTTAGATTCCATGATTTAAAAAAAAACACCGTCTTAAAACAATTGGAATTGAACAAGCGAGACCTTTATGATCGCTATTTAGGCTAAGTTCCTTTTTTTTTTTCTTTTTTATTTTAAAAGTTTCTGGTGGCATCCAAATAAATTTGACAGGGGGTGAGTATAATACATGTAGTGGTGAAGGGTGAGTTCAGTAAAAATAAGTGGGTATTTATGGGATATTTTTGTAGTAGTACTTTTGGGCACAGAAATTTGGTAGCATATTTAGCTTCCGCCGAGGGATATATGTATATATATATATATATATATATATATATATATATATATATATATATATATATATATATAACATTAAAAAGCTCCAATCGCAGAGGCTACTTCAACAGAGGAGCCTGTGGTAGTCGTCCGAGTTGCCACATCCAAAGACCACTACTGATATGGACAGGTAACAAACAAGTCGTGTGAGGAAGTGATCTTTTTCAGATTCTGAGTTTGAGCCCTATGAACGCTAATTACCTACAAAAATTATGTTTGGACTCGGGATTAATAGACAATCATTTCATCCTTTGATTGACCCGAAGTCTGAATGGATGCAGACTTATATGGAGGCCTTAGAAGAAGTTTTTGAGAGGGGGGGTACAACCGGAACATTGCTTTAGACATTTCTAGAATGACGTATCAGCTTGTAGTTAAAAAAAAAAAACTTTAATTTACTCCAGTATTATATCAACAGTTTAATAATATTATTTGATACAAAAATACATCCCCGTTCCCGTGCCAAAAATACCTAAGCGGTGAAAAGTGTAGGCCCTATCCCAAGGCGGAATACCCCCGTCACCAGGGCTTGATTTACCGCCGGGGATGCCGGGGATGCTTTAGCTAATATATCTCAGCCGGGGATGAAATCATAAGACATTTATCCCTGGCTCTTCATAAAAGTATGTTCATCCCCGGGCACTGGTTTTTTCTTAAATCGAGCACTGCCCTTCACCCCTCCCTAATTACGCAACTGAAATGATGTAAGAGGGGTGGGGGCTGAAAACCTAAATTAGCGAACAGTTTGATCTGGCCCGCGCTCTGCTCCTATCTGCTCCTATCTGCTTGTTCACATCAATGACGTTTAGGCATACATTTAATGTCAAATTATGTAACCCGTGTCGCCCGCGACTCAAAAAGTTTGTCCACCCCTGGGGCAAGTCAATCACAACGAAAGAAACTGCCGAGAGTTTATAGACTGCAATAAGTTCTAACATATTCAATAAAGTAGTACAGTGCCGAACCTAGGGATTTAGGGATCTGGGGAGGGGGTGCTTGGCCTGTTAGGGGGCCCCTGAATTTTGACATTCGACACCATGACATTAGATAATGTACTTAATATTTAATGTAAAAAAAAGCTGGGCCCGGGGGGGGGGACTTTCCAATTTGGACCAGAGATGAGCGGACGCGGACGCTAAATTTCAAGATCCGCACACCTCTGATTTGGACCCCCCCCCCCCACACACACACACCCTCTGAAGTAGTATTAGTAGTAGCAGTAATGTTCCCTTAGCGCTAAAGGGCCATCCGGGCAGACGAAGTGAAGCATTCATCTGTCTCAGTAAACTCGCCATATGAAGGGACTAACTGGATATTAAGTATAATAAAACAAATTTTGATATATTGTAATTATGAATACTTACATGTATAAAAAAAACAATCAAACAAAAAGCACTGGAGATAGTGTGATGAGAAATGATATTGTCATTTTCTTTTTATAATGGGACAAAGATGTTTCGCGATTCAATCAGTTCATCAAATTACTTAGAAAACATGCCTGTTGTGTGTAATGGGTTATTTTTTTGGTGTGTGTGTGTAGGGAGGGGGGAGGAGATATTTAGTTTCACCCCATGGCTCTGCAAGTTAAGCTGATAGTAATACAAATAAACAGACCTAACGAGGTACGTTTGGTTTACTTTATATCTAGTGTATGTCGTGGATTTTATTTTTCCCACGTACTACTTGAAGGCTGTAATTGTTGCACGGGTCCCAGTCTATCAATATCTGTTAATGTTGCACTGGTCCCAGTCTATCAATAGATGTAAATTTTGCACGGGTCCCAGTCTATCAATAGCTGTAAATGTTGCACGGGTCCCAGTCTATCAATATCTGTTAATGTTGCACTGGTCCCAGTCTATCAATAGATGTAAATGTTGCACGGGTCCCAGTCTATCAATAGCTGTAAATGTTGCACGGGTCCCAGTCTATCAATAGATGTTAATGTTGCACGGGTCCCAGTCTATCAATAGCTGTAAATGTTGGATGGGTCCCAGTCTATCAATAGATGTAAATGTTGCACGGGTCCCAGTCTATCAATAGCTTTAAATGTTGCACGGGTCACAGTCTATCAACAGCTGTAAATGTTGCACGGGTCCCAGTCTATCAACAGCTGTAAATGTTGGATGGGTCCCAGTCTATCAACAGCTGTAAATGTTGCACGGGTCCCAGTATATCAATAGCTGTAAATGTTGCACGAGTCCCAATCTATCAATATCTGTAAATGTTACCCCCACAGCCCCACAAGCGTGTACCGCTATTTTTTTTACCATGCCCTAACACTGTGTCACACTTCGCGACCCCCCCCTCCCTCACCCCCAAACCCCCAAGTTGTAACGTAATAAGTGACCCCAACCCTCTAAATGCTGCTCTGCTCCCAGTCTATGATAAGCTGTAAATGTTGCATTGGTTCCACGGTTCCAGTATAACATAAATTGTAAATGTTGCATGAGGCTCGGTATACCACCAGTATCCAATTCATCATTGCAGCATAATCATTTGATTACAAATGAATCATAGTGAATAACAAAGATTTTTCATAGGCTAATACCACAGATCTGATATAATTTATAATCTGTGGCTAATGCGAAATTATTTTTTTAACGAGATGACAGACAGATTGACAGACAAAAGGATGTACGAGCATGTAGGTTGATCGTAAATTAAGTATGCTGTTAAATGGATAGAATAGCAATATTACAATATATATGTAAATTACGCAAACACACGCATACTTAAAGTCACAAGCACAATTTTCTTACACACAAATTTGACTTTTACAATAAATGTTTGGATCAAACCAGTGGCGTCGCTATTAATTTTGAACCTTCTCGCATAATTTTTGAACGGTACGTTCCTCAAAATATAAAATAGAAAAAAGTACGACTTAATTCTCTTGTCGAGGACCCTTAAATGAAGTTAAATCCATGAACCCTCCACACCGGCTTGCATGGCAGTTGGTAACGGAAAAGGAAATCAAAAGAAGTAGTTCTCTTTAAAAGTCAAAAGTATGATAAATGCATTCGAATTTAGTCAAAGCTTCTTTATATTTCTCATAAATACACAGAAGTCTTAATAATGTGATCTTTTGCTCGCCTAGAAATGTCGATAAGTATGGAGCCTTTATATTAGTTAACTGGGCCGTCTTTATGATGAACGGAGTCTCAATTTGGAAACTTCATGGGGTCATAGGTCTCAAACCATCTTGCAATCTTTTTAAGACGTAGGCCTATTTTTTTTTAAACACAAACAGTGCAATTTATTGTGTACACTGTGTAGGCTATTGGAGTAGACAGTACCAATGAAACCTTTAGATTCACGCAAAGCCTTCCTAGACATGGCCGAAAAGTGTAAATACTCGACTGTCGACCTGAGAGTCCTGGGTTCGATCCTCGGTGAGATCCATGGAATTTTTTTCAGGTGTTATCTGCAATGTCGTCCCACAAAACCACCCAGCTTTAAATGGGTACCTGACTTAAGTTGGGGAAGTAAATGCGGTTCGGCGTTGTGCTAACCACAAATCCCTTCATATGCCGAGGTTATAGAAACAGATGACTTCTACACTTCATCTGCCCCGATGGCCCGTTAGAGCTAAGGGAACTTTTCTAACTTCTTAGACATAGAGTCCATTTGGGAACATAAGGCCGGCTAAACGAAAGCTATTGGCTTAGATTATAGTAGATAGCGAAGCGTAAAAGTGAGAACCACTGACAAAGTGACATTCAAACCTTTGGAAAAAACACAACAACAAAAAAACATGATTTCCCCCCCCCATGTGTTATTACATTTTAAAAAATGCTATTTATTCTGTTTCATTTTAAAATGAAAATGTCTTTTTTGTTTTATCATAATAAAAAAAAATGTAGATAAAGAACAGGCGTAAAAAATTGTCATCACCGCTAAAAGTAACTGCTGTAAACTGTTGTACTGTCAACCAATTAACTTTAAAGATGAAAATAAGATTCGTTTCATCTGAAATTAAAGTGTACGTATTCATTTTCTTAAAAAATAGAACGCAGTGACTCCGGCACCAGCCAAAACCATTATATTAGGGATAAGGAACATGACATATATAAATTTTTTTTTTTCAGGATTAGGGTTAGGGTGTGGAGCAATATTATCTATGGCTGGTACCCGAAGTAAAAAAAATACGGGTTCGGTCGGACCGAACCGTAGCAACTGCCAAAATAGAACACTATTTTTTTGTTTCAGTTTACTTGGTTTCCTGTTTGATTTGAATTTAGTTTTAATAATTATTTAAATTACTTTTGCTTTCGTTTAATATTTTGTTACATGTGTGGTATTCGTGTTGCTGTAGACAGTGTAGTGGTATTCAACTACTTTTTTTTTTCTTACAATCACTGAATCAGGATTAAAGCGATAACATATTACAATAACTGGAAGTCAGTTTTAATTTGCTTCCTTGCCCCTGTAGTGTGAGCCCTGTGACTATATTTTCTAGGATCACTAATCACTAGAAACAAATCTTTTTTTTTTAATTCTGATAATTTTTTTCAAATAGTAATTGAGTCGTGCCAAAACTGAACAATAAATCTCATATTATCTTATATTATTGTCCATATATTTTTTTTAATACACTCTAGTATTGATTTGAGTAATTAATTATTTTAGAGATCTGGGCTTTTTATAGTACCATTTTATCATTTTAATGGTCCATTACTAATCATTACTTTCAATAGTTTAAACTTAAATTGCTTTAGCCAAGATAGGCCATAGTCTACTGTGTATACATTTTTTTTTAATATTTGGAAACATTAAAGACACAAAACTCTATTTTCTAAATATTTTTTTTTTTCAGATTTATTTCTAATGTTTCATAAAAAATTGCTCAACTTTGAAAACCAAAATGGAAAATTATACAAAAGGAGAAACAGTAACTGTGTATGATCCACCAAGCTTACAGATGGAAGGTGCTATAGAAATGAAAGTAACAAATGGTAGTAAAATACGTAATGTCATGGGATATGCTATATCATCTTTTGGTGTATGTTTATTTTATTTTTAAACTTTTTTTTCACTAAACATTGCGCATACCCTTTTTATCCTTTAGATTTTAAACATTAATTTGAAACATTTCTATGCTGTTAACAAAAAAAACAACGTGTGTATATATATAAATATAAATAAATATATATATATTTATGTAAGATGCGTAAAAATGCATTAAAACTTTATTATACATTTTAAAAATATTTGTATAAAATTGTGTTCATTGTTAATTTTTAAATAAATGTTTGAAACTTAAAATGAAAAAAAAAGCCAATTTATATATTTCAGAGTAATAGCGTTAGACACTTGACATGGAATGGCAGTGGAAATGCCATTAGCAAAACAATAAGCTGCGCAGAAATAATGAAAAGAAAAATCAAGGTAATTACTTTAGATTACAGTATTTCTGTTTTATAGGTGTTTAGGTCAAATTGATTTTTTATGATTTATAGCCATGGTGTGTTGTAACTCTGAGTAAATTGGATGCTTCTCATATATATTATAAAATTATAGAACCCGTTTAAGTTTTTTTTAGGGCCTTTATGTTCAGCTGCAAATGAATATATTAAAAAGAGAATGCATATTTTAATCTTTGTATGTTACTTAGAAAGTTTCAAAGCTTAAATTAGTTCAAAGTTTTCTTTATCATTATGAAATAAAAAAAATCTATGGTAATTGATATAATTTAGTGTTGGGAAGATTCATTAGAATCAAGAATCGAAAGAATCAGTAATTTTTGCTGGTATTGGTAACATCATTACATCCTCTAGTTTAGTACGAGATCAATACATTTATTTGACATATTATGACAAACTAAGATCAGTGCACAGCATGACACTAAACAGTAAAAGATCATTTCATCATCAGAAATGAGAAAATGATGAGAACCAGGATTAGCAAAAGCGTATGTCTTTCTGACTTAATCTTTCTCTAAGACAAGTTAGATTCGCTAACACATAATTGGGCTTTAAAAGAGAGGGAAATAAATATATAAATATGCTTGTAAATTTTAATCTGTGTGTTTAATACTATATATTTATATAATATATACAATATTGCATCTCTTACATGGTCATTTTATCATAATTTCTACACATTTTTATTTTTTATAAAATCTTCCACCTATAAGTAGACTGTGTAGTAAATATTACCATTGCTTTAGCTTTCAACATCAATACCTAAGATGTTATTGTGTGCATGTATTTATATCACTTATTGGATATTTTTAAGACAGTACTTTTGATTACATTGTATCCAAAAAAATTACTCATGTCTTCTTTATTATATTTTAAATTAATGTAAATAAAGTACTTAGAATAACTTTCTAGAATTATACAGTAAATGCCTGTATACTTAACATAATAATTTCTCTCTGCTCAGGGTTTGCATCAAATAACACAAATTGGGTTTCTGAGAGTGGAAGATTTTTGGGAACCCTCAGTGGAAGGTTTAGACAGGTATGTAATGAGGATCGTGACCTTAAAAGTTTACGCAGTGGCTACGGTTCTGTCCCTGACAGAAGCCGTATTATTTTTGTCCAGGTACCATCCATATATGTGCACATGCGCGACTTTATTAGGCTTGGGCAGACCCCAAAAAAAAGTAATAAAGAATAACTGCCGTGCATGCGCACATCTCTACTCTTATTTTTAGACATATATCCTGACAACTAAAAGGATACATTCTGAAAAAAAAAAAACAATAAAAAAAAATGTCTCTCAGAGGAGTTGAACCTCTGGATATAGTCAGCATAAAAAATGAGTCATGGCCAAGCGTCTAAACCACTCTGCTAGCGCGCTACACAATCTAAGCATCAATTTTAATGTACTATTGAAAAAAAATGTGCTCGGTTATGTTTTCACTTTCTTTTGACCTAGTTTTAGGCCTATATTCTTATTTTGTAATTTAAAATAATTCAAAGCCCTATTTATTTTTAAAAAAATAAATATTATATAAGCTGAGAACTTAATTTGTATAGAAATTAGCAGAATTTCTTTTTTTTTTAACATTATATCGCTAAAAATACGGAGTCCCGAAAGTCGCGCGTGCGCACATATATGGATGGTACCTGGACAAAAATAATACAACTTCTGTCAGGGACAGAACCGTAGCCACTGCGAAAAGTTTATAGCTATTTATTTTTCAATCAGAAATTAAAATTATTTATTATAATTTCTTTTAATGGCCATTAATTTAAGCCTCAATCCTCTAAAGAAATCTATTTTTATCCTTTCAGTGAAAGCTTTTATCTCTACCAATTTTGTACTTTTCTGACTAATAACACTGAGAAGATTTCAAATGTTATAAAATTTTAATAGTGATTTATACTATACTACACCATAAATGGGCCCTGGCCATATGAACTTTTAAACTTAATTAATTAAATGGGATTTCCCAACTTATCATTGGTTCTTAAGTTGTAGAGCTATACTTAAAACTATTATTTTAAATATATTAATGTTTTTAATTCATGTTGAATATATTGTTTGTACCTGGTATTTTATTTTTTAGACTGAAGGTGAACACAAATATACCTACAATATCTATACTGTTGTCTAAAGATCCATTAGACACAAGTGATGCAAGGTACATTTTTGCATGCTGTAGTGGATTTTTTTTTTTTTTAATGTACAAACTTGCATAAAGAAAATGGAATGCCATGAAGGCCATCGGTTACCATTTTGACCAAAATAGTTTGATTCTCAAAACTTTCTTTTTGCCTTTGTCAGGGGATTTCAAAATGGGTGCTGTGATGGGTGGCCTTTGGGGATGCCGACTAAAGCAACTGCACCAGGCTCAGCGCTTAGGTGGGGTGGCACAATATGAGTGTTGCGGTATTTAGCCACCTTTGCTGGGTTAACCATCCAGGCTGCTGAATTTCCTTGCAATTTTTCTGCTCATATACATTTAACGATTTTAAAAATTAAATGAAATTCATATCTTTAATTCAGGAATGACTATATAAAAGTAAGTACAGTGCCTTTAGCCCTAAAGGGCCACCAGGACAGATAAAGTGTTGCATTCATCTGTTTCTGTAACAACAGCATTTAATGGGGTTATGTGGTTATCATGATGACTAGTCACCTTTACTTCCCCCAATAAGTCAGGTAACCATTTAAAGCTGGGTGGACTTGAAGGACTTAAACCAACTTATGTTTTAGTTGCTGTGTTTTCTCAGATTCATTTGTAAAAAGATGTGTTGTGATTAGTTTTGATTTTATCCATGTGTGTTTAAATGGAGACAAGAGCTGCGACGTGAATGTGCTGAATTACTCAATAAATATTTACATGTCAAATAATGATTGATATAGGCAATTATAGATTGAATTTTGATGTTTATTTAGATTAATACGAAGATGCTAGCAATTCTCCATATCCCACTCCTGGTGCCAACACTTCAGGAAGGTAAACAAAACAATCCTGTGCTGTTCGGTTGCATCGTTTGGTGGACCACTGATTGGACGAGTCGACTAGCTTGCTGACTTTTAGGCTTTATAACAGTCCCCAGATGTTGTGGGACACAGCCAGTTTACTTTTAGTTTCAAATCTCAACGAAAGCTTCTCTATTCAAAATATCAAAATTACCATAATCCTGGTATTTGAAAAACTTCAATATCGAAATTGGTTTAGGTAAAAGGAACCAGTATTGCTATCCCTAATCCCCACTGTATAAATGTATACTTCATTATTATGTTTTACATTATTAAAATATAACTTAAATATGTTTTCTTTAATTGTAGTTATCAGGCCCCTGGTACTGCAGATGTTGTTTGGGGTGACAGAGCCAATTTCACTAAGAAAGATAACTCACACAGGAAGATAGGTGCCATTAAAGATTTAAAAAATGCAGCTTCAAAACCTAAAAGATCTAGAGGCAATGGAAAAGATGGTTTTAAATCTAAAAAGTCTGATGCTTTACGGAATAAAACAGACCCTCAAAACTTTTAAGAAATCTCCATTTGTAAATAAAATGTATTATTTGAAGATATTTTATCTGTTTCTTGTATTTTACTACTGAGTAGTACAGCATACATTGTAATGAACATTTTCAAAAATTAAAATACACAAGCTTTTTTCAATTTGCAGTAGTGGTGTGGTAATTTTTTTTTTCTGGTGTTTATAGAACTGGGCCCAGTAAATATAAAAAATTCTTTACTTATATATTTTAATCATTATCTTTATTCACATTATTTCAATCTGGTAAATCACTTGTGATAATTATTTAAAAAAAATGAGTGATCTAGTTTAATAAATTGAAGATTTTGTACAATTTTTTAAATCATATATATTGTAAAAGTACTAACAGTTTATATAGTCTGGTTTTGTTTAACAGCATTGAATATAAAATAATGCATGTGTACATCAAAAGAAGTGTTTTAGAAATGAGATCTTAGGTCTTTTCATTCTTTTTTTGATAGGGTCCCTTTAAACAATTTGTAATGAGTAACCACAAGTTGTTTGTGATTCTGTTTATCAAAGGGAAGTAGTGTTGTTTTTTTTAAATTTTAAATGATTTTTGTTTTACTCAGAAAATTATGTATCATATTATTCAACCTTAGAAAATAAATTTGGGGAGGAACTGGGTAAAAAAAATAACTGTAGTAAAGACTTAAGAATAATTCTGAAGGTTGAAACCTCAAGACTTTTTAGGGATAAATTAGCTATGCCATTAATTTTCATATTTGAAAAAAAAATGATCTGATGCTGCATTTGGTATCCTGCCCAGGATATAGTGACACTACTTACACTCATAAGTAAGCCTAAGGAAACTTGCCTGGTGACCACATTGGTCAGCAACCTTTCAGACCTCATGGACTACTAAATTCATTAGTTTCATTCCAGTTTTTTTTCATTTACCACTAAATTCAAGAATTTATTCTCACAAGCCACTAAATTAATCTTTTTTTTCCCCCATTCCCATGTATCACATTTTATGTGCGAGTGTATATCATTAAATTTTAAAAAATCAATAATAAGGACTTAAGCTCAATAATCATTTTTCTTTTAAACATGATGACTTTTGTATATATTTTTTTTCTGCAGAGGAGAATTTTGTTCTTTTAGACCCATTAGTGTGACATTTACTTAAGTACTTAAGCACCATCGGTTTTATGGGTAATCAGTCTATTAAGAAGTAAGATATATCGATTACAATTCTGTTGGGTCCCTGTGTAAATAAAAAGTGAGGTACTTTATTTTTCTCCTGGATATTCACAATATTGGGCTTGGCATTGAATTCTTTTTCTCTGTGTTGTCCACCCAAAGACTTGCCTTGGTACCTAATCGTTATGTAGACGTTTAGTAAACAGTCCCTTCTGTACCAAATCTAGGTGTCGACCCTTGTTCTCATTTTTATGGGGAATGTCTTTTGTTTTCAAAAATAGCCTCAGACTATATTACTTTTGAAATTAGTTTCTGTGCTTATCAGTGGTGCCCTCAGAATTCACAGCTACCCCATCCCCTTCCCAATCTAAAATAATCATATTGTCACCCCCCCTATCACCAATCAACTACTACTACACTCACCGATGGACTCTCCGGGAATACAATCTGTGACTTGCATTTGCAGTACCATTGTTATCCTTTCACCATAGATCTGTCAATCACAACCATTGCTCTTATTGATCTTTTGCCAAATGCTCTTTTTGTTTGAGAAATCAAGTCTGTTTATGTATCCAGTCAATAAAGCCAGAGGCGGATTTAAGGACTGGCACAGCAGGGCGCGCCCAGTACCACAATATTTAGGGGCCCCACAGAGCCCAGTATGGGCCATAGGGACATCTGAGCAAGAAATAAAAATGCGGGTAGTAAATCTAATGCTCATGCTTAATTTAAACACTGAGCTTGCTCCCCCCCCCCCACATCTTTCCCTGATTGACCTACGACTCCCACTGCTAAGTCATTTTAGCCCCAGGCCCTAGAAACTTGTCACTGCTCACTTCCTTACGGTGGGCCTGTGGCTGTTAGCAATTTATTATAAATTATAGTCATAATATACATTATGCCCATAAAATTACTCTTTGATACTATAGTAAAAAACCTTAAAATGGCTAAAAAGGGTTCATGAGATGTATACTATTAATATGAGCACATTAGAAATTCATATTGAAATCTAAAGAGCCCATCAACACCACAATTTAAGTCTTTTGATTTTATCAGAGTCTATAAATAATTTAAAAAGGTTTATTTTTCTCTTCTGTGACTGTGACCCACACCGGCCTTTATCCGCTACTGACATCCTCCCCCCTTGCAACACTTTATTAGTAGAAAGTTTTTATTTTGGTAAATTAAATTATAGATTGCCATGGGTCGATGCTTTTTTCTTTAGTTTAGAAGATTTACATTAAATTAAAAAAAAAGACATCAAATACATTTTAGTAGTTCTATTTAGGATCAGAATATACACCCTAAATAAACTCCACCCCATAGACATACTATATAGTATGAGCTTCACTCATTCATACGTATTGTTTTAAAGGGTGAGCAAATTTGAGTTGGCACGTTCATTGGTTCCGTTGCCAGATTGGTGAGCTTCAGGCCTGTTTGGTCTATGTGTTTCGGATTTCAGTGGAATTGTTAACACGCTAGCTGGTTCAATGCTATATAATACGTAAAAAGAAAAAATGACCAATAAAATCTAAAAGTATAAGTACATTTTGATATTTCTAAAATTTTATTATTTTGGCGGGTTTCTTACTGTGTTTGCGAGTTTTTGTTAAAAACATCTGGCAATTTTTAAAGGCTCCGTTACTATTCATTGGGTTTTCCCCTAAGATCTTGGGTTTTCGGCAAAAAAAAAAATCTTTGGTTCAAAGTCCCCCCCCCCCCCACCTGTTTATCTGGGCCATTTTTGGTGGAGAAAATGGGGAGAACAACGTTGAGGCTAGAAACATCCCCAATAAGTAAATTGACAAAAATAGGTGTGAGGCCACTGGCGAGGGTAGACAGAATCAGAGGCGTAGTGAGGGGTGTAATGGGCAAGGGGGCATCATGCCCCGGGCGCTACTCACAAAGGAGCTTCAAATGGTTTATTTTACATATAATATTGTATGGTTTTCAAATGGGGGGGGGGCGCTAAAAAGGTATTCAAAAGGTATTGTGCCCCGGGCGTGAACTAAGCTCAATACGGCACTGGACAGAATTTCGCGGAATGTACTTGGGTACTCATGGGGTTAGAGTTTTCAGAAATTATCATATATCCCGTGTTTGGACAGAGGTCTTTTCTCAATAACAATAAGGCTGTCACAGAAGGGTGTGGGGGGCTTAGTTGGGGCTTGTTGCAATTATCTTTTACAAATCACTCATTTCGAGACAAGGGTTAAACAGTTTATATATTAGCTTTACGATTTTTGTGAGTCGAGAGAACTTGGAATATAGCCTAGCTGAAGAAGGTTGAGCTATAATATGCAAACATATTCTTCTAAAAAAATCTATAATTTATTATGAATGAAATAACAATTTTATAAAAATGTCTTTTTTCCAAATATTTTTTTAATAATAATAAAAAAAACAACAACAACCCTAAAATAAACAAACACTTTATGGATCGAAACAACAACATGCGATTGTAATATATTACTGTTTAATGTTATCTTGGGTTTTTTTAATGGTCTCAACTTGGGTTTTTTAGAATGGTAACACTGTCCGCCAGACCAGTGATACCAACTTATTACCAACAGCGCAGCCGGTGAAGTGTGTATTTCAGTACGGATAGGGAGTCAGATGATAACACTGATAGACTGTTTTTTTTTTACTATTCGATTTGGATTTTACTGAGGTTTAATGAATATTTTTAATTATCTGACATGGTTCACAAAACGGACGATGAACGCATAATAAATGATTTATCCAAGATTATGGAACAGGGAAATGTCAACCAGGAAACGATCAGAATTATTTTGGATTACATAAAATATCGTTTACAAAATAATGGCTTTACGTGGGAGAATGATGGAGCACAAAATAATGTTTCCCCAAATCCTATTCAAAACGCTATGAGGACACTAGGAGATGAATTTGAAGAAAGATTCAGGAGTAGATTCGATGATTTAGTAAATCAGTTAGTTATAACAGATGAAAATGCGCATGAAACTTTCCTGGCGATCGTTACCGAAATCTTCAGTGATGGTATAAATTGGGGACGAATAGTAGCGATGTTTGGATTTTCAGGACGCTTTGCAGTTCGTTGTTTCGAATTAAACAAACCACATATTGTAGACAATCTGATAGAATGGGTTAGGACATATGTCAATGCTAATCTGTCTACGTGGATGAATAATCACAATAATTGGGTAAGTCACAATAAAATATGTATAACGATAGTTCATAATGATAAGAAAGATGTGTTGATTGCCATTTTTACAGTACCAGTGGCTCGAGTGGGCTCTGGATGTTTTTTTCTGTGGATTCGTTCTATTAGTTTATCATTGACCATTTCATTTAAGCTTTTGTATTAAGCGTAAATAATCAGCCCCACAGTTTCATTTGTTGATAGTTTAAAATGTTTAACACTGTACTAATAGTGTTATATACTATTTGAGCATGTTTATGTTTAAAAATCAACAAAGATTAAAGCAGTTAGATTTCATCAGCAGCCACATAATTATTATTTTTTAAAATTAATACAACGCTTAAGCTACGGGTACGTAAAAAAGTACTCTGTATTTTTTTTGTTCCGGTGTACGGAAATAGACTTTGGAATTGAAAACATAACTTATTAAAAATTGAGGCTATGTTTGTGTGGCTCGCTAGCACAGTCGGTTACACGCTTGGCCTTGACTCGATTTTGGCCGTCTATGTGTGGTGTCAAATCCCGTCAGAGAAATTTTTTTTTTTTTTAGAATACTAGATACTAATTTAGCGCATATTTTTTTGTTTTATTAAAAGGATACATTATGAAAAAAAAGGGTTAGTGGGGGTTAGGGTTAGCATCATATCGCTAAAAAATATGCACATCTTTTTTCGTACCCCGAAGAGAAAAAAATACGGGATACGTTTTTACGTATCCGTAGCCGCTGCCTTAATACAAAATACATATTTTTTATTAATAGCATCAACTTATAACTATCCCAATATTTTACATGAAATTAACTTAACACTAATAGCTGTCAAAATATTTTTTCCTTTATTTTGTTTTTAATATTTTCTAGGCCCGAATTTTATTTTAGATGTCATATTTACAATCATATTATACTACTGCAAAATTATTTTTGTAACATTAATTCATTTCCCAAGTAAGTTGTCATTTAAAAAGTGCCTTTAAATTTAAGTGATTTTTGTGCTGATATCATCAACTTATCAGTAATAATTTACTGTACCCTGAAGGTTTATCTTGTGGCCAAAATGATTATCTAAATTTCAGTTATATACATCAACACACTTGACACACAATGACTACCAATGTTTTCCTATCTTGTCTGACTTAACTGTGCCGTGTAACATTTACATTAGTTCACTGTGCATAGCTCTGTTGGATGCCTTTTGTAGTTGATTGTACTGTTAGAAGAATTATTTGGTCTTCTGGTATTTATTATTGAACATATCTGTTCATGGGAGTATTTTTTTGACGTTGAGTGTATTAATATTATTATTGATATACAAAAAAAATCTATGTTCTTGAAAACATTTGATAAACTGCAACATTTTCAAAATATATACATACTCCTAAGTTTCCTTATTATAAACTGATAATGTAATTAATAAAAAAAATTTTTTTAAAAATGAGCGAAAACAAAAGTGAACTAATAGGTTAAGAGTTAGATATAAATTAAAGTTTTTGAGGTACATAAGTGAATCAAAATATTGTTGTTAATCTTGTATACTTGCACACACCAGCAGTGCACATATTTTAATTAAATAGCCTGGTTGATTTAACTGGGATTTGACTGCTTCTAACTTCACCAAAGTAGAGGGACAGATGGGCGAGTTTAGATGTGACTGTTGACCTGAGGGTATGGGGTTCAACCTCCTGGGGATTGTTTTCCCGATTATGGTGAAAGTTCCTTCTTGATCATTGCACTTTCTGCTATGCTGGAGATGAAAGAAGGGCATTACATCTCTATCTGGCCTTTACAAAGAAAAAAAAAACTTAACAAAATATCAACTAGGGACAGACCTTCATAAATTTAGTTGGCCTATTTGATGGTAATTATGTTAAAAAAAATAACCATGCTATTCCATTTTAATTTTGCAGTTGCGACCGCACTTGTTTTGACCACTGTTTACATTAAAGAAATACTTCGCGAGTTTATTTATGAACATGATTTGTTTGGTAATGGCATGGTCAGTCCTGAAATTTCCAATCATATTTTTGGGATGCCAAGTGTGTATGCGGTTGAGGGAGGGGAAAGTTTGGAGAAATAGGGGGCGCAAAAATGAGTATAAAAACAAAATTCGCTCCACGAGTGTATTTATGTAGAGGATGCTTTATTAAAAACTTTGAAATATTCTCTTCCCTATGTTAGTTCTATGTGACTGCCTATTTCAAAACACCCCTCCACTGTCCTACTCTAAATCCCCTCCTCACCCCTCCTTTCATACATTTATATCCCCTCCATTGTGTCATACAATTTCCATTTGAGCAGATGTCAAAAATATTTGACATGAGTTTTTATCATCCTATTGGGTCGAAAATGCAAACTGTTTACATTGTGTACGGACGTATGATAACCCTGAATAAAAAGATGGCATTTTTTACAATCCTAAAATTCCTACATGAACATTTTCATAGACATTTCGTTTAGACAATAACCAAGCCTATAACATGGTCTGTATCCACGTAAAATAAACAACAGGATTTTCCCGTTTTTTATTTTGTCATTTATGCGCTTGCTATTCTTGGGGTGTGTGTGTGTGTGTGAAGTTTCTGTACGGATGAGATGAAATCTCTTGGATACCATAAACCACTAATGGGACGTTTTTATAGTGCCCTTTTTTCATCCCCACCATAGACGATAGTGCAATGGCCATTGATATATCAAGAACTTGAACCAAGACCTGAAAAATTTCCTTGGTCCTCACAGGAGATCGAACCAGGACCCTCAGGTCGACAGTCAAGCGCTTAACCGCTCTCTTCGGTGTGTTTTTTCAAATTTTTCTTTAGCCATTCCCCCCCCCCCCCGATCATTTAGTGGTTTCTTACCATTGTGAGTGATTCATTATTTTTTTTTTTTGTTTTTAAATTAAAGATCAACTTGCGATACTAAGGTGGTGCTTAATTTAGAAAAATTACTCAAAAGTCGGAATAATTCAAAATCAATATACACGTTTCTTTATTTTTATGCGTATATTAGTTTTTCAGGAAAAAAAAAATTCTTGGTCAAGGGCGCACAACCTCAGTGCCGCCATAAAAGAGAAGGATGGCGGAAAATATCTTTAATGCATTTATATTTCTTCATAAATATATTTATTTAAACCATTCTTGCGGCCGCCATTGCAAATAAAGTTCGATGCGGCTGTCGGGGGTTAAAAGGTTGTGTACCCTTTTCTACTCTCTTAGCGCGGAATAGTCCCATTAATTGGTCTTTAAATTATTTACGTGTAGAGGTTTAGTCTTTTTATCACAAATGCGTCCTTGGTGCCACATGTGTGAATGAGATGTGAGGCCTCGAGGCGGGGGAAAGGAGGTCTAACTTGGGGGGGGGAGGGATCCCCATTCATTTTTATTTAATGAGTGCCATCCTCAAACATTTTGCGAATAGGCCCCTGTTAGCGACACAGTAGGGCCTTTAGTTTTAGCTTAGACCAGGAGTATGCAAACTTTTTTGAATCGAGGGCCACAGTGGACTTGTAAATTTGACAGGCTGGCCGGATAAAGAGTAGAACGTTGTAGTGTTTATATGAAATAATACAAAGTAAAGGTAAATATAATTGAGGTGAATGAGAGGAGCAGAGTGTGGGTCGGTTTAAACGACTTGGCTGTCGGGCTTTAGTTAGCCGATGTCTGATCTAGACAGTGTTGTATTTACATTTCTAGCCGACCACAGTACTGGCTAAATCGCCGTGTAGGCTCGTCTTAGACAACTGATTTGCTAAACACAGGCTTTGTGCATAGCAAGCAATGTTCACTGTATTGTTAATACTGCACCAGATGCGCATTAGCATAACGGCTGAATGCGCGGGGCCTAGGGCGAGTGTCAAAATGGGGGGGGGTTCTAGAGCTGTAGTCGTCGGTTAAATATCGTACGAAAAAAGTTAATATCGGGAGCCCCCTCATTAAGCGCGGGGACCAGAAGCAGCCCTAACCCTAATGGCTACCACCGAAGTCCTCTCTTGACATCTTCCAATGATGTCTCCAACATTCCTTTTTGTTCCATGCTCTTATAGCTCCTCTCTTATGACGCTGACCATCTTTGAAACCTGTTTAGTATGGTGCACAGAATATAGAGTATATAAAAACACGCGTCGCTCTTTAAAAAGTCCTCTGCTATTGACTAAAAAAAAAGGTCGCCATTAATGTTATTGACTTTTTAGTGTAGCACATAAATATTATTAGCCATTAGCAGTTGTATTATAAGGAATCACTTCCGACTTATGGTGAAATGCAAAACAATGAAATTCTGAAACAATTTTTAGCCCTTTAAATAAATAATATTCGAACAAACTTTGTGAAATCTTCTTTAATAGCTTCAAGTATGAAACAAGTCTCCACTGGATATGCTTTCATTATTATATTAATTGACTTGTTTCTTATCAAAGAAAGATTTTAAAATGGGGACAGAATAGGTTTTTTTTATAATCATGGCCAATTCATTCATGTTTGCCTCTAAAAACATATACGGGCTGAATGAACCACAAAGCCCTTGCCTTTTTGAAGTGTTTCAGTAAACAATGTCATCCCACGCACAGACCTGGGTCCCTGGAATCAATAATGTCTGTCAGTTCAGCCTTACTACTATTATTGATTTTTCACCCCACCGTGGAGGGGGAAAAGAAGGAAATGTCAAGCAAGGCACAAGGCTGGTGCTACAATAAATGTGGAGAAACTATATGATCGTAGATTGCGTCATATTTATTCAACAATTAGGTGCATTTCGCAGAGCACCCCTTCATTTCCAAGAATATGTTGCCATATTAGGGCTCAGCTACTTTTTTGTTTGTTTTTAAAGGGCAATTCATATTTTGTCCTAAATCATGACGTAAACACTAAATAGATTAATGTGACCTTTTTTTTTTGTGAACGAATGTTTTAGTTGTTCGGTAAATGTTTGATAAAATAATTCTAAAAAGAAACGAAAAACACACAATCATGATGATAGGCAAAGAAGTTTAGGACAAGTTTGTTTTGTTGATAAACATTTCAACAGCATACGCGGTGCACAGATCGGGGAATGTTACACGCTTGGCCTTGACATATGGCAACAAGGTGTATATTACTGTTTAGATGTACAACAGTGGCGTCTAGTTGCGGGCCAAAACAAACTTTTGGGGGGGAGGTGGGGGGCAATTTTTGTCATATTCCGTTTTAAGGAATGGGGGTAGTTGTGTTGATACAAGTTATATAAAGCTAATGTACATATTAATTTAATTTATTCAAACTGAAAGTTCTCGGTAAATCAAATTGTAACATTTCTTAATAAATGGGGGTTCCTATTTTACAATTAGAGGGTTGGATGCTGAATTTTGTCAAATTATTTTAGAATATGGCGGGTGCATTACATTCGCATTATATATATATATATATATATATATTGTGTGTGCGTAAATAGTTTATCTGATCTGTCCATATTTTTAAATTCGCTTCAAACAATCATAGCTCGGTTTAGTTTTTATCCTTTTTTTTCTCTTCCGGCAATCTTTGTAGACATATTATACCAATATAGTGAGTAAATTAACCATATAAAGTGTGCGTGTTATTGTTGAGACCTGTTTTCTGTCGGCAGATTATAGAATGGTTTATACATTTTCCTTTTCTAAACTGAAAATAATGTAAAAGCCTAAGGTGGATGAAAGACGGATTTTTTTTTAGATACGACCTTCACCTTGTTTACCACAAGTTAGCCATCACGAGATCAAATATTTTTTTTTTGCCGACATCATGTGATTCTCACGTGTAATTTACTAAGACGGATGAGTTTATTGTAGGACATAACAGTTGAAACTGTGGAGGGGATTCAAGTTCATTAATGGTGGGCCTAAAGTTTTGACTGTTCTACGCAGATATTTTTTTAACCAACATCATATAAATCAATTAACAGTTCCTTTTTTATGGATTTTTTCCCCCATTAAATATAACTGGTTTAGGTTATTTTTCATCTTCATTCTTTTTCATCTTAATTATCATTTCAAAGCCAGGTTTTGTATTATGCATTTTGGTTTGCCATAAAAAACTGTAATTATAATTATATAATAAGAGCATGAATGCCATTTACCTAAACTGAAATTATTTCTGAAATTTTGATTTTTGTTCCAAACATTAAAAAGTAGCTTATCTTCATACATGTATTATTTTCCATGTTCATAAAAAAAATGAAAATATAATATGGTATACCAATAATCAGTGTGTTGCACTTCATTTAATGAATGTAGAACTTTCCCTTTTTCAGCATGCACCCACATGCAGTAATCTTGTAATTGAACTGTATACATATCTAAATCTCATTAAATAAAATGTTACTTCTTTTGCTTTGGTTTTACAGCAAGGTTTCTTGGACTTTCAGTCAAGCAGAGGTGACAATAAAGCAGACAGTCCTTGGCCATCATTTAGGACAATAGTAAGCTGTGCTGCAGCAGGTCTTGGAGTCCTAACACTTGGTGCAATTCTTTCTCAGAAATCCTAAAACAGAACTTTAATCAAAAACTAATTTTAACACGAAGGTCATTATTTTAGTGCTTAACCAAAAAGGTTCAGCTGTCATATCACAGATTACTGATGATTGGGTCAGCTGTCATATCACAGATTACTGATGATTGGAAACCATTCACTCTACTTGTAAGATCTAAAGTAATACAAAAAAAAAAGGGGAAGAACACCTGATGTATTCGGCAATGTTTTGTTCCCCCCCCCCCCTCAAATTATTGTTGTAACATTTCCACTGCAGTTCTTGAGTGATAATATAAGAATTGTTTATAAGAAGTGTTATACCAATATTACGCCATAAAAATGTTTATGGTTTTTATCATTTGTATGGACCTATGTCTCAATAAGATATTATAAAAAGATTTGAAACAAATCCTCAAAAATTCTACTTGGGGTTGTAATGTTTTATAGAAAATGTTTGGTTTCTAAAACAATTCAGTTTAAATGAACTAGAATCATTGTGATGCAAGGCATTGATGGAATAGTTTGAGAGAAACTTGACTCAATTGTGGCAGTGGGGATTAAGGAAGCCTTGATGTTCAGCAATGCAATGATTGATTTTTCTTTGTCAGTTGTGTAGGCCTTATCGCTACTGTGTAACTGACATTAGTTCAATTAGGCTTTTAAGTTGCCAGTTAGCTTGAAATATTTTAATTGTATTTTCTAATGACCTTTTGAAAGACCACTTAGTAATTAATTAATCAGTTAACGTTTGAAATGTCTTTCTCTGATGAATGTTTTACTTCAGCAGACACTCGCAGTTTGGCTGGAAGTGGACTTTCAATGTCCCTAAAGGTGTTCTTCTCCTTAAAAATGGTACCAATGTGTTTTTTTTTATTTTTAAAGAAATTTATGAATAATTTTTTATAACTTAAAAATTGATATGTATATATATGCTTTTTTAACAGAAACAAATCTGTAAATGTTTTGATTTCTAATTGGTAACGGAGCTAGTACACTTATTGAAATAATAGACCACTTAAGTTAACTAATGATTAAATTCAATTTGTTTTAATTCCATGATGTTGAAATTTACAACATCTAAGACGTTTTCTTAATTTTTTACATGTATATTACGGTAAGTTGTAAACTAGGCCAGACACATTCCTCAACAAAATATTTTGCAACATATTTAAACTATAACAAATGATATATCATCTTTATATTTCATTCTTTAGATATTGTCTGAATTTTTTCAAATAGTTTTAACTGTAAAATGGTTATAATGTTTTTTAATGCTTTATCATGCCATTAATTGTGTACAATATTTTTTTGGTAAAATGTTAGTTACACTTATTCTGTGATGACCTAATAGTATCTTGTAGATGAGATGTAATTTAGCATGCATATTTTTCTGTCCAGATGTTGTATTTTAATTATATCATCATGAATATTATACTCCCATCTACCTCTACATGTGTCGATACTCCACAGCTTGATTTCGATTTTAATGTTTCATTTATAACAAAAAAAAACTAGTTTGCCATTTCTGAAGTTTGTTTTAGCAGTTTCAATTTTCTGCAGTATAAACATATTCTCTGTAATTTTAATTTTTGATCAATCTTTTGCTAGAAAATAAAAATTGTCTAACAGTACATGGGTCAAAACTATTACTGGTAATATAATTAGTTTGTTAAAATTTATGTATGCTTAAAAATATTTGTTTTAACTAAAACGGTATTAATGCCTTAAAATTGATGAAAACATTGCTCTTAATCATTTTTTTTTTTATAAATTTTAACTTTCTTTTCCAATGTACTGTCTTCAAATTCTTCTGCACTTTGTACTACTTCTAATCCTACCACAAGATATCAGCCATTATCTATAGATATGTTTTTAAAACTACTTTTTGGCTTGTAATAGTTTCATGTTAGAAGCACATGTTTATCAGCTTTTTCTTCTGCAATAATTTATTCTCTCTATACTGACATCATAAACCAAAAGAATCCAAAAGGAAAAAAAAAAGATTGACAGCTAGATTATAGTTGTACAGGAAATGTATTTTTGTCTTAAGGGGAATCAGTCTTTCAAATCATCTGAAACTTCAATTTGTGTACATACCCACTGTGCATACTCACTGAGATGTTTTAGTTTAGTAAAGCCCAATAAACAATTTGTTCAAAGCTTTTCATTTCTTAGTATAAAATTATTTATTATACAATGTACTAATCATATAAAAAAATATTGAGTTGTAAATATTCTTTATATTCCAATATCCATTTAGGTATTTAATATAATTTTTTTTCTTGTATGAGGAATTTCTGTTTTTCTTTGCTTTTTAATTGTTAGTGTTTATGTTATAAATATATGTAAGTAATACAAATAATTGTTTCATTTATTTTTTAAATGTGTCTGTGTGACAGTTTAAGTGGTAGAAATGTGCATGGATTCTAGGAACCTCTGTCATTAGATATAATCATTAGGACACAGAATTTCACTTGACTAAATTACATTTTAGCTTCCTGCTCTCTAAAAAAAAGCAAGATATTCTTTTTTAAATAAGGGGGCGGGGGGGTTTAGTGCGGATTATCTTGTAGTGTAGAGTGCGCACTTGTTGACCTGAAGGCCCTGGGTTCGAAACCTGTGATTTTTTCAGGTTCTGGTGAAAGTTAATCAAATCCATCCAATTGGTTGGGGAAGCGTGGCCTTTCACTAGTCATCAGCGTACGTCCTTCGTAGCCTATGCACTCATGGCATTGATGGGGTGAAAGTTGGGGGCTAAAAAAATTGCCCCATTGGTGGTTTATAGGATCTAGAAAAAACAAAATTATTAAAAAAAAGGGATCGATTGCATCAAAATTATAACAGCCACCATAATTATTTTGAGGATGAAAAGTGGACTAATCCAAATTGTAACATGTGCTCTAAATTTTGCTCTATGTAAAAAAAAAAAGAAAAAAAAAACAACTTAGTTGGCGCTAAATTGCAACTTGACAAAACTAGTTTAGTACACTTAGGTAGTGGTAGTTACGGTACACAATACGTGTTCGTGACTAACAGCGACAAGAGCAAATTACTCCCAACACACAGTAGGGCGTAA
The DNA here is from genome assembly GCA_021962125.1 of Bulinus truncatus. Lineage (NCBI taxonomy): Eukaryota > Metazoa > Mollusca > Gastropoda > Planorbidae > Bulinus > Bulinus truncatus. Next base: position 11,831,550 of record JAGDYQ010000007.1, read on the forward strand.
TGCATAATTTCCCATAAAACATGGTTGTTTTATAGATATGCTTTATTTAGTAACATACAGCCCCGTAGTCAAGGGGGGGGGCACTGGGGGCCGTGCCGCCCCCCCCCCGCTTAAAAAAGAAGAAAACGATGAAAAAAATAAAGAAAAAGTAAAGTTGCCCCCTTGCTAGGTATTGGTGCCTCCCTGCTTACTTTGACATGGCTACGGGCCTGGTAACATATATCGGTAATATATCAAAAACAAACATTAAATGTCATTTTTGGTTGAAAGCTTTTGGCGTTATTAAAATAAATTAAATCACAAAAAGATACTAGAATATTTTAATTTTAACTGTCATGGATTGACTTTGATCAGGCTATTTCTTTTGTTTGTGCCATATTAGGAACTTCTCCCTCCCCTCCACACCTCCAAATCATAGCTAGAGTTGCAATGACGATTGCTAGCTATATAATGGTCACAATTTAGGTGTCTGATCAACCCACGTGACAGATTAGACATTTAACTAATGTAATTTCTCCCTGGTAAATATTATTTTTTCATAAGTGACTAATTTAAGTTTGTTGGCGAATGCAACGGCCCTATTTAGTCCCCACACCACGCCCCAAATATACATATCTTGTGTATTAAACAAAGTCGTATAAGTGGACTTTTAACAGTGTACAAAGGGGGCGAATTTAAATTCTTTAAAAAGAAAATAACCAATTCGTTACTGTTTGAATACAAAACAAACAGGTAGTAAGCATAGCTTAAGAGAAACCTATACTAAAAATACTGTAAACCAATGGATCGGTTTTTTTTTCTTCACTAGTTAAGTCTGAACAAACAAAATAACTGAAAAGGTGAATGCAGTAAATAGTTCACATGTTTGTTGTGATCGGGTAAGTTGACAGCCCAACATTCAACTCGATGCTACGGTGTTCATGAAGTTTGTGACACCGCATAGTATGTGACCGAGTTTTAAAAAAGCTCCAGTACACAGTACTGAGTCAACATACAAACAGGCTGTTGTTGTGTTCAACATAAATTACATCACGGATGTAAACAGACACACGGCTGAAATGAATACATTTTGTGCGTCACACGGTTTGAAAACATGTAGCGGTGTTAAAAAAAATACACCTCAATTTGCTGCTGAAAAAAACACGCCATACTCGGCTAATTATAACCTCTCTACTCCAGGAATGAATTCAGGTTGAATAGATGAACACACAAAAGCAAAGAAAGCCATCGAATTAAAAATATGTTTACAGTAGACAGACTGTATGTAGTACATGGTATGACGTTGTTATAAATCGAACAGAAAAGCAAAAGTCAGCGGAATTTTTTTATCACGAAGAAATTAAATAATAAATGTAGGGAATCGATTGCAATAGCAACTTTTTTTTTTAAAACTGTATACACATTCTATCGTACTTTACTATAGTTAAATAGATTAAGTATCCGGTCCGATAGTCCATACAAGGGAAATGTTTGTATATATATATATATATATATATATATATCACAATCCTTCATACAGAGTAATAGTTTTTTGCTCTAATGTGATGACTAAGAGGTATAATTCCATCAGTAGCTCATTTTCCTGAAAACTGCGAAGTTTGGATTATTAGCTGTCTGGGTCTTTGACCTCGTTAGCGGGTGTTTAAAACGGAGTAAAGCTATTGTCTCTCTCTCTTCCCCCCCCCCCCAAATAAATTATAAAAAAGATTGCGTACATTGGGATTTTTCCTGTGGCATCTTGTGAGCCACAAAATAAATAAAACATTGGTAGCGGAGAAATGGCCAGAGACTAATTCGATGCAGTGTCTCGCGAACAATATTAAATTTACAATTAAAGGAAAGAGAATCCATGTATGCATATTTAGATTATTACGATCCTGTTTATCTATCTATCTATCTATCTATCTATCTATCTATCTATCTATCTATCTATCTATCTATCTATCTATCTATCTATCTATCTATCTATCTATCTATCTATCTATCTATCTATCTATCTATCTATCTATCTATCTATCTATCTATCTATCTATCTATCTATCTATCTATCTATCTATCTATCTATCTATCTATCTATCTATCTATCTATCTATCTATCTATCTATCTATCTATCTATCTATCTATCTATCTATCTATTCTATATATATATATATATATATCACAGATGAAAGTGTTTCTAAATCTGTAAAGTAAATAGGGAGTATCTATGGATAACATTTAATACGCTTTTTAGTCATTGGAAGCCATAGCCAAAAAGTACATGTCATCACCATATAGCATCGGCTCTATCTAAAAATACCATCGGCTCTATCAATATAGCATCGGCTCTATCAATATAGTACCGGGGGTGAGAAAAGGGACTAAGCGGTAGGCTTGTTTACCGATCCTGGTGTGTGTTGCCAGATTGGAAGGTTGTCTAGTTATAGAGTTGCTTTTTGGACATTGGAGTTTTGATTCACTGGGCGCTTCAACGTTTTATATAAAGTAAACAAAAACAAATGTCAAAACAAATGTCACATTCGGAAGTTTCCTTTACAAACATCCGGCAATCCTGATTAGATCGGCTATTTTTATTCTAATGACTAATGACAAAAGAGGTCACTGACGAAGTAAACATGTATGATTGCTGCCATAGATGATTGCTGCAGTTCAGATTAATTATACGGTGTAATTAAATTACTTTAGTACGCTTTTATTTTATCAGACTAATTAGGTCAAATAACATTCTTGGCTACCTTAACCACCTACCAACGATCTATAAATAGCTTATTTCCAATAACGCACAGGCGTTATTTATTTACAGCTCCAGCAGAAAAAGAAGGTAGAGAGTTAAATTTTTTTTTAAAGAAATGAATCTTGCACATAACACATGTCAATGTAATATATGTAGGTGTGTTTGATGACTATGAGCCACTTTACTAACATTTTCTCATTGGATGCACATTACCAAAATATCGATACAAATAATGAGAAAAAAATATTTTTTCAAACTCCTTAAGATTCATATCCTGGAGTTTGGTGAAAATGGCGTCTCATACACTCACGATATTCGTGTTGAGGGAAGTCATGTGATGTAGCCAAAGGTCTTTGTGCTTTAACACGCCTGAAAAAAATCATCTAGAATGACTTTAAATAAAGCAGACAGAGGTAACATCAAACCCTACAAAAAAAAATAGCTGAAAGAGTTTGTGTTCAGTACACAGGGATCTTCTGGTTTCATTAATATAGGACTAAGTAATGTATATAATACGGCGTTGTTTATTTCAAACATAAAGGCAGCATTTAACAACAAACTCGACTCACTGTCAGGGGTCTGAACTCAGCAGGTAAAACTATGGTAACTGTTCTTGGCCCATAGCTTCAAGTTACCAAGTTACAGTGAGGAAAGGGCACTGGACAATCGTCAGGGCCGCCTCGATAGGGGGAGGCGACCCAAGCACTTGTCAAGGGCCCCAGAGCCTGTGGGTGCCCCGTCTTAAGAAAAGTCTAGATGACGTTTTATTTTTGCTGTAACGCAATAAGACACCTATCGAGGTGAAGGGGACAGAGGGCCTTCAATCGTCAGAACTTCCCTATTTTTTTGTGGCTGAGGCCCATAGTTATGATTGTGGGTTCGGGGGTTAAGTAAATGTTATCATCTCATCAACAAAGAGACGCCATAGAATACAGTTGTATAGGCTAAACTAATTTGAATACTGAACTCAAGCTGTTAAAATGTTACCGTTTTGGTTTAGTAAAAATCGCTCTTGAGAAGTGAATTGTTTCAACATGCATTGTTGATAAATGATCACTTCAGCATACATAGTTGACAGATGATTGTTCCAACATTCAAGGTTAGTTATAATATATATCTTTTTAATTTCACAGCTGCTGCGCGTTCATGTTCAGTTCAAAGTGCTCGGTTCTAAAAATAAAATGTTCACCCGACCCGTTGGCCGTAATCCCTAATACACTGTGAACCTCTTTATAATTTGCAGACAGCTGACTCAGTTTATCATCCCATTGAATCATAACCACTGGTTAGATCATACGTTGTGAAAAGTGGGTCACATGATTTTTTTTTCTCTGTACAATATCTCTCTCATTACATAATGTGGACTTTTGATATGATCAAAAATGCTTGACAGATAGGGCTTTATTTTTCTATCTATCTATCTATCTATCTATCTATCTATCTATCTATCTATCTATCTATCTATCTATCTATCTATCTATCTATCTATCTATCTATCTATCTATCTATCTATCTATCTATCTATCTATCTATCTATCTATCTATCTATCTATCTATCTATCTATCTATCTATCTATCTATCTATCTATCTATCTATCTATCTATCTATCTATGTGCATGCATGCTAGTCTATGTGTTTGTAAACCTCATCCTCTTCTCCCTCTCTCCCTGTCCTCTTTCGAAGTGTGGACTTTAATTGGGTATTCCCGTTGTTAAGATGTAAGTAAACAATAGCACACGAGCCACTGCATGTCACACAAAGTATTGAGGGAAGTAAATACCACGGTCTTTCTTACCCACAGATTGTGGTCTTACCCACCACATATTAGATGTGGTTATAAAAGGAAACCATTTGTGTAGGCAGACACGTTTTGGATAAATCTACTAGAAAAAAAATCAAATTTTATGAATAGACCTGCGTTTAGCCTATTATTTGTGTATAGTTGATAAGACACGCAACACGCATAGGCTACATCGATAATGTTGATCACCGTGTTCTATCAGTATGCAGGTACCATCAGTTTTTAGCTGGGCGTGCCCAACTATTGCAGTCGGGAGATGTCAAGGTCGGCTGCAGAAGCTATCACCTGTAGATGGATGCTGTTGATCAAGTGGTGTATGTTGCTGGAAAGCTTATGGATTGGTTTTTGAAATACACGTTTTGCTTTAATAAATTGGGTTTAATACTTGCATGACTGTTTCTCCCCTCCCCTCCCACCCCCCCAGTTTCTTATGTGTGTGCGAGTGTGTGTGTGAGTGTTTGTTTGTTTCTTTAATCAAGTGTTTGTCAATACTCATTATCAATGTAAAATATCAGCACATTATCAAAATTACACACTTAGATTAAAACACAAGGGGCCAGAAATAAAACAAAACAGAACAACAACCAATCAGTAACAAAATTGATTGGATAAGAAATCGGTACCAAGTTCTATTAACCACTCCCACATCTATTTAATTTACTTTATTTGTGCATGTGTACATCATGTTAATAGCTCTTCTTTGATTTATTCAGTACAAAGGCCTACATTTTTATGTATCATTGGGCCTACAAGTCATTCTTAATACAGCTACCTCCAGGACCTGTCAAACAACAACTAGTCAGCACTTCAAAAGAATTCATTTTAATAGTAACAAAACAAACTAGTGCAGGGTGAGGGGTGGAAATGGGTGGTGGTGAAGGTAGCAGGCTAGTAGGATTCGGAGTCTTACTTTCGGGAATCCCCAATCAAGGTGTGTACGTCTGTATATA
>JAGDYQ010000007.1:11837536-11909907 GCA_021962125.1 Bulinus truncatus
AATACCTAAGATGTTATTGTGTGCATGTATTTATATCACTTATTGCATATTTTAAGACAATTACTTTTGATTACATTGTATCCAAAAAATTACTCATGTCTTCTTTAATATATTTTAAATTAATATAAATAAAGTACTTAGAATAACTTTCTAGAAATTATACAGTAAATGCCTGTATACTTAACATAATAATTTCTCTCTGCTCAGGGTTTGCATCAAGTAACACAAATTGGGTTTCTGAGAGTGGAAGATTTTAGAACCCTCAGTGGAAGGTTTAGACAGGTATGTAATGAGGATCGTGACCTTAAAAGTTTACGCAGTGGCTACGGTTCTGTCCCTGACAGAAGCCGTATTATTTTTGTCCAGGTACCATCCATATATGTGCACATCTTGAGCGACTTTATTAGGCTTGGGCAGACCCCCAAAAAAGTAATAAAGAATAACTGCCGTGCATGCGCACATCTTTACTCTTATTTTTAGACATATATCCTGACAACTAAAAGGATACATTCTGAAAAAAAAAAACAATAAAAAAATATGTCTCTCAGAGGAATTGAACCTCTGGATATAGTCAGCATAAAAAATGAGTCATGGCCAAGCGTCTAATCCACTCTGCTAGCGCGCTACACAAACTAAGCATCAATTTTAATGTACTATTAAAAAAAAATGTGCTCAGTTATGTTTTCACTTTCTTTTTGACTAGTTTTAGGCCTATATTCCTAATTTGTAATTTAAAATAATTCAAACCCTATTTATTTTTAAAAAAATAAATATTATATAAGCTGAGAACTTAATTTGTATAGAAATTATGAAAATTTCTTTTTTTTTAACATTATATCGCTAAAAATGCGGGTCCCGAGAAGATCGCACGTGCGCACATATATGGATGGTACCTGGACAAAAATAATACGGCTTCTGTCAGGGACAGAACTGTAGCCACTGCGAAAAGTTTATAGCTATTTATTTTTCAATAAGAAAGTAAAATTATTTATTATAATTTCTTTTAATGGCCACTAATTTAAGCCTCAATCCTCTAAAGAAATCTATTTTTATCCTTTCAGTGAAAGCTTTTATCTCTACCAATTTTGTACTTTTCTGACTAATAACACTGAGAAGATTTCAAATGTTATAAAATTTTAATAGTGATTTATACTATACTACACAATAAATGGGCCCTGGCCATATGAACTTTTAAACTTAATTAATTAAATGGGATTTCACAACTTATCAGTGGTTCTTATGTTGTAGAGCTATACTTAAAACGATTATTTTAAATATATTAATGTTTTTAATTCATGTTGAATATATTTGTTTGTACCTGGTATTTTATTTTTTAGACTGAAGGTGAACACAAATATACCTACAATATCTATACTGTTGTCTAAAGATCCATTAGACACAAGTGATGCAAGGTACATTTTTGCATGCTGTAGTGGATTTTTTTTTTTTAATGTACAAACTTGCATAAAGAAAATGGAATGCCATGAAGGCCATCGGTTACCATTTTGACCAAAATAGTTTGATTCTCAAAACTTTCTTTTTGCCTTTGTCAGGGGATTTCAAAATGGGTGCTGTGATGGGTGGCCTTTGGGGATGCCGACTAAAGCAACTGCACCAGGCTCAGCGCTTAGATGGGGTGGCACAATATGAGTGTTGTGGTATTTAGCTACCTTTTCTGGGTTAACCATCCAGGCTGCTCAATTTCCTTGCAATTTTTCTGCTTATATACATTTAACGATTTTAAAAATTAAATGAAATTCAGATCTTTAATTCAGGAATGACTATATAAATGTAAGTAAAGTGCCTTTAGCCCTAAAGGGCCACCAGGACAGATAAAGTGTTGCATTCATCTGTTTCTGTAACAACAGCATTTAATGGGGATATGTGGTTATCATGATGCCTAGTCACCTTTACTTCCCCCACTAAGTCAGGTAACCATATAAAGCTGGGTGGACTTGAAGGACTTAAACCAACTTATGTTTTAGTTGCTGTGTTCAGTGTTTTCTCAGATTCATTTGTAAAAAATTGTGTTGTGATTAGTTTTGATTTTATCCATGTGTTTAAATGGAGACAAGAGCTGCGACGTGAATGTGCTGAATTACTCAATAAATATTTACATGTCAAATAATGATTGATATAGGCAATTAAAGATTGAATTTTGATGTTTATTTAGATTAATACGAAGATGCTAGCAGTTTTCCATTTCCCACTCCTGGTGCCAACACTGCAGGAAGGTAAACAAAACAATCCTGTGCTGTTTGGTTGCAACGTTTGGTGGACCACTGATTGGACGAGTCAATTAGCTTGCTGACTTTTAGGCTTTATAACAGTCCCCAGATGTTGTGGGACACAGCCAGTTTACTTTTATTTTCAAATCTCAATGAAAGCTTCTCTATCAAAAATATCAAAATTACCATAATCCTGGTATTTGAAAAACTTTAATATGGAAATTGGTTTAGGTAAAAGGGACCAGTATTGCTATCCCTAATCCCCACTGTATAAATGTATACTTCATTTTTATGTTTTACATTATTACAATATAACTTAAATATGTTTTTCTTTAATTGTAGTTATCAGGCCCCTGGTACTGCAGATGTTGTTTGGGGTGACAGAGCCAATTTCACCAAGAAAGTTAACTCACACAGGAAGATGGTTGCCATTAAAGATTTTAAAAATGCAGCTTCAAAACCTAAAAGATCCAGAGGCAATGGAAAAGATGGTTTTAAATCTAAAAAGTCTGATGCTTTACAGAATAAAACAGACCCTCAAAAATCTTAAGAAACCTCCATTTGTAAATAAAATGTATTATTTGAATATATTTTATCTGTTTCTTATATTTTACTACTGAGTAGTACAGCATACATTGTAATGTTTGAACATTTTCAAAAGTTAAAAGCTTTTTTCCTTTTGCAGTAATGGTGTGATAATTTTTTTTGTGGTGTTTATAGAACTGGGCCCAGTAAATATAAACAATTCTTTACTTAATCATTATCTTTATTCACATTGTTTCAATCTGGTAAATCACTTGTGATAATTATTTTAAAAAAATGAGTGATCTAGTTTAATAAATTGAAGATTTAGTACAATTCTTTTAATCATATATATTGTAAAAGTACTAACAGTTTATATAGTCCGGTTTTGTTTAACAGCATTGAATATAAAATAATGCATGTGTACATCAAAAGAAGTGTTGTAGGAATAAGATCTTAGGTCTTTTCATTCTTTTTTTTGAGAGGGTCCCTTTAAACAATTTGTAATGAGTAACCACAAGTTGTTTGTAATTTTGTTTATCAAAGGGAAGTAGTGTTGTTTTTTAAAAAATTTTAAATGAGTTTTGTTTTACTCAGAAAATTATGTGTCATATTATTCAACATTAGAAAATAAATTTGGGGAAGAACTGGGTAAAAAAAATAACTATTAATTCTGAAGGTTGAAACCTCAAGACTTTTTAGGGATAAATTAGCTATGCCATTAATTTTCATATTTGAAAAAAAAAAATGATCTGATGCTGCATTTGGTATCCTGCCCAGGATATAGTGACACTACTTACACTCATAAGTAAGCCTAAGGAAACTTGCCTGGTGACCACATTGGTCAGCAACCTTTCAGACCTCATGGACTACTAAATTCATTAGTTTCATTCCAGTTTTTTTTTCATTTACCACTAAATTCAAGAATTTATTCTCACAAACCACTAAATTTATCTTTTTTTTTCCCCATTCCCATATATCACATTTTATGTGCGAGTGTATATCATTAAATTTTAAAAAATCAATAATAAGGACTTAAGCTCAATAATCATTTTTCTTATAAACGTGATGACTTTTGATATATTTTTTTTTTCTGCAGAGGAGAATTTTGTTCTTTTAGACCCATTAGTGTGACATTTACTTAAGTACTTAAGCATCATCGGTTTTATGGGTAATCAGTCTATTAAGAAGTAAGATATATTGATTACAATTCTGTTGGGTCCTTATATAAATAAAAAGTGAGGTACTTTATTTTTCTCCTGGATATTCACAATATTGGGCTTGGCATTGAATTCTTTTTCTCTGTGTTGTCCACCCAAAGACTTTCCTTGGTACTGAATCTAGGTGTCGACCCTTGTTCTCATTTTTATGGGGAATGTCTTTTATTTTCAAATATAGCCTCAGACTGTATTACTTTTGAAATTAGTTTCTGTGCTTATCAGTGGTGCCCTCAGAATTCACAGCTACCCCATCCCCTTCCCAATCTAAAATAATCATATTGTCACCCCCCCCATCACCAATCAACTACTACTACACGCACCGATGGACTCTCTGGGAATACAATCTGTGACTTGCATTTGCAGTACCATTGTTATCCTCCCACCATATCATCACTGATTCACCATAGATCTGTCCATCACCACCGTTGCTCTTATTGATCTTTTGCCAAATGCTCTTTTTGTTTGAGAAATCAAGTCTGTTTATGTATCCAGTCAATAAAGCCAGAGGCGGATTTAAGGACTGGCACAGCAGGGCGCGCCCAGTACCACAATATTTAGGGGCCCCATAGAGCCCAGTATGGGCCATAGGGACATCTGAGCAAGAAATAAAAATGCTGGTAGTAAATCTAATGCTCATGCTTATCTTAAACACTGAGCGTGCTCCCCCTCCCCCCCCCCCCCCGGTCTTTCCCTGATTGACCTAAGACTCCCACTGCTAAGTCATTTTAGCCACAGGCCCTAGAAATTTGTCACTGCTCACTTCCTTACGGTGGGCCTGAGGCTGTTAGCAATTTAGTATAAATTATAGTCATAATATACATTATGCCCATAAAATTACTCTTTGATACTATAGTAAAAAACCTGAAAATGGCTAAAAAAGGGTTCAAGAGATGTATACTATTAAAACGAGCAAATTAGAAATTCATATTGAAATCTAAAGAGCCCATCAAAACCACAATTTAACAGTCTTTTGATTTTATCAAAGTCTATAAATAATTTAAAAGGGTTATTTTTTCTCTTCTGCGCCTGTGACTCACACCGACCTTTATCCGCTACTGACATCCTCCCCTCTTGCAACACTTTATTAATAGAAAGTTTTTATTTTGGTAAATTAAATTATAGACTGCCATGGGTCGATGCTTTTTTCTTTAGTTTAGAAGATTTACATAAAATAATAAAAAAAAGACATTAAAAATATTTTAGTAGTTCTATTTAAGATCAGAATATACACCCTAAGTAAACTCCACCCCATAGACATACTATATAGTATGCCTATGTTTCTCCCATTCATACGTATTGTTTTAAAGGGTGAGAAAATTTGAGTTGGCACGTTCAATGGTTCCGTTGCCAGATTGGTGAGTTTCAGGCCTGTTTGGTCTATGTGTTTCGGATTTCAGTGGAATTGTTAACACGCTAGCTGGTTAAATGCTATATAATACGTAAAAAGAAAAAAATGACCCGTAAAATCTAAAAGTATAAGTACATTTGGACATTTCTATAACTTTTATTATTTTGGCGGGTTTCTTACTGTGTTTGAGAGTTTTTGTTAAAAACATCTGGCAACTTTAAAGGCTCCGTTACCATTCCTTGGGTTTCCCCCCAAGATCTTGGGTTTTCGGCTGAAAATAAATATCTTTGGTTAAAAGTCCCCCCCCCCCCCCTGTTTATCTGGGCCATTTTTGGTGGGGAAAATAGGGAGAACTGAACGTTGAGGCTAGAAACATCCCCGATAAGTAAATTGACAACAATAGGTGTGAGGCTACTGGCGAGGGTAGACAGAATCAGAGGCGTAGTGAGGGGTGCAATGGGCAAGGGGGCATCATGCCCAGGCGCTACTCACAAAGGAGCTTCAAATGGTTTATTTTACATATAATATTGTATGGTTTTCAAATGGGGGGGGGGCGCTCAAAAGGTATTCAAAAGGTATTGTGCCCCGGGCGTGAACTAAGCTCAATACGGCACTGGACAGAATTTGTAGGATGCCCTTGGGTACTCATGGGGGTTAAGGGTTTTCAGAAATTATCGTATATCCCGTGTTTGGACAGAAGGTCTTTTCTCAGTAACAATAAGGCTGTCACAGAAGGGTGTGGGGGGGGGGGGCTTAGTTGGGGCTTACATTTTGCAATTATCTTTTACAAATCACTCATTTCGAGACAAGGGTTAACCAGTTTATATATTAGCTTTACGATTTTTGTGAGTCGAGAGAACTTGGAATATATGCCAACTGAAGAAAGGTTGAGCTATAATATGCAAACATATTCTTCTAAAAAAAATCTATAATTTATTATGAATGAAATAACAATTTTATAAAAATGTCTTTTTTCCAAATATTTTTTAATAATAATAAAAAAAACGCTCATAACCCTAAAATCAACAACACTTTATGGATCGAAGCAACAACATGCGATTGTAATATCTTGCTATTTAAATGTTATCTTGGGTTTTTTTATATGGTCTCAACTTGGGTTTTTTTAGAATCGGTAGCTCTGTCTGTCCATATGACCAGTGATACCAACTTATTACCTTTCGGCGCTGGCTCCGGTGAAATGTGTATTTCAGTACGGATAGGAAGTCAGATCATAACACTTACTGACTGTTCATTTTTACCTATTCGATTTGGATTTTACTGAGGTTTAATGCAGATTTTTACCAATATATGACATGGTTCACAAAACAGGTTGATGAACATAATTAATGTATTTATCGCAGAATTTATGGAACAGGGAAATGTCAAGCAGGAGGCGATCAAATTGCTTTGGATTACATAAAATATCGTTTACAAAATAATGACTTTGATGAAGGAAAATGATGGAGCACAAAATATTGTTTCCCAAATCCTATTCAAACGCTATGAGGACCCTAGGAGATGAATTGGGTGAAGAAAAGATTCAGGAGTAGATTCGATGATTTAGTAAATCAGTTAGTTATAACAGATTAAAATGCGCATGAAGGCTTTCCTGGCGATCGTTACCGAAATCTTCAGTGATGGTATAAATTGGGGACGAATATTAGCGATGTTTGGATTTTCAGGACGCTTTGCAGTTCGTTGTTTCGAATTAAACAAACCACATATCTGTAGACAATCTGATAGAATGGGTTGGGACATATGTCAATGCTAATCTGTCTACGTGGATGAATAATCACAATAATTGGATGAGTCACAATAAAATATGTATAACGATAGTTCTTAATGATAAGAAAAGATGTGTTGATTGCCATTTTTTACAGTACCAGTGGGCTCTGGATGTTTTTTTGTGTGGATTCGTTCTATTAGTTTATCATTGACCATTTCATTTAAGCTTTTGTATTAAGTGTAAATAATCAGCCCCACAGTTTCATTTGTTGATAGTTTAAAATGTTTAACACTGTACTAATAGTGTTATATACTATTTGAGCATGTTTATGTTTAAAAATCAACAAGATTAAAGCAGTTAGATTTCATCAGCAGCCACATAATTATTATTTTTTAAAATTAATACAAGCGCTTAAGCTACGGATTAAATGTAAAAAGTACTCTGTATTTTTTTTGTTCAGATATCTGGAAATAGACTTTGGAATTGAAAACATAACTTATTAAAAATTGAGGCTATGTTTGTGTGGCTCGCTATGCACAGTCGGTTACAAGACTTGGCGGCTTGACTCGATTTTGGCCGTCTATGTGTGGTGTCAAATCCCGTCAGAGAAATTTTTTTTTTTTTTTTAGAATACTAGATACTAATTTAGCGCATATTTTTTTGTTTTATTAAAAGGATACATTATGAAAAAAAAAGGGTTAGTGGGGGTTAGGGTTAGCATCATATCGCTAAAAAAATATGCACATCTTTTTTCATTTTTGAAGAGAAAAAATACGGGATGCGTTTTTATTCCTATCATTAGCCGCTGCCTTAATACAAAATACATATTTTTTATTAATAGCATCAACTTAAAACTATCCCAATATTTTACATGAAATTAACCTAACACTAATAGCTGTCAAAATATTTTTTCTAGTTACCTTAAGAAGTTAAATCCTTTATTTTGTTTTTAATATTTTCTAAGCCCAAATTTTATTTCAGATGTCATATTTACAATCATATTATACTACTGCAAAATTAATTTTGTAACATCATTTTATTTCCCAAGTAATTTGTCATTTAAAAAGTGCCTTTAAATTTAAGTTATTTTTGCGCTGATATCATCAACTTATCAGTAATAATTTACTGTACCCTGAAAGTTTATCTTGTGGCCAAAAATGATTATCTAAATTTCAGTTAAATACATCAACACACTTGACACACAATGACTACCAATGTTTTCCTATCTTGTCTGACTTAACTGTGCAGTGTAACATTTACATTAGTTCACTGTGCATAGCTCTGTTGGATGCCTTTTGTAGTTGATTTACTGTTAGAAGAATTATTTGGTCTTCTGGTATTTATTATTGAACATATCTGTTCATGGGAGTATTTTTTGACGTTGAGTGTATTAATATTCTTATTGATATCAAAAAATCCATGTTCTTGAAAACATTTGATAATGCACTGCAACTTTTTCAAAATATATCATACTCCTAAGTTTCTTATTATAAACTGATAATGTAATTAATAAAAAAAATTTTTTTAAAAATGAGCGAAAACAAAAGTGAACTAATAGGTTAAGAGTTAGATATAAATTAAAGTTTTTGAGGTACATAAGTGAATCAAAATATTGTTGTTAATCTTGTATACTTGCACACACCAGCAGTATATATATTTAATTAAAAAGCCTGGCTGATTTAACTGGGATTTGACTGCCTCTAACTTCACCAAAGTAGGGGGACAGATGGGCGAGTTTGGATGTGACTGTTGACCTGAGGGTATGGGGTTCAACTTCCTGGGGATTGTTTTCCCGATTATGGTGAAAGTTCCCTTTATGTGGTGCCTTCTTGATCATTGCACTTTCTGCTATGGTGGAGATGAAAGAAGGGCATTACATCTCTATCTGGCCTTTACAAAGAAAAAAAAAACTTGACAAAATATCAACTAGGGACAGACCTTCATAAATTTAGTTGGCCTATTTGATGGTAATTATGTTAAAAAAAATAACCATGCTATTCCATTTTAATTTTGCAGTTGCGACCGCACTTGTTTTGACCACTGTTTACATTAAAGAAATACTTCGCGAGTTTATTTATGAACATGATTTGTTTGGTAATGGCATGGTCAGTCCTGAAATTTCCTGATTAAAAGAAAGCCAGTCATATTTTTGGGATGCCAAGTGTGTATGCGGTTGAGGGAGGGGAAAGTATGGAGAAATAGGGGGTGCAAAAATGAGTATAAAAGCAAAGTTCGCTCCACTAGTGTATTTATATAGAGGATGCTTTATTAACAACTTTGAAATGTTCTCTTCCCTATGTTAGTTCTATGTGACTGCCTATTTCAAAACACCCCTCCACTGTCCTACTCTAAATCCACTCCTCACCCCTCCTTTCATACATTTATATCCCCTCCATTGTGTCATACAATTTCCATTGGAGCAGATGTCAAAAATATTTGACGAGAGTTTTCTCATCCTATTGGGTCGAAAATGCAAACAGTCCACATTGTGTACGGACGTATGATAACCCTGAATAAAAAGATGGCATTTTTTAAATCCTAAAATTCCTACATGAACATTTTCATAGACATTTCGTTTAGACAATAACCAAGCCTATAACATGGTCTGTATCCACATAAAATAAACAACAGGATTTTCCCGTTTTTTATTTTGTCATTTATGCGCTTGCTATTCTTGGTGTGTGTGTGTGAAGTCCCTGTAAGGATGAGATGAAATCTCTTGGATACCATAAACCACTAATGGGACGTTTTTATAGTGCCCTTCTTTCATCCCCACCATAGCCGATAGTGCAATGGCCATTGAGGCACCACGGGAGATATATCAAGAACTTGAACCAAGACCTGAAAAATTTCCACAGGAGATCGAATCAGGTACCCTCAGGTCGACAGTCGAGCGCTTAACCTCTCTTGGGTGTTTTTTTTTAATATTTCTTTAGCCATCTCCCCCCCCCCCCATACCCCATCATTTAGTGGTTTTTTACAATTGTGAGTGATCCATTATTTTTTTTTTTTTGTTTTTAAATTAAAGATCAACTTGCGATACCAAGGTGGTGCTTAATTTAGAAAAATTACTCAAAAGTCGGAATAATTCAAAATCAATATACACGTTTCTTTATTTTTTTATGCGTATATTAGTTTTTTCAGAAAAAAAAATTCTTGATCAAGGGCGCACAACCTCAGTGCCGCCATAAAAGAGAAGGATGGCGGAAAATATCTTTAATACATTCATATTTCTTCATAAATATATTTATTTAAACCATTCTAGTGGCCGCCATTGCAAATAAAGTTCGATGCGGCTGTCGGGGGTTAAAAGGTTGTGTACTCTTTTCTACTCTCTTAGTCCCATTAATTGGTATTTAAATTATTTACGTGTAGATGTTTAGTCTTTTTTTTTTATCACAAATGCGTCCTTGGTGCCACATGTGTGAATGAGTTGTGAGGCCTCGAGGCTGGGGAAAGGAGGTCTTCTAACTTGAGGGGGGGATCCCCATTCGTTTTTATTTAATGAGTGCCATCCTCAAACATTTTGCGAATTGTCCCCTGTTAGCGACGCAGTAGGGCCTTTAGTTTTAGCTTAGACCAGGAGTAGGCACACTTTTTTTGAGTCGAGGGCCATAGTGGACTTGTAGATTTGACAGACTGGCCGGATAAAGAGCAAAAAGTTGTAGTGTTTATATGAAATAATACAAAATAAAGGTAAATATAATTGAGGTGAATGAAAGGAGCAGAGTGTGGGTCGGTTTAAACGACTTGGCTGGCCAGACTTGGCTCTCGGGCTTTAGTTAGCCGATGTCTGATCTAGACAGTGTTGTATTGACATTTCTAGCCGACCACAGTACTGGCTAAATTGGCGGTGTAGGCTCGTCTCAGGCAACTGATTTGCTGAACACAGGCTTTGTGTGTAACAAGCAATGTTCACTGTATTGTTAATACTGCACCAGATGCGCATTAGCATAAGGGCTGAATGCGCGGGGCCTAGGGCAAGTGTCAAAATGGGGGGGGGGTTCTAGAGCCGTAGTCGTAGGTTAAATATCGTACGAAAAAAGTTAATATCGGGAGCCCCCTCATTAAGCGCGGGGACCAGAAGCAGCCCTAACCATAATGGCCACCACCGAAGTCCTCTCTTGACATCCACTAATGATGTCTCCAACATTCCTTTTTGTTCCATACTTTTATAGCTCCTCTCTTATGACGCTGACCATCTTTGAAACATGTTTAGTATGGTGCACAGAATATAGAGTATATAAAAACGCGCGTCGCTCTTTAAAAAGTCCTCTGCTATTGACTAAAAAAAATGTCGCCATTAATGTTATTGACTTTTTAGTGTAGCACATAAATATTATATAGCCATTAGCAGTTGTATTATAAGGAATCACTTCCGACTTATGGTGAAATACTAAACAATGAAATTCTGAAACAATTTTTAGCCCTTTAAATAAATAATATTCGAACAAACTTTGTGAAATCTTCTTTAATAGCTTCAAGTATGAAACAAGTCTCCACTGGATATGCTTTCACTGTTATATTAATTGACTTGTTTCGAAAAGAAAAATTTAAAAAGGGGACATAATAGTTTTTTTTTATCATGGCCAATTCATTCATGTTTGCCTCTAAAAACATATACGGGCTGAATGAACCACAAAGCCCTTGCCTTGTCATCCCACGCACAGACCTGGGTCCCTGGAATCAATAATGTCTGTCAGTTCAGCCTTACTACTATTATTGATTTTTCACCCCACCGTGGAGGGGGAAAAAAAGGAAATGTCAAGCAAGGCACAAGGCTGGTGCTACAATAAATGTGGAGAAACTATATGATCGTAGATTGCGTCATATTTATTCAACAATTAGGTGCATTTCGCAGAGCACCCCTTCATTTCCAAGAATGTGTTGCCATATTAGGGCTCAGCTACTTTTTTGTTTGTTTTTAAAGGGCTATTCATATTTTGTCCTAAATCATGACGTAAACACTAAATAGATTAATGTGACCTTTTTTTTTGTGAACGAATGTTTTAGTTGTTCGGTAAATGTTTGATAAAATAATTATAAAAAGAAACGATAAACACACAATCATGATGATAGGCAAAGAAGTTAAGGACAAGTGTGTTTTGTTGATAAACATTTCAACAGCATACACGGTGCACAGATCGGACAACGTTACACGCTTGGCCTTGACATATGGCCACAAGGTGTATATTACTGTTTAGATGTACAACAGTGGCGTCTAGTTGCGGGCCAAAACAAACTTTTGGGGGGAGGGGGGCAATTTTTGTCATATTCCGTTTTAAGGAATGGGGGTAGTTGTGTTGATACAAGTTATATAAAGCTAATGTACATATTAATTTAATTTATTCAAACTGAAAGTTCTCGGTAAATCAAATTGTAACATTTCTTAATAAATGGGGGATCCTATTTTACAATTCGGTTGGATGCTGAATTTTGTCAAATTATTTTAGAATATGGCGGGTGCATTACATTCGCATAGTATATATATATATATATATATATATATATATATATATATATATATATATATATATATATATACATATAATGCGAATATATTGTGTGTGCGTAAATAGTTTATCTGAACTGTCCATATTTTTAAATTCGCTTCAAACAATCATAGCTCTGTTTAGTTTTTATCCTTTTTTTTTCTTTTCCGCCAATCTTTGTAGGCATATTATACCAATATAGTGAGTAAATTAACCATATAAAGTGTGCGTGTTATTGTTGAGACCTGTTTTCTGTCGGCAGATTATAGAATGGTTTATACATTTTCCTTTTCTAAACTGAAAATAATGAAAAAGCCTAAGGTGATGAAAGACGGATTTTTTTTTTAGACACGACCTTCACCTTGTTTACCACAAGTTAGCCATCACGAAATCAAATATTTTTTTTTGCCGACATCAGACATCATGTGATTCTCACGTGTATTTTACTAAGACGGATGAGTTTATTGTAGGACATAACAGTTGAAACTGTGGAGGGATTCAAGTTCATTAATGGTGGGCTTAAAGTTTTGACTGTTCTACGCAGATATTTTTTTAACCAACATCATATAAATCAATTAACAGTTCCTTTCCTTTTTTTATGGATTTTTCCCCCATTAAATATAACTGGTTTAGGTTATTTTTCATCTTCATTCTTTTTCATCTTAACAATTATCATTTCAAAGCCAGGTTTTGTATTATGCATTTTGGTTTGCCATAAAAAACTGTAATTATAATTATATAATAAGAGCATGAATGCCATTTACCTAATGATGGCTAATCTGAAATTATTTCTGAAATTTTGATTTTTGTTCCAAACATTAAAAAGTAACTTATCTTCATACATGTATTATTTTCCATGTTCATAAAAAAAATGAAAATATAATATGGTATACCAATAATCAGTGTGTTGCACTTCATTTAATGAATGTAGAACTTTCCCTTTTTCAGCATGCACCCACATGCAGTAATCTGGTAATTGAACTGTATACATATCTAAATCTCACTAAATAAAATGTTATTTCTTTTGCTTTGGTTTTACAGCAAGGTTTCTTGGACTTTCAGTCAAGCAGAGGTGACAATAAAGCAGACAGCCCTTGGCCATCATTTAGGACAATAGTAAGCTGTGCTGCAGCAGGTCTTGGAGTCCTAACACTTGGTGCAATTCTTTCTCAGAAATCCTAAATCAGAACTTTAATCAAAAATTAATTTTAACACGAAGGCCATTATTTTAGTGCTTAACCAAAAAGGTTCAGCTGTCATATCACAGATTACTGATAATTGGGTCAGCTGTCTTATCACAGATTACTGATGATTGGAGACCATTCACTCTACTTGTAAGATCTAAAGTAATACAAAAAAAAAAGGGGAAGAACACCTGATGTATTCGGCAATGTTTTGTTCCCCCCCTCAAATTATTGTTGTAACATTTCCACTGCAGTTCTTGAGTGATAATATAAGAATTGTTTATAAGAAGTGTTATACCAATATTACGCCATAAAAATGTTTATGGTTTTTATCATTTGTATGGACCTATGTCTCAATAAGATATTATAAAAAGATTTGAAACAAATCCTCAAAAATTCTACTTGGGGTTGTAATGTTTTATAGAAAAGGTTTGGTTTCTAAATCAATTCAGTTTAAATGAACTAGAATCATTGTGCTGCAAGGCATTGATGGAATAGTTTGAGTGAAACTTGACTCAATTGAGGCAGTGGTGATTAAGGAAGCCTTGATGTTCAGCAATGCAATGATTGATTTTTCTTTGTCAGTTGTGTAGGCCTTATCACTACTGTGTAACTGACATTAGTTCAATTAGGCTTTTAAGTTGCTAGTTAGCTTAAATATTTTAATTTTATTTTACTAATGACCTTTTGAAAGACCACTTAGTAATTAATTAATCAGTTAACATTTGAAATGTCTTTCTCTGATGAATGTTTTACTTCAGCAGACACTTGCAGTTTGGCTGAAAGTGAACTTTCAATGTCCCTAAAGGTGTTCTTCTCCTTAAAAATGGTACCAATGTGTTTTTTTTTTTTTAAAGAAATTTATGAATAATTTTTTATAACTTAAAAATTGATATATGTATATGATTTTTTAACAGAAACAAATCTGTAAATGTTTTGATTTCTAATTGGTAACGGAGCTAGTACACTTATTGAAATAATAGACAACTTACGTTAACTAATGATAAAATTCAATTTGTTTTAATTCCATGATGTTGAAATTTACAACATCTAAGACGTTTTCTTAATTTTTTACATGTATATTATGGTAAATTGTAAACTAGGCCAGACACATTCCTCAACAAAATATTTTGCAACATATTTAAACTATAACAAATGATATATCATCTTTATATTTCATTCTTTAGATATTGTCTGAATTTTTTTCAAATAGTTTTAACTGTAAAATGGTTAAAAATCTTTTTTTATGCTTTATCATGCCATAAATTGTGTACAATATTTTTTTGGTAAAATGTTAGTTACACTTATTCTGTGATGACCTAATAGTATCTTGTAGATGAGATGTAATTTAGCATGCATATTTTTCTGTCCAGATGTTGTATTTTAATTATATCATCATGAATATTATACTCCCATCTACCTCTACATGTGTCGATACTCCACAGCTTGATTTCGATTTTAATGTTTCATTTATAACAAAAAAAAACTAGTTTGTCATTTCTGAAGTTTGTTTTAGCAGTTTCAATTTTCTGCAGTATAAACATATTCTCTGTAATTTTAATTTTTGATCAATCTTTTGCTAGAAAAAAAATTGTCTAACAGTACATGGGTCAAAACTAATACTGGTAATATAATTAGTTTGTTAAAATTTATGTATGCTTAAAATATTTGTTTTAACTAAAACGGTATTGATGCCTTAAATTGATGAAAACATTGCTCTTAATCATTTTTTTTTTTTTATAAATTTTAACTTTCTTTTCCAATGTACTAGTCTTCAAATTCTTCTGCACTTTGTACTACTTCTAATCCTACCACAAGATATCAGCCATTATTTATAGATATGTTTTTAAAACTACTTTTTGGCTTGTAATAATTTCATGTTAGAAGCACATGTTTATCAGCTTTTTCTTCTGCAATAATTTATTCTCTCTATACTGACAACATAAACCAAAAGAATTCAAAAGGAAAAAAAAAAAGATTGACAGCTAGATTATAGTTGTACAGGAAATGTATTTTTGTCTTAAGGGGATCAGTCTTTCAAATCATCTGAAACTTCAATTTGTGTACATTTAATGTAAATAGCAGGTTACAGCATACCCACTGTGCATACTCAATGAGATGTTTTAGTTTAGTAAAGCCCAATAATCAATTTGTTCAAAGCTTTTCATTTCTTAGTATAAAATTATTTATTATACAATGTACTAATCATATTATAACAAAAATATTGAGTTGTAAATAATCTATATATTCCAATATCCATTTAGGTATTTAATATAATTTTTTTTCTTGTATGAGGAATTTCTGTTTTTCTTTGCTTTTTAATTGTTAGTGTTTATGTTATAATAAATATATGTAAGTAATACAAATAATTGTTTCATTTATTTTTTAAATGTGTCTGTGTGACAGTTTAAGTGGTAGAAATGTGCATGGATTCTAGGAACCTCTCGTCATTAGATATAATCATTAGGACACAGAATTTCACTTGACTAAATTACATTTTAACTTCCTGATCTCTAAAAAAAAGCAAGATATTCTTTTTTAAATAAGAGGCGGGGGGTTAGTGCGGATTATCTTGTAGTGTAGAGTGCGCACTTGTTGACCTGAAGGCCCTGGGTTCGAAACCTGTGATTTTTTCAGGTTCTGGTGAAAGTTAATCAAATCCATCCAATTGGTTGGGGAAGCGTGGCCTTTCACTAGTCATCAGCGTACGTCCTTCGTAGTCTATGCACTCAAGGCATTGATGGGGTGAAAGTTGGGGGCTAAAAAAATTGCCCCAATGGCGGTTTATAGGATCTAGAAAAAACAATTATTAAAAAAGGGATCGATTGCATCAAAATTATAACAGGCACCATAATTATATTGAGGATGAAAAGTGGACTAATCCAAATTGTAACATGTGCTCTAAATTTTGCTCTATGTAAAAAAAAAAAAGAAAAAAAAACAACTTAGTTGGCGCTAAATTGCAACTTGACAAAACTAGTTTAGTACACTTAGGTAGTGGTAGTTACGGTACACAATACGTGTTCGTGACTAACAGCGACAAGAGCAAATTACTCCCAAAACACAGTAGGGCGTAATGCATAATTTCCCATTAAACATGCTTGTTTTATAGATATGCTTTATTTAGTAACATACAGCCCCGTAGTCAAGGGGGGGGGGCACTGGGGGGCCGTGCCGCCTCCCCCTAGGTGTGGAGTGGCCTCCCCCCCCCCCGCTTAAAAAAGAAAACGATGAAAAAATAAAGAAAAAGTAAAGTTGCCCCCTTGCTAGGTATTGGTGCCTCCCTGCTTACTTTGACCTGGCTACGGGCCTGGTAACATATATCGATAATATATCAAAAACAAACATTAAATGTCATTTTTGGTTGAAAGCTTTTGGTGTTATAAAAATAAATGAAATCACAAAAAGATACTAGAATATTTTAATTTTAACTGTCGTGGATTGACTTTGATCATGCTATTTCTTTTGTTTGTGCCATATTAGGAACTTCTCCCTCCCCTCCACCCCTCCAAATCATAGCTAGAGTTGCAATGACGATTGCTAGCTATATAATGATCACAGTTTAGGTGTCTGATCAACCCACGTGACAGATTAGACATTTAACTTATGTAATTTCTCCCTGGTAAATATTATTTTTTCATAAGTGACTAATTTAAGTTTGTTGGCGAATGCAACGGCCCTATTTAGTCCCCACCCCAGGCCCCAAATACACATATCTTGTGTATTAAACAAAGTCGTATAAGTGGACTTTTAACAGTGTACAAAGGGGGCGAATTTAAATTCTTTAAAAAGAAAATAACCAATTCGTCACTGTTTGAATACAAAACAAACAGTTAGTAAGCATAGCTTAAGAGAAACCTATACTAAAAATACTGTAAACCAATGGATCGGTTTTTTTTTCTTCACTAGTTAAGTCTGAACAAACAAAATAACTGAAAAGGTGAATGCAGTAAATAGTTCACATGTTTGTTGTGATCGGGTAAGTTGACAGCCCAACATTCATCTCGATGCTACGGTGTTCATGAAGTTTGTGACACCGCATATTACGTGACCGAGTTTTAAAAAAGCTCCAGTACACAGTACTGAGTCAACATACAAACAGGCTGTTGTTGTGTTCAACATAAATTACATCACGGATGTAAACAGACACACGGCTGAAATGAATACATTTTGTGCGTCACACGGTTTGAAAACATGTAGCGGTGTTAAAAAAAATATACCTCACTTTTGCTGCTGAAAAAAACACGCCATACTCGGCTAATTATAACCTCTCTACTCCAGGAATGAATTCAGGTTGAATAGATGAACACACAAAAGCAAAGAAAGCCATCGAATTAAAAATATGTTTACAGTAGACAAACTGTATGTAGTACATGATATGACGTTGTTATAAATCGAACAGAAAAGCAAAAGTCAGCGGAATTTTTTTATCACGAAGAAATTAAATAACAAATGTAGGGAATCGATTGCAATAACAACTTTTTTTTAAAAACTGTATACACATTCTATCGTACTTTTCTATAGTTAAATAGATTAAGTATCCGGTCCGATAGTCCATACAAGGGAAATGTTTGTATACACACACACACACACATATATATATATATATATATATATATATATATATATATATATATATATATATATATACTCCTTTCATACAGAGTAATAGTTTTTTGCTCTAATGTGATGACTAAGAGGTATAATTCCATCAGTAGCTCATTTTCCTGAAAACTGCGAAGTTTGGATTATTAGCTGTCTGGGTCTTTGACCTCGTTAGCGGGTGTTTAAAACGGAGTAAAGCTATTGTCTCCCCCCCCCCCCCCCAAAAAAAAATTGCGTACATTGGGATTTTTCCTATGGCATCTTGTGAGCAACAAAATGAATAAAACATTGGTAGCGGAGAAATGGCCAGAGACTAATTCGATGCAGTGTCTCGCGATCCAATTTTAAATTTACAATTAAAGGAAAGAGAATCCATGTATGCATATTTAGTTTATTACGATCCTGTTTCTCTATCTATCTATCTATCTATCTATCTATCTATCTATCTATCTATCTATCTATCTATCTATCTATCTATCTATCTATCTATCTATCTATCTATCTATCTATCTATCTATCTATCTATCTATCTATCTATCTATCTATCTATCTAGCCATCTATCTATCTATCTATCTAGCCATCTATCTATCTATCTATCTGTCTATCTATCTATCTATCTATCTCTCTCTCTCTCTCTCTCTCTCTATATATATATATATATATATGCATATATATATATATATATATATGTATATATATATATATATCACAGATGAAAGTGTTTCTAAATCTGTAAAGTAAATGGGGAGTATCTATGGATAACATTTAATACGCTTTTTAGTCATTGGAAGCCAAAGACAAAAAGTACATGTCATCACCATGTAGCATCGGCTCTATCTAAAAATACCATCGGCTCTATCAATATAGCATCGGCTCTATCAATATAGTATCGGGGTGAGAAAAGGGACTAAGAGGTCGGCTTGTTTACCGATCCTGGTGTGTGTTGCCAGATTGGAAGGTTGTGAAGTTATAGAGTTGCTTTTCGGACATTGTCTGGAGTTTTTATTCACTGGGCGCTTCAACGTTTTATATAAGTAAATAAAAACAAATGTCACATGACTCACATGAATCTGATTAATTTTTTATTCTAATGACAAAAGAGGTCACTGACAGAAGTAAACATGTATAATTGCTGCCATAGATGATTGCTGCAGTTCAGATTAATTATACGGTGTAATTAAATTACTTTAGTACGCTTTTATTTAATCAGACTAATTAGGTCAAATAACATTCTTGGCTACCTTAACCACCTACCAACGATCTATAAATAGCTTATTTCCAATAACGCACAGGCGTAATTTATTTACAGCTCCAGCAGTAAATAAAGGTAGAGAGTTAATTTTTTTTTTTTAAAGAAATGAATATTGCACATAACACATGTCAATGTAATATATGTAGGTGTGTTTGATGACTATGAGCCACTTTCCTAACATTTTCTCATTGGATGCACATTACCAAAATATCGATACAAATAATGAGAAAAAAATATTTTTTCAAACTCCTTAAGATTCATATCCTGGAGTTAGGTGAAAATGGCGTCTCATACACTCAAGATATTCGTGTTGAGGGAAGTCATGTGATGTAGCCAAAGGCCTTTGTGCTTTAACACGCCTGAAAAAAATCATCTAGAATGATTTTAAATAAAGCAGACAGAGGTAAGTAACATCAAACCCTACAACAAACAAAATAGCTGAAAAGGTTTGTGTTCAGTACAGGGATCTTCTGGTTTCATTAATACAGGACTAAGTAATGTATATAATACGGCGTTGTTTATTTCAAACATAAAGGCAGCTTTAACAACAAACTCGACCCACTGTCAGGGATCTGAACCCAGCAGGTAAAACTATGGTAACTGTTCTTGGCCCATAGCTTCAAGTTACCAACATTTCACCCGGTGGTAACTCAATGGCCTTTTGAAACATCAGCTACAGTGAGGAAAGGGCACTGGACAATCGTCAGGGCCGCCTCGATAGGGGGAGGCGACCCAAACACTTGTCAAGGGCCCCAGAGCCTGTGGGTGCCCCGTCTAAAGAGAAGTCTAGATGATGTTTTATTTTTGCTGTAACGCACAATTAGACACCTATCGAGGTGAAGGGGACAGAGGACCTTCAATCGTCAGAACTTTCCTATTGTTTTGTGGCTGAGGCCCATAGTTGTGATTATAGATGTGGAGGGTCAATAAATGTAATCATCTCATCAATAAAGAGACGCCATAGAATACAACTGTATAGGCTAAACTAATTTGAATACTGAACTCAAGCTGTTAAAATGTTACCGTTTTGATTTAGTAAAAATCGCGTTTGAGAAGTGAATTGTTTCAACATGCATGGTTGATAAATGATCACTTCAGCATACATAGTTGACAGATGATTGTTTCAACATTCAAGGTTAGTTGTAATATATATCTTTTTAATTTCACAGCTGCTGCGCGTTCATGTTCAGTTCAAAGTGCTCGGTTCTAAAAATAAAATTTTCACCCGACCCGTTGGCCGTAATCCCTAATACATTGTGAACCTCTTTATAATTTGCAGACAGCTGACTCAGTTTATCATCCCATTGAATCATATCCACTGGTTAGATCATACGTTGTGAAAAGTGGGTCACATGCTTTTTTTTTCTCTGTACAATATCTCTCTTATTACATAATGTGGACTTTTGATATGATCAAAAAATGCTTGACAGATAGGGCTTTATTTTTCTATCTATCTATCTATCTATCTATCTATCTATCTATCTATCTATCTATCTATCTATCTATCTATCTATCTATCTATCTATCTATCTATCTATCTATCTATCTATCTATCTATCTATCTATCTATCTATCTATCTATCTATCTATCTATCTATCTATCTATCTATCTATCTATCTATCTATCTATCTATCTATCTATCTAACTATGTGCATGCATGCTAGTCTATGTGTCTGTAAACATCCTCCTCCTCCTCTCTCTCTCTCTCTCCTTTTCCTCTTTCGAAGTGTTGACTTTAATTGGGTATTCCCGTTGTTAAGATTTAAGTACTAAAGGCACACGAGCCATTGAGTGTCACACAAAGTATTGAGGGAAGTAAATACCATGGTCTTTCTTACCCACATATTGTGGTCTTACCCACCACATATTGGATGTAGGTCCTGCATATCACTGGATATAAAAAGAAACCGTTTGTTTAGGCAGACACGTTTTGGATAAATCTACTAGAAAAAAAATCAAATTTTATGAATAGGCCTACGTTTAATGTTTGTGTATAGTGATAAGACACGCAACACGCATAGGCTACATCGATAATGTTGATTACCGTATTATATCTGTATGCAGGTACCATCAGTTTTTAGCTGGGCGTGCCCATCTATTGCAGTTATGATGCCAAGGTCGGCTGCAGAAGCTATCACCTGTAGATGGATGCTGTTGATCAAGTGGTGGGTATTGCTGGAAGCTTATGGATTGGTTTTTGAAATACATGTTTTGCTTTAATAAATTGGGTTTAATATTTGCATGACTGTTTTCTCCCCTCCCCTTCCCCCCCTCCCCGTTTCTTATGTGTGAGCGAGTGTGTGTGTGTGTGTGTGTGTGTTTATTTGTTTGTTTGTTTCATCAAGTGTTTGTCAATACTCAATATCAATGTAAAATATCAGCACATTACCAAAATTACACACTTAGATTAAAACACAAGGGACCAGAAATAAAACAAAACCGAACAACAACCAATCAGTAACAAATTTGATTGGATAAGAAATCGGTACCAAGTTCTATTAACCACACCCACATCTATTTAATTTACTTTATTTGTGCATGTGCACATCATGTTAATAGCTCTTCTTTGATTTATTTAGTACATAGGCCTACATTTATATGTATCATTGGGTCTACCAAGATGTCGAACTGAGGCCAACACAAGTCATTCTTAATGCAGCTACCTTCAGGGCATGTCAAACAACAACTAGTCAGCACTTCAAAAGAATTCATTTTAATAGTAACAAAACAAACTAGTGCAGGGTGTAGGGTGAAAATGGGTGGTGGTGAAAATAGCAGGCTAGTAGGATTTGGAGTCTTACTTTCGGGAATCCCCAATCAAGGTGTGTGTTGTCTGTATATATATATATATATATATATATATATATATATATATATATATATATATATATATATATAAGAGTGACTGTTTGTTATGGTATGCATGGTCAGGAGAGGACTCAGTCTGTCTCCAGTTACGTATTGAGGCTCTCCACACCTGTATATATATATATATAGATTACATACACATCTTATCATAATGGATTACTTACACTTAGAGCCGCATTTGTCTATTGTTGGGATGTTTTAAAAATCCCGGATAACATAAACTAAATGTATTTATTTATATCAGTAAAACGTATTGTACTCAAAAGAGAAAGGTTTTTAAGACAACACATCATTCCCTTAAATGTTAAATAATGTTTTAGCTATCAGTGGAGACAGATTAAGGTGGGTTCCATTGTAAATAAACAAAAAGAGAAATACAAATTCAATTTTAAAATTGGCGTTTTGTGGGGGGGTGGGGGGGGGGCTCTTTAGAACTCAGGGCACTGGGCGTTACATTCGCCTCTGTCAAATGGTCATGGTAAGAATCTTAAAACCTTTTTCTTTATTCGAATCTTCGAGTTTTCTAACCCATTTCTAAAACTTTTTAATTAGTTATTTGGATTTATTTTTAGTAATCATAATTCGTATTGTATTTGGGAATTTAGAGAAACACAGAGAATTGAAATAAAAAAAAAATAAAATCATTTAAATAAATGTCGTCTTGCCACAACTAACAAAAAGATATTTTTGCTTTTTTTTTGTGCTTCGTTCAACGAAGAAAACATTTGGGTGACGATTGTGAATAAAAACACATTTGTCAAGAATTTTATTTGGTAATCTTTGACTTTGCCTGAAAAAAAAATGTTAGGGTGTGAAACAACCAGTGTAGAGTATCCCATAATAATCATGACCACGTGGGGTGATATGACATAACGACTAGGGTGCATTGACGCCATTCTGTATTATGCAGTAGCTCTGCAAGTATTCAATGATAGCTAAAATAAGACATTATGACATGAACACAGATTATTGAATGAATCAAACTGTCTTGACTGATTCTGTATAGAAGTGTTTATTTAAACAAGTGTACGTGGCCATTTAAATATTCAAAACATATTAAAAAATTTACAATAAAAAAAATCAATGTAATCATCAGTGTTAAATAAAGTGATTGATGGACTCAGATCCATTTTGTATGATCAGATAATACATTTAGAAAATTAAACTATTTGAAATTCGAACGCATTTTAGTCATTTTAAGCGGATTATACTAGTATGTTCGGTTGAAGAGGTATGATTGTACCGTATTCTAGAACAGTTGACATATTCTTTGATTTGGGGAAAAAAACAACAACAACAACCTTTGTAACTTGGACTTGGCTTAAGAATGGATTTAACTTGTTCAACAAAAAAAAAAAACTACTAAACAAACTATAACGTAACGCAAAGGGTTAAACAGTAGTTAGACGCAGATAGAATCTGAAATGATCTTGTAAAAGCTATACATGGACGATTTTTACAAGAGAATATGAAATGTACGCGTGGGCGTTAACCTAAATACTTGAAATACCTTTACGTCAGCTTTATTTACATTCCTGTTTTGGGGGCTTGGCGATGTGGCCATATCGTTCCCACGGTGTGTATTGATAGTAATACA
Source organism: Bulinus truncatus (assembly GCA_021962125.1). Taxonomy (NCBI): domain Eukaryota; kingdom Metazoa; phylum Mollusca; class Gastropoda; family Planorbidae; genus Bulinus; species Bulinus truncatus. The sequence continues at coordinate 11,861,581 of JAGDYQ010000007.1, forward strand.
ATTGATATTGTATTGGAGTAGGTTGTTGAGTAATATGTGGGGGCGGCATGTCGTCCCTCGTGACACTTTTTTTTGCTACCAGATAAAGGGTGGCATCTAACGTACTTTAGTACTTTTCGATACGGGAATTAGTAGTTTTTTTCTCCTGTTTTTGCCCTGGGCGGCACCAACCACTAGCTACGCTCCAGGTTACAGGGGTCACCATATCTGGACTAAGTAGACGCGTTAGGAGTTTTTTGTTTTCAAAAATTATATGTATATTGTAGATATATATATATATATACTAGTTGCAAGTACCCGGCTTTGCCCGGGTTTAAAATAAGGTTTTCTGTTTACCTTCTGTTTTCTCCCTACCCCCTCTCTCCCTTCCTCTCTCTCTCCCTCCCTCCCTCCCTCCCCCTCTCTCCGTTTCCCTCCCTCCCTTTCTCCCTCCCTCCCTCTCTCAAATCTCTCCGTCCCTCTCCCATCTCCCTCTCTCCCCCTCCTTCTCTCCCCCGTCCATCCTCCTCCCTCCTCCTTCCCTCTCTCTCCCTCCCTGCCCCCTCTTTCTCTTTATCTCTTCCTCCCATTTCTACCATCCTCTCCCTCTCTCCTTCCCTCCCCTCTCTCTCCCTCCCTAACCCCTCTCTCCCTCCTTTCTCCCTCCCTCCCCTTTCCACCTCTCTCTCTCCCTCCCCCTCTCTTCCCCTTCCTCCCTCCCTCATTCCCTCTCTCTCCCTCCCTGCCCCACTCACTTTTTATCTCTCTCCCTCCCTCTCTCCCTCCCTCCCCTCTCTCTCCCTCCCTACCCCCTCTCTCTCTCCCTCCCTTTCTTTCTCTCTCCCTCTCCCCCTGCTCCCTCTCCCCTACTCCCTCTCCCATCTCCCTCTCTCCCCCTCCTTTTCTCCCCCTGTCCACCCCCTCCCTCCTCTCTCCCCCTCCCGCCCTCCCTCCTACCCCTCCTTTCCTCTCTCTCCCCCTGCCCCCTCTCTCTCTTTATCTCTCTCTCTTTATCTCTCTCTCTCTCCCTCCCCCCCCTCTCTCTCTCTCTATATATATATATACTTATTATTATGGCTTCACACTTCTTCTAAAATACTTCTTCATTCCTTTACCTTTCTCAAACTGTACACATCAGAGAGCATGAAAAAACATCAACAATTCTTTGCATCACAAAGACACAATACAGCACCAGCGCGCAAGTTCTATTCAATCATAGGGAAATGACGTCACAGAGGAATTTTATTTATGGCGCCGTCGAGATTACTTTAATATAGTAAAATACTAAAATAAAAAAAAAATTAATTACAATTAAACTACCCATCGAGATGAAACGAAGCCTGTCCTATAACCTTCCCCATGTAATAATGTGTATGTGTAACAAATTTCACGTTATTTGTTTGTCTGGATCTTGAGTTATAAGGGAACAGACAGACAGACAGACAGACAACAAATGCGTCTTATAAGTATATATATATATATATATATACTAGTTGCAAGTACCCGGCTTTGCCCGGGTTTAAAATAAGGTTTTCTGTTTACCTTCTGTTCTCTCCCTACCCCCTCTCTCGCTTCATCTCTCTCTCCCTCCCTCCCCCTCTCTCCCTTTACCTCCCTCCCTCCCTCTCTCTCTACCATCTCCCTTTCTCCCCTCTCCCCCTCCTTGTCTCCCACCGTCCATCCTCCCTCCCTCCTCCTTCCCTCTCTCTCCCTCCCTGCCCCCTCTTTCTCTTTATCTCTTCCTCCCATATCTTCCATCCTCTCCCTCTCTCCTCCCCTCTCTCCCTCCACAACCCCTCTCTCCCTCCTTTCTCCCTCCATCCCCTTTCCATCTCTCTCTCCCTCCCCCTCTCTCCCCCTTCCTCCCTCCCTCATTTCCTCTCTCTCCCTCCCTGCCCCCTCACTCTTTATCTCTCTCTCCCTCCCTCTCTCCCACCCCATCTCTCCCTCCCTTTCTTTCTCTCTCCCTCTCCCCCTGCTCCCTCTCCCATCTCCCTCTCCCCCCTGCTCCCTCTCCCATCTCCCCCCTTTTCTCCCCCCCTGTCCACCCCCCTCCCTCCCTCTCTCCCCCTCCCTCCCTTCTACCCTCCTTTCCTTTCTCTCCTCCTGCCCCCTCTCTCTCTTTCTCTTTCTTTATCTCTCTCTCCCTCCCTCCCTCTCTCTCTCTCTCTCTCTCTCTCTCTCTATATATATATATATATATATATATATATATATATATATACTTATTATTATGGCTTCACACTTCTTCTAAAATCCTTCTTCATTCCTTTATCTTCCTCAAACTGTACAAATCAGAGAGCATGAAAAAACATCAACAATTCTTTGCATCACAAAGGCACAATACAGCACCAGCGCGCAAGTTCTATTCGATCATAGGGAAATGACGTCACAGAGGAATTTTATTTATGGCGCCGTCGAGATACTTTAATATAGTAAAATACTAAAATAAAAAAAATTAATTACAATTAAACTACCCATCGAGATGAAACGAAACCTGTCCTATAACCTTTCCCATGTAATTATGTGTATGTGTAACAAATTTCACATTATTTGGTTATCTGGATCTTGAGTTATAAGGGAACAGACAGACAGACAGACAGACAACAAATGCCTCTTTATATATATATATATATATATATATATATATATATATATATATATATATGCTAAAGACCATAACATTAAGGTGCTGAAAACTTACTCATTGGACATTGGTAGAGCTAGACTTAGGGAGAGAGAGATCCCATCAGTAAACTGCTGTGAAGCACAAAAAGGCTGAAGAAGTCCAACACGTACCATAATTTATAAATCAATATTTTTCATAAAATTGTATTGCATGTATTTCTAAATGTATGAATGTAATGAAAGGTTTAAAAAAAAATTAACAATCATATTACACACACGCACACACATATTATATGTCATATGTTTTTACAACTCTGTCCGAATTTTCTCTCGGGTACAATTTTATTACATTCTAGAAAGGTTCTTCTTTTGATTGAATGATTTTAAGCCAGAAACACTGTAGCACACGGGTTTTCTCGAATGGGTACAGGTAATTGTTAAACATGTTGCCGATCTTAAGTATTCAGTTTAAGTTTTTTTAAAACAACAACAACAACATTAATACAAAATCGTAAAGAAATAACTAGGAAATAACTAGGAAATAGTCAAGCTGAGAGTGTCGAATTGCCACTACACCCATAAACATACACTCACACACGTACATACAGAATTATAAATTAAACTACAAACAAATATAACATGGCACAAGGAGCTCAGGTATACAGGTGTGTTATTTTATATAGTCTAGTGCCGCGATTCTCAAACTTTTTCGTAACTGCACCTAAAGGGGTCGAAAGTATGTCCGCCGGTACCCCAAACGGCTAACGCGTAAGTTCTTCAAATTCTTGGCTATTTTAAACAAAAATTTTATGTCTGCGTACCCCTTGCATAAGCTTTCTCGTACTCCTTGGGGTACTCGTACCACCGGTTGAGAACCGTGGGTCTACTGAGGTGGTTCTCAAATTGTGTGGGTCGCGGATAAATTTTAAATGGGTCGCGGATAAATTTTAAGTGGGTCGCGGACAAATTTTTAAGTATATCGCGGATAAATTTTAAGTGGGTCGCGGATAAATTTTAAGTGGGTCGCGAATAAAAAAAAAGATTAAGAAGAGATGTATGCTTAATTAAAACTTGTGTATTTCTTGTTTACATGCGGGTGGCTAAAACAGTATTCAGAGTGGTTCTCTAAAACGGTTTTCAGACAGACTGGGTCGCAAAATAAAAACTTGAGAGACTCTGAGTTGAATGGAATGTTGCCTTTCACAACAGAATCAATAAGCTCACGTCACAGCATTGTTGGTGGTGGGCTGGAATTTTTTTTTTTGGTCTTGCTGCTGTGATTCCTTTGAGTTGAGATTTCATGGCAGAGATGAAATAGGATCTTTCCATTCTGTGGCATTCACACACAGTTGATCTAACAATGATAACTTACAAACTGCTAATTACATCGAACTTTGTGATTGGTTACTGTCGTCATATTTTGTTTATGTTTAAAATAACAACAACAACAACACACCAACCAGTGGTTCAAGTGTGTTTGCAACTGTTAAACCACATAGCACGTTGAAATTTCTTTCAGTAATGACACTATAGTCGCTAGCTTCCCTTTAAAAAAAATCAGTTTCCACTTTGGGTGTAGGTCAAATTTTTAATCCCTGGAATATAATAATAACTTGACACTGAGTTGTAAAAAAAAATGAATTATATGACATAATATTTGTTTCTTTTTAACAAGTTACACCAATGTTTACTTCCTGAGCAATTCTTAAAATTTTAACGGCCTTAAGTGGAGCTCAACATATATTGCTGGACCTATTGTCGAGGACCTTAAGTAAGGATATGATGTGATTAGATTTAAATAAAAATTTATACTGGCATTGGGCTGTGGAGTTGGCATCGACAATAGGAGACTCTAAGCAGTTGCCGAGTTGGCCTATTTATGATAACGACTCTGGCTGCTTCTACATTAAACTCGACATTTTAAAATGGAAAAATGTGATACCTATATTCAAAGTGGGTGGACGGATGGCCGAGCGGTGGACTGTCGACATGAGAGTCTCGGGATCGATTCTTGGTCAGAAACAATGGAAATATTTCCAGCTGAAATTTGGTGTTATGTCCCCCAAGCCCACCCAGCATTAAATGGGTGCCTGGCATTTGTTAAGGAAGTAAAGGCTGCTGGGCGTTGTGCAAATCACACAATCCCATTACCTGACGTGGTTACAGAAACAGGTTGAATTCTACACTTCATCTTCCCCGAAGTTTTTTTTTAGACTAAAGAATCCTTACTTCGTAGTTACAAAGTGTCACCGCTTTCAATCTTTCTCTCGAATTTCCCTTAGTTAATAGTCAAGTATGTACTTTTTTGAGTTTCCCGTGGACCACTGATATATTCAATGATAACAAGTCTTTCGTGGAACGCCAGCATTTCTATGTTTTAACAACTGAGCTCTATATTTATATGGAGCTCGGTTGTTTTAGCAAAGAAGAAAAAACAAACAAAAACAAGTTAAACATTTGATCGAGTTAAATACACCTGATACTGTCTATTTATTCTTAGACCAAAGTCTGTTGTACGGACCTTAGTCAGTATTTCAACACATGTTTAGTCACCTGTGTTATTCTAGCATGCTATTTTTTACATGTACAGACATTAGTCAGCGATAGTTCTTTTGTTTTATTCATCTGCAAAATGTAGTGATACGGCATAACTATGTAAAACAACGTAGTATAAGATAACATGAAACCCTATATCTGAACATAACTGACAGACTGGTGTAGATACTCGACTGTCGACCTGAGAGTCCTGGGTTCGATCCTCGGTGAGGCCCATGGAATTTTTCCAGGTGAAATTTGGTGCAAAGTCGTCCCACAAGTCCACCCAACTTTAAATGGGTACCTGACTTTAAGTTGGGGAAGTAAAGGCGGCTGGGCGTTGTGCTAACCACACAATCCCTTCATATGCCGAGGTTATAGAAACAGATGAATTCTACACTTCATCTGCCCCGAAGGCCCGCTAGGGCTAAGAAGGGAACTTTACTTTTACTTAAATAAACATAAATGACAATTATCATTAGCATGTTACATCAGTGGTATCAATATGGTTGGTGTCACCCGGTGCGGAAAATTCAGGTTGTCACCCCCTCCCCCCCCCACCCTCTCAAGACTTCCACCATGAGCAATGGTATACATTTCTGCACTAGACATTAGAGAATTTACTTTACAATACTTTAGCGATGAAAACGATAATATATACTGACTGTATTTCAGAAAGATTTCTATTACTTTCATTGAACTGAGTTTGTAAACTATCTCTCCAATTTTATGAAACCACGTGACTTAATGCGTTATTTTATTTTAGAACATAGGCTATGCAAAAAAAAACAAACAACAACTCTAGATTGATTCGAGCAGGTTTGAACTGAATTTATTTACCTAAGCTCCAGACGCTCAGCATGATGGTACCCTGTACTACTGCTCTGCATGGTTGCATAGTGCTTCTGTTCATGTTTTTAACTATGATCGGTTATAAGACCGACCATGCCGATTTTATCTGCTATGAAATTTAGAACTGTTCATTTTGGTGTCACCCCTAAAATGATGACACCCGATGCGGCCCACACCCCTCTATTGACGCCACTGTGTTACATATCGCAGCAACATTTAGCCATCAGCTTATATTCCATCGCCCAAACCTGTTTATAGGTCGTAATAAGAGGCATCGCTAATAGTTTTGTTCGGGGGGGAGGACACCTTCAAAATGGGGGGGGGGGATATCGTAGTATTCTATGTCCCACCCCCTGCATTGCAAGTCTTCTATAGATGTCACTGGGGGGGGGGGGTCACTCTCAGATCACTTTTCCGAATGTAGCGCCCATGCTAATAGACTTTTTGAAAATAAATATATTGAGTAGTCGAAGGGATCCCAAGATTTCAGTTTTTCCGGGAGAACTTATTGCAATCATGACGAATCTCGTCTCTCTATCTAGCATTCACGTTGAAGTTAAAATGCTTCCAAGCTTATGTTTTGTAAGAACCACACAGGTATATTGTATACTTTCTAATAAATAAGTACGTTAATAGTAAGTACGCTATACGATGGAATGACATAAATTACTTTTACTCTCAAGCCATTCAATTATCTCACTAATGGAGTTGTGTTGTGGTTCTAGTCTGGCTGTCCCCAGGGGAAGGGTAAGGGGGGGGGGGCTGCTCACGTTTAGCGTTTCATTGAAAAAAAAAAAACGGAGACTACAATAAAGCTCTAACCAACACAGAAATTTGTCTCTTTTGGTTTGCCCTGAACGCACTAGACATCAATGTGAACTGGACGGTGCAGACAAACAATCAGTTAGCCATTTTTTGTAAAAAAAAAAAAAAAGAAGGGTATCGTAGCCAAATTCTGGGATAAAACTGGAGATGTCCATTCCCGGCCTGACACTCCATCCCTGGCCCGACAGTCCATCACCTGCCCGACACATCCATCCCCGGCCCGACAGTCCATCCCCGGCCAGACACGTCCATCCCCGGCCAGACACGTCCATCCCCGGCCAGACAGTCCATCCCCGGCCAGACACGTCCATCCCCGGCCAGACACGTCCATCCCCGGCCAGACACGTCCATCCCCGGCCAGACACGTCCATCCCCGGCTAGACACGTCCATCCCCGGCCAGACAGTCCATCCCCGCCCCGACACGTCCATCCCCGGCTCGACAGTCCATCCCCGGCCAGACACGTCCATCCCCGGCCCGACACGTCCATCCCCGGCCCGACACGTCCATCCCCGGCCCGACACGTCCATCCCCGGCCCGACACGTCCATCCCCGGCCCGACACTATTTTTATGGAATTTCGTTGACAGAGTGTTAATAGCCTACACAATACATACCTTATAAAAACATATATACATAATACAAACATATTAACTGTACATACATAATACGTACATGCAGCGCCGTAAAAAGCTTTTATGCCACCCAAGGCATCTCTTAAAATTACCCCCCCCCCCCAATCCCTTTTTCGAAAGCCGAAATCTTTAAAAGTTGAACGACTTGCAAAGCAAATCAAATATAATAAATTAACTCAGACTACCAGCATGCTTTTGAAATTCGAATGCTTGGCGTGTTATACTTTGTTTTGTTTTTTGCGATCAGGCCATCTTTACGCCATTAATGACATTTCTCTGTGTAGTGAAAGTATCCGGTATTATTTTTTGCACTTTTTTTTTCGAAGCTACGTTTTTCTTTTTTAAATATCCCAACCACTTATTACATTTACCATTTAAATACAGACTGTTATTGATTGTATACTATAGTAGTGAGCTAGGTGAGTGACAACGGTGGTGACAGCACAACGCACGCACGAACGCACACACATGTACTCCCACACATACATGTATATGTACACATATGAATATACTTAACTACATTTACTCATGCAATCATTATATGATATATACATACATTATATACAGGGGCCAGATGAAGATTACTGCAGGCCTAAGGCTTGTTGCCATAAAGGGCCTTCATTTCGTCAACAAAATGTGTCACCTGTGAAAGTATTATGTACGGTACTTCTACATTTCATATACTTGGCCCTTTGCCTATTTCCACACGTTGAAAAGAATCAATTATACTTCACAATATTATTGCAACCTGATAAACGAGGACCGATTGTTTAAGGGCCTAGTCTTATCAACCTACACAAACATACACACATAGATATTATATTATCTATTAAAGCAAATCTCAAATAGTACGATGTCTCTTGTACTATTATTTCCTGTCTATAATTTTAGTTTGCAGGTTCAATAACTTTCAAAATCTATGTGATAGTGTGTGATTCCTTGTAAATACTACCCCCACCCCTTTCCCGAAAAAAATAATTAATTAATTAATAGGCCTAATTATTTTTTAAAAAATAAGAGCTTTTTTTAGTTAATTTCTTCATTTTAAACAAAAGGAGGGGGTTATGGGCTGAAATTGAAAGAGACATTAGTTTAAATCACATTATGTTATTATTGATTATTTTTATAGAAGAAATTTCTTAAATATGGGATTAATCCTGACTAGGAACTAGGGAAAACATAATGGATTGCTCAGATTTTAAAATATTTCGAATAGCAAATCACGTAATTAATTAAATTTATATAAAAAAATAATAATCCGAAAGACGTTAAGAGCTACACACGTGTAACAACACAAACATTCCAACCACCCATTCACACAAAATACTTCATTGACCTTGATTGAAACTATTGACGGAACGTGCGTGCTGCCTGCTCCCAGCAGTCCCTGCAGAACAACCAATCCAGAGACAACATAGGCATTATGGGAAGCAGTGAATGGCCCAAAGCAGAAGGTGTTTGATTAATTAATGGAGTTTCACCAAACAACTAGGCGAGTTCGAAGGATGAATGAGAGAGGATCCTAACGGTTGATCAATGAAAGGACAGATTCATTCAAATTCTTGTCTCAATTAGATCGGATGGGCAAGTCTTGACTCAATGCTATGATTTATTGCGAAAAGGGAATGCGATGGCGAAGAGCACTTTCGAATGGTATAGATTTTGTATTAAAGGCTTCGTTTCAAAAATAAAACCAGCTATTAATTATTTATAGTCCAGTTCAATAAAAACATCATTGCTGCTAAGAGTCGCACAGATTCATCCGCCCCAAGTGGTGTGCTGGCGAAGAATGGACCGATGTCATGAATAGAATCGCTCCCGCCGCAGGTGTGTGTGTGCGTGTGTGTGTGTGTGTGTTTGTGGATTTACCATCCGGCCATATGTAAGCAGCCTCTTACCTTATGGAGCCCCGCCGTGTACAGTAATCTTCTAAAAATGAATTAGCAATTGGTGGGGGCCGTACTTCGGTCTTAGAGGCCCTAGGTAGAGAAATGGGAAGGGGGTCGGCAAAACAAAAAGTACCTTTCGGGAATGTTTCCTCCAATTTCCCGAAGGCTGTGAAATGAATGATAGCCAACGGGTGAAAACGTTCTTCAGTTTGGGCACACCTGTTAAAGAAATTAACTGACACACTGAAACGGATTCAACTATTAAGAAACAGTTAAGTAGGCTTATGTTTTAAAATAATGGACGAAGACAGTTATGTATCGTGGGTTATAGCACAGCCAAGGGGATTAGGTGGTAATAAGCAATCCGCTGAGTATTTTCTCAAATAATAGGTTATTAATTTTTATTTTTTTTATTTTTCTTATATGTATTCAACAAATCATTTGTTTGTTTTCTAAAGCATTGCCGTTCAATCGGACTCTTCTCTTATAGACACATGTAGATATATTCACGTTATATTGTAGAAATAAATCAAATACTAATTATTGCGGAAAATGCTGGCCAACTTTGTTTTTAATTGCTACAGCTTTTTTAGTATGTTATTGATGCTTAGCTAATAAGAAAATATAATAAGACGGCTCTTTATTTTTTATATATTAGAGCCAAACTCTTAAAATTTAATTTACAAAAAAAATGGAATCTAAATATATCCACTTATAATGACTTATATAAATTTCCTAAATCCATATTCTGTTGTTTTATCGGAAAACTGAGTTTCGATACCCAGAGTATTTACATTACATGGAACAAATATCGCACCCTTTTAACCCGCGACGATAAGATTGTTATTAACGTGGGATCTCTACGTACAAATGGTGAAATTTCCGAAGTTGATCACTCAGACCACAACAACCCTACACTAGACATTGAAATATACTAACGATAATTATTTAACTTTTATACAGAATAATAGCACCGAAGTAAGTCTGAAATAATAAGTAATGTGTCGATGATACATTACAACAAGAACTAATAACCCAGATGCATTCAGACAGTGGCGCCGAGAGCCAACACGGGCCCCAGGTCAGGACATCATTGCGGACCCCTTAATAAACAAAAAGTCGTGAAAAAATTGACATGGTTGGGGCGGCTGGGCCCCCTTACAGATGCGGGCCCCCTGGCAATGACCCCCCTGCCCCCCTCTCGGCGTGCCTGCATTCAGACGACACACACTCACACACTTTCTCATTCACATCCTTATCCAGCTTCCGTATTAGTCGAACTAGTTTAAAAGTAAATATTTTTTTGTAAACAACAGAAAGGTATAAAACAAACGTTCTGAACTGTACAATAAAGTCAGAAAATATAACGTGGAATGTTTTTGTCATAGAATTATGTTTTGAATGCTAGGTGGGACAGTATCGGACAATGTTTGGAACTGTGATTTATCCAATATTTCTAATATTCTCTGTACCCTATGATCATATTAGGCCGGATAGTGGGGAGTCTGTCATAAATACGTGTACATACGGATTATTACATCGACATATTCAGTTTAATTATAAATACACCCAACAATTCTCCCATATCCACCGAAAATCGTGAATATTTGATCCAGACGGAAGTGTTTGACAAAATTAGCTAAGTGGGTCCAACAGAGGAACATGCTGGTTTGTGTAACAGAAATTCCCGAAAATACAAAAGTTCCCCCACCCCCCTCCTATTTAATAAATCATATTTTCCCCAAAGCAAGAGCAGTTTTTTTTTCCCCATCCTTTCCTAATGTGTCTGTTTCTAATCAAGATTGTACCTAGTTCGGGTTTTTAAGAAAAAAGTTATTCTGATAAAGTAAAATTCTTTTAAAATATTTACCGAAGACGTGATTAACGGTAAGAAACCTAACAACACTGTACAGCTAAAGACAGGTGTAATAATAGTTACATCCAGTGGCTATAACACCACTGTATCACTGAAGACAGGTGTAGGAATAATAACATTCTGTGGCTATAGCACCACTGTACATATGAACACAGGTGTAAGAATGTTTACATTCTGTGGACCTAAACATTCACTTTCCTTCCATTTGATTTGCGACGATGTTGATTAAATCGAATATTACAACCTAATAACAATTGATGAAAACAAAACAACATTCAATTTTATTGAGATAATATTTACCGCTGGTCAAATAAAAATTATAATAAACGAATAAACATATTAAAATAAATAATTCTAAGTCAGTATGTTTACATTTTCAGATCATTTAGTCTCTTCTTATTTTCAAATTTCTTCCGGAGCATTAAATTAAAATGAAACTTAATTTAATAGAGTTTTCCTTTTTTAGAGCATTTTCGAAAAAAAAAAATGCTCTATTGTCCCCGTTTTGTCTGTCTGTCTGTCCGTCATCACCCTAGATCTCAGCAACCATAAGTCCTAGACCCATGATGTATATATCATTTTGTAGGTCTTGGCCTGCCAAGAAATGACTTTTTCCATTTCGCGATCTGACCTCTGAGGGCCGTAAAAGGGGCCTTATAAAGTACCGTTTTTTACTATATAAGCTATATTAATAATGGAGCGCCCTATATCTCAGCAACCATAAGTCCTAGACCCATGATGTATATATCATTTTGTAGGTCTTTGCCTGCCATGTGTACATCAAAAGTTCATTTTGCGATAGGACTTCTGAGGGCCGGGCTTCAGGGCTCCTAAGGGGCTTATATATTATATATATGGCCCATTTTACATCTTGTACGTTCAATAACCCATTCATTTGGTGCGAAATACTGCAGCACGTAGTTTCACCAAGATTTATTAAGAAACTCATCAAATGAAATAGTAAGCTTGTGTTCTGAGTTTAATTGAAAGTATCAGAGCTATGCAACAATTGACGGAGTTTTCAGACGATTAAATGACTACAATTTCGAATGTTTTCAATTAAGAGTCCTATTTCAGTAACCACAAACCACTTGTAGTTAGATTTAAGAGAAAATAATTTTTTTTCAAATATAAAGAAACGTCTTTATAATATTTTTTTTACAGATATATGCATTACACAATTGAATTTATAAACATTTCCAAAAATTTACTGAAAGCTAACATACGTACTGATACATAACAAGAAAATGCGCTAAAACGTCCTGTGTCCAGAATGGAACAGGCTTAATTGCTTGTTTTTTATTTTTATTACATCGCCAAATGTATCAGCAGACGAGCAAGTCACATGATAAGGAGGCATTATAAAGGTATTACGTATAAAAATAGCCAGTACATTTTCAAAACTTTTGATTGTGAACGAACATTTTTGAATGACCTCCTCAAAAATAAGTTTGCCCCCCTCCCCCACCTCCAACCCCTTCATCTGACGTGAAGGCACCGATCTAATTGTTGTTTTTTTTTTCTTCTAGATTATAACAAGCTTCTTTATGCTATGCGAGAAACAGTTCAATGGTCTATAAATTAACGGAATGTTCGAATGTTCGTTAGACAGGAAATGCCCGCTGGATATTAACTCGTAATACAAAGGGAAACATTTTTTTTCTCTGACATTTCAGTCTTCATCGGTAATAACAGGCGGGTCAACATGACATTTACAAGAGATAAAGACATGTTCTGTTCTCAGTTTCTGTAGGGAAGATTGGCGAAAAGGGGGTGGGGGAAGGGGGGTCACGGAAACTTTAAACATTGACATTTTCTTGAGATGTTAAATTTAACTTGTTTTTTTTTTCCTCAACGGCTCAATAGAATTGCGCAGAATATTGGAGTGGTGCTCTTTTTAAAGAAAGTACTCAGCAATAGGTTAGGGCCATATAACAGCCTTCAATCTCCCGAACAGCCCCGTAGCGTGAAATTACTACAGCATGGGCCAGGCATTCTACAGCAGGGGCCAGGCAATCTACAGCAAGACATTCTACAGCAGGGGCCAGGCAATAGCAGGGGGGGCAGGTAATACATTTTACTAAGTAGAGCAAACAAGCAGAGGGGGGCCAGACAAAACGCAGGGGGGCGGCCCCCTGCCCCCACCCCCCGTACGCTACGGGCCTGCTCCCGAATACCAGCGAGCTAGTGGTCATATTACAACTATTCTAAATTATCTAAATGAAGAAATGTAAATAATCGATTAGGCCCCAGGCTAATCCATCCGTTGAAACGGTCCTGCACACATGAATAATAATAATACGTAGCATAACTCTCTCCCCCCTCGCCCGTGAAACTGTGAATAGTGTTACAACTTATAATTTATAATTATTCAGCTAATGTTATCACCCCCCGCCCCCCCCCCAAACAGTATATTTCCGTTAATTACTTTCAGCCTTTAAAAGTTGTTCGAGATATCTTCTAGATTATAATCTAGATAGGCTATATCAACACGACCTTAAGTGACACCACTAATTCAACTGTTCTATTACATCGTGTCCTGTGAGAAAGCCTCTGTTGACCTTGTTTCAACCGCCTGTTGTCCCCATTCCTTTCACTCTGTGTTCTTAACACACAAACGCCCTTTGACCTTTTGGTGGGGGAAAGAGCCACAGAAACTAACTTTGACCAATGGGAAGGCCGAACATTTTTGGAACGTAATTCTTCCTGCTGTTTTTTTTTTTTTCAATCAACCGCTACTGTGGAATGTTTTAAAAAAACAAATCTCGAAGAAACATAAAGGTAATGATATTCATGAGCATGGCTGGTCTACTCTCAAACCTAATACATCATAGCCCTACAAGTTTCGGTTTTTATATATTATAAAATAATGTCAACAGGCCTATCCAAGGCCTAGCTTTTATCTATACATAGACATCGAGGAGTGGGGGGGGGAGAGAGGGGTGCACACCAGAAAAAAATCGTTGCCGAATTCATCAATTAAATTTATAATTAAATAATATTTTTTGAGCCCATTTTCTCAAAATTTTATGAGAAAAAAAAAAGGGAATAGGTAACTTCTGTTTATAAAGCGATCATTTTCAAGGTAAGCACACAATTAACGAAAAATAGATTATGAAGATCTTATTTGAAATGTATATTCAGGGGAGGGGGATCGAAAGGCGGAAACCAAATTAAGTCAGTGCCTAGGGCATTGGCTCACGCTGTTATGAACATTGTATATCTTTTGCCCCCCCCCCACCCCCAAATAACTGTATCATTCAATCGTAATTCCGAGATGCACTACGTTTGCTTATCCAAATGCTCTGCAAAGTTCTACGACACTAATTGGATCTCGTCGATTCACATGCCATGTTAATGGGTCACTGATTTTGGTTTCATTTGTACGAATGCCATTTGATTCATTCATTATTCATACACCTGCTCGTGTTTATATAGGTTTTTACAAGGCCCTACTTTCCAGTGATCTAATAATAATAATAATAATATTGATTGATTGATACATGATGTTGATATCCAAAAAAGATATCAACACTTATCATCGTATCAAAACTATCCATTTTGACATCGACGTGTTTATGTATAGTTAGATAAAATACTGGCCACCTCCCCCTCCCCATTGTGTTTTTTTTTTTAATCTCTTCTTGCATAGATGTAACAATATTCTGTGGGTATCCATGTCTTATTGTTTCAGTATTGACCAGGTGATTTAATATAGGAGTCTTTTGTATCGCAGTATCGATCGTTCGCCGGAGTTCGGGTCAGTAGGCTCATAGAAAAAGAATACTGTGTCACGAGAGCACATATAATAAACAGCAAGAATACTGTGTCACGAGAGCATATGTCGTACTCAGCAAGAATACTGTATCACGAGAGCACATATCGTACTCAGCAAGAATACTGTGTCACGAGAGCACATATAGTACTCAGCAAAAATACTGTGTCACGAGAGCACATATAGTACTCAGCAAGAATACTGTGTCACGAGAGCACATATCGTACTCAGCAAGAATACTGTGTCACGAGAGCACATATAGTACTCAGCAAGAATACTGTGTCACGAGAGCACATATAGTACTCAGCAAGAATACTGTGTCACGAGAGCACTTATAGTACTCAGCAAGAATACTGTCACGAGAACACATATAGTACTCAGCAAGAATACTGTGTCACGAGAGCACATATAGTACTCAGCAAGAATACTGTATCACGAGAGCACATATAGTACTCAGCAAGAATACTTTGTCACGAGAGCACATATAGTACTCAGCAAGAATACTGTTTCACGAGAGCATATATACTACTCAGCAAGAATACTGTATCACGAGAGCACATATAGTACTCATCAAGAATACTGTTTCACGAGAGCAAATATCGTACTCAGCAAGAATACTGTGTCACGAGAGCGCATATACTACTCAGCAAGAATACTGTGTCGCGAGAAAACATATAGTACTCAGCCTTGCCTAGTGGCTGTCATTTGAATTTGTTCATATTATCTTTTAGAATTAAAATTTAGCAGTCATACCACTGTTCCATCTAAGCTGTGCGCTCTCTCACAGCGAGCCAAGCGCTTGCACGCATATTAAAACCGAGCGCACAATTGTTTCGTTTAGAAGGCCTATGTACCGTTATGTTTCTCACACACAAATTAAATTTCCTCCATCCTTCGGAAAATTAGAGGGACATTGACTCACACCGAACCAATCTCAAACAACAACATCCACACACCACACATACACTTACACATAGATAACCAATAAAAATGAGCGACAGATTGTATGTTTAAGAGATGTACATGTACTTTATGGGCTGTGTTTATTTTATCGATGAAGACGCACAGGCTTATTTCTTAGATTCAAACAATTCAACTGTTCAAAGTCTAATTTGTACGCAAGTCACGTGAAGACCCTGATGTAAACAGCCATTCCATGAAGACCCTGATGTAAACAGCCATTCCATGGTTAGCTGCTGGCTTTGAATGAATCTGTTCAGTTTTTATTTTATGCAGGTGTAATAAATGAGCGACATTCTGATAAATAATTGGATCGTTTCAACCTCTCCCTGTTTGAAAAGGCCAGCGTGTGGAATCAAATGGTGTTTATAAGAATGTCAAAAAAAAAATTAACTCAGTCATGTATTGAATCATTAGTTACTATTGCAACATTTTTATTTTATACATCTCTCCACACAGAGCCTATGTTGTAATGGACACAGACGCACTATAGTGAATATTGGCAACATGCATTATTGTATTATAAATTATTGATTAACTTAATTCAGAGGCAGTCAAAAAGCAGTTCTTCGGTGAGTTTTGCGTGTCACACAATGAACCAGTTTGTTTATCAATTAATAACTATTGTTTACTAAATCTTACTAAAAATGAAGAGGTTCACATCCAACTGACCATTCCGACTTAGTTTATTCTATTCAATCCATTTTGCATATTATACTGAGCCTCTTATCATACACTGTTAGACTCTTTCTATCAGAATACTTGAACATACTAGCAGTACCGCCGAGAGGGGGGGGCAAATGCCCAGGGGCCCGGCGAGTTTTAAGGGTCCGGACTGAGCTGACCAATCAACTTTTGAAAACATTATTATCAGCAAGGGTAACCCGTAACAGCCATGCCCAGGGGCCCGAAATTTCTGTCGGTGGGCCTGCATACAAACTTGTACATACTTGCAGTACTTTTTTGTAAAAAAAAAATAGGTGCCGGTACTCAGTGAGGGATTGCCTAACTTTTAACTACCAGTTCGGACCTCGATGCAAGCTAAATCACAACTGCAAAGATACTATTTGAAAATAATTCAATTTTAACAAATTAATAATAAAATTAATTAATAATAAACGTTAAAATACAAGAAAAGTAATAATTTTTTTCCTCACATTGAAAAAGTCCCGGTACGCGCACTGCATACTTATACATAATAGTACACGAGTATCGTATACTCTTACACTCTATCAGAATACTTGTACATACTAGTACACACTTCTACATAATTGTACACGATGGTACATAATTGTACACGATGATACATACTTGTTTATGCATTAGCTAAACTTGCTATTTCCTTCACTAGTAGAACTTTTTCTGAATTTCACCATATGTAAAACATTTATTTGATCTAATTTAAATGATATTTATAAAACCCCGAAAAATGAAAACGACTTTTGACTTTGAATGAGGTATTCTTGCTATCTGGATACTGATGAAACTGACTTTTAGCTTACTGTCAAGCAATCTGCCTTTCTGGAGAATTCTGTGTGAATTCACCTTATTTATTGTATAAAATTATTTTATTTTACACACACACACACACACTTAATATATATATATATATATATATATAACCATATTAAGAAGAAACTGGATATTGTTTATGATTTATGAACGACAAGATAAAAGTATATCAGATTGAGAGTACATAAAAAATGGATATGAATTAGGAAACACCATACTGAGATTACATTAAAATAGATATGAATTAGGATACTTCAGATTGAGATTACATTAACATATATAAGAATTAGGACACATTATACTGATATTACTTTAAAATAGATATCATGTATGTATGTTTGCAGGATTTAGCAGGGGGTCACATTTAAACCTCGGTTGTAAAATATTTTGTGACCGTATTAGTACTATTAATATACCCATGAGACTTGCTTTAGGTTATCAATACCTGTCTCACTTTATGTTATTATTTTAGTGGATTAAGCAGATTACAGACACATTGAAACTCATCTTCAGAAAGTCAGCGAACAATTGTTTTTTTTTTATCTAGGCACACTGTGTATGTAATATTGTCTGTCTGTATGCATGCGATTCTGTATGTATGTATGTATACACAAATGAATTGGGATATGATCGATATCACCTTGGCAAATGTTCTGCTTGGTGTGTACCGTACACATGACTGGGACAACATGACCTGATGCAATATAATTGTGAGCTATTCACTTACATTGCATGCAGACGGAGATTGGGACATGGGGGAAAGGGAAAGGGGGGGGGGCGGAGAGAAGTACTATTTATAGGCTTACACACATATGCTAGTTTATTATGTACTTGTGTACACACACACACACATATTAATAGAACATGTAAACATTGGTCACCACTGAATCAAGCAGCGGTTATCAAAGTGTGAGCCGGGTTCTCATTTGAAATGAGTGGCTACAAATGTTTGTTAGTCATTAACTTGATCAAGAATTGACAAAATTAAAGTTAGTTTTTTTCCTTGTTTCATCCTCTTTCTTCACAGGTGGATCGTTAAGACAGCTACGAATAGCAAAAGTTTGAGTATCACTGATGTATGACATAGATCTACCAGCTCTTGCAAGGTGTTTGGTCCCCCCCCCCTTTCCATTGTAAAAGAAAAAAAAATATACAAAGCATATCAAATTTGCAGATCGATAAAGAATAGTACATAAACAGTTATCATAATAATAATAATATTAATAAAAGTTTATCGTATACAAGTTGTTGATGCTGATTTGTTTATTCCAGAATTCAACATGCATATAAATAGAGTAACCTTTTAACCAGACACAGCTGGCATTCTTCTGTACAGTCGGGTGTGATTAGATATTTATGGACCTAAGAATTTGTTTCCCCTCGACCGACAATTTATGGAGCATAAACGGAGTTGAATACAGTCACACACAAAACAAGTCGTCATGTAGCCTAGGCAGAAAACAAACTTGGAGATACGTGTCAAAACAATAAACAATTGAACAAATGTGTTTATAACTTGGTATCGTTTCCTAAACATTGTCATTAGGAAGACAATAAACAAGTGCAAAACGGACCCCTTTTTATAACTTAATATCAGCTGTCGGAAATTTTAGCCAGCAAATGACCATATATTTTGTTGTTGTTTAATGCAGTGATCTCACTTAGCATCTAGAAACAGCTGAATATTTTACTACAACGATTCCTCATGCGATATTACCTAACTAAAATAAATAAAAAAAAAAAATAAACATTTTGTATATAGTAAAGTACTGTAAGATTTATTCTTCTGTAACCTTACAATTACGGTGTTTAGTCACTTTCTCCGTCATACAGCATGTTTTCATTAAACTAAAAATGTCTTAAAATGAGGTGTTATGTTTGTTATTTTGTTTACAAATCAAAGTCCAAGAAAACATATTGCAAACGCAGTTGTGAGATGACTGACCTTTCGTGGAAAACATTTTCATGTTAGACATATGACCGGACATTATTGATTCCTGGGGTGATATTACGACTGGTTATAACGTAGTTGCTGCCAACCTAGTTATTTTTCTTTTTTAAGTTTCATAGGACCAATAATAGTAGTAAATAAAAACAATCATAAGTTAATTAAATAAAAAAAATAATAAGACAACAGTATACAGAGGGTGGTTGAGGTCTGTTGAGGCCCCACTATGACAACACATTTATTGGGTCCCTTTTTAAAAAAATATATACAGGTAAATGATACAGTAGATGCACCAGCCGTTAAAAGAGTATATCTGAAAGTAATATGTTCAACACTGCAGTATACTAATTGACCCACGTATAGCATTTAACTGAAATAATTAATTTCAAAGAAAATCGAAATGATTTTTTTCCATCCACATAATTGGGTCTGAACAATGCTTTTTGTTTCTGCTTTTTTATTTATTTTTATTTGTTGTGTGTGCAGAAATATACCAAAGTCAAACTTTAGACTTGAACGGTAGACCTATAGGTCTACTAATGCAACGCCACTCCAGTGGTTGGTGTCATTGTGTTCATAAATTGAAATCAGAGACGTTCTTTTAGACTGCCTAGGACTTCCATTGCCAAAGGGCGGCACCCTTCTAGTATAAAATCTTATCAAATCTGATGCTGTAGTGCGGATGACAGGTAATTTTGCCTATGCCCCCTCCTTCAATATCTCCAAAAGTCTCTGCATAAGCCCCCCCCCTCCCTTCCACTTTCTAAAAAAAAAACAAAAAAACTAAGAATAAAAGAATGACCCAGTTTGGGATACTTTAAAATGGAACAAATAATTCCCACGTGATCGTCATATTACAGATAAAAAAATAAATGACGAGAATGGGTGTCTCTCGTAATGAGAGACGTTACATTATTTAAAACAAAAACAAGATAAAACGAATATCTCCCTCAAAAGGCCTTTGCACTATCGGCTATGGTGCCGATGAAAGAAGGGCACCATAAAAACAGTCCCTTTAGTGGTTTATAGCAGTGGTCCCCAGCCCCAGGGCCGTTTCTGGTCCGTGGAACGAATGTTACTGGGTCACACAAGAACCATTAAATTATTTTCTTTTTATTTATCTATCTCATGATTGTTCGACTTTCCATGGACGAAAAATAATCAACGCCCCCCTCCTCCTCCTCCTTCCTGTAGGCCGCGGTGAGAAAAAGGTTGGGGACCACTGGTTTATAGGATCTAAGAGATTTTCATATCATACTTACAGGGACTGGCACACCAACTTGGAAAGAAAGAAAAAAAGATAAGGTAAAAAGCCAAAGCCTATCTCTCCCTCCCCCCTTCCTTATATATATATATATATATATATATATATATATACAAGGCCGTACCCCGGGGGGGGGGCTATGGGGCTGCAGGCCCCCCCCCCAATTAATTCTAAAAATCAAATTTTACTATAAAATATACTTCTTTATCATTGTGTTCCAATTTTTTCTTATATAAAACTCTCCGCACAGCCCCCCCCCCCCCAAGCCGCACAGCCACTCCCCCCAAAACGAAATCCTGGGTACGGTCTTGTATATAAATATAAAAACGATTAGGGTTCTGCGATAAATCGAAAGTAAATAATTAATACAACAGTATTCCGGTTTAAAATACAATCATAAAAAATCGGATCTGCCCGAAACAAAAAAAAAAACCTAGCCAACCGATCAAGCCTAAGGGGATATAATTCTATGCAAATGTTTTGCAGGGTACATCTAGTAATATATATATTCTTGGTAAAGTAATTTTTTTTTTTGCTAACCCGCTGCACATCTGCTCGTCACGACCCATACTTTGACAACAAATGTGATAATTGAAATAAAACAAAACATGTAGTCATGTAAAAATAGCTCCGCGTCTTCATCTTGTTCCGAAATAAACTTTTAAATTGGAAAAAAAAAATAAAACCTCTGTGCACTTTCTAAAGAGTCCAGCCGAAAGTCAGGATGTACAGAAATATGTGGATCATCATGAGTGGTTAAACCAAACATCTTGTCGAGTACAGAATAACAAATAAAGTAGGCCTAGTTTATGTTTGTCTTCTCAAAGTTTAGTCTCGTGTTGTCTTATTATAATGATGTCTTATTATAATGATGTCTTATTATAATGATGTCTTCTTATTATAATGATGTGTTGTTATAATGATGTCTTATTATAATGATGTCTTATTATAATGATGTCTTCTTATTATAATGATGTGTTGTTATAATGATGTCTCATTATAATGATGTCTTATTATAATGATGTGTTGTTATAATGATGTCTTATTATATGATGTCTTGTTATAATGATGTCTTATTATAATGATGTCTTATCATAATGATGTCTTATTATAATGATGTCTTATCATAATGATGTCCTATCATAATGATGTCTTATTATAATGATGTCTTATTATAATGATGTCTTATCATAATGATGTCTTATCATAATGATGTCTTATCATAATGATGTCTTATTATAATGATGTCTTATCATAATGATGTCTTATCATAATGATGTCTTATTATAATGATGTCTTGTTATAATGATGTCTTATCATAATGATGTCTTATTATAATGATGTCTTGTTATAATGATGTCTTATCATAATGATGTCTTATCATAATGATGTCTTATTATAATGATGTCGTGTTATTGTTATAAGTCCTACATTGACGATGGCTAAGCAGCACAGCAATGACCAGTGAAATGTTGCTTTCTGCTCGATGTCATATCGTGTGAGTAATGAGGAGATGGCTAGTGAGTAGTGCCCCCCCCCCTCTTTAGATCATGTGGACGGACGACAGTCACTGGGCATTGTTCAAATGTTCATTTCACAGTCATCTTTGTTCGTAAGGACACCAACGTTACATGAGTCACAAGTGGCCGTTTGACGGATACGATGGGTGAAACATCCTCCTAGGCATTACCTTGTATTAAATATCTTTTTTTTTTTAAATATAGTGGCGTAATTAGGGAGGATCTTTGGAGGGAGTAGGGGCAGTACGCCTCGGGTGGCACCCACTTTGCCACCAGCAAGAGACTGCAATTTCCACCGCTCTAGGATTTTTTATCATGGAAATGGGGAGTTTGCTCCGGCTCCACTACGGTAATTACGCTATTTTTCACTTTGTACATAATACATTTGACAGTAGCATAATCTTTTGCTAAGAGTTCGAAAATACAAACAATAATGGTACAAATGTTTGTACGTTATTAAAAAGATAAATTATCAATACACACATACACATATTTATGATACTTTTCAGTACATACTGAAAAGGTTTTTTGAACTACAATACATGACAAACATTTAACATACACGCATGTGTTTTACTGTCAGTTTGTGTGTGCGCGCGTGTGTGTACGTGCGTACGAGTGTGTGTGTGTGTGTGTGTGTGTGTGAAATATGACGCATTCTTTTCATTCATAAAGAGACAAGGCCATGCGACCCACTAACCCACAAGTACGTAAATGTTACTCTAAATGCACTTTTACGATTCTTTATTTCATTGTTTACTGTTTACATATTCTCAGAATTTGTTTCCGAAGATCGGGGACCTTCAGTGAAAGAAACAACTATCAACTTAAAGCAATGAGTGCAGTCAATATCTTCACCCCTGACGTCATCATGTTTGAAGTACACATGACTTTATTGTCTGTACTTTTATGACTGAGTTTTTTTTGTGTTTTTTTTTTAATTGTTGTCATGCATTTGACTAAGTCGGTGTGACTAGACAGGCGGTTGTCAAATATTTTCCCATGGTCGAGAGGAAAGCGCCGCTGAGTCATTTAAGGAGGTACAAAGTCGTCACCGATTGGAGGGTGAAGCTGGGGGGGGGGGAGTCTTCCCGCTGCCACACCCATGGCTAATAATAAAATTACTTACAAGACCTTAGAAGAAAGGGTGGGCAAACTTTAAAAAAAATTACTTCCGGGCCACAATGGGTTCTTAAATTTGACAAGAGGGCCGCACCAAGAATTGATGGGTGACCATATTTTATGTGAAATAATTTAAATGTAACCTAGACGTCGTTATGTAACGGAGTGGAGCACGGGCCTGATTTAAACAGCGTAACGGGCCGCACTAGGTCTAAATATTGTATAAAAACTACAACTAAAAAAAAAATCATTTTTTATTCACAAGTGATGTGGTACTCGATCGTCCTTCTGAAAAAAAAAAACAATAGGTGGTAAGCAGGCCTGACCCCAATCTCACCACAAAGGTGTGTAAGTGTTACAATGTGAGACAAGCAATTCCCTTTCATTGCTGGCTCATATTGTTTCTAGCAATACTTTTTTTTATATAAAAAAAAGTTCGTTAAAATATTTTTTTTTAAAAATGCTTTAATTTTACTAACGAGAGAAACAACAACAACAACAGTTTCTCAAGAACCCAAGGCGATCTCCTCTCTCTCTCCCCCCTCCCCCGCCGCACCCCTTGGCTGAACTTGGGAGAAAACCTGAAATATTGGTAGCCTGCATGCCAATCCCTTCCCTCATTCCCAGTACTAATTCCTTTTATATTTCAATCTATCTGAGCCACTACTTGAGCCTATGCTCCACAAATATACGAAATATAGGGCCACCCAAGAACAATATACACATAAACACTCACACGCAATATGTATTTATATACATTTATATTCATTTATGTGTGTGTGGGTGTTCATAAAATATGGCTTTATATCTGTCAGTCAACACACCTAATCTATATATACTATATATTACAGCAATGTGTTGTTTTTTTTAGGTTGATTTCTCATAACATTAAGGGCATTGGGTGGGGTGAGGTGGAGTGGGGTGATGTGACACCACGAGTAACATTTCACTTGACACCCTTTTTTATTTTGTTGACGCCACTGATCTCTCCCCCTTCCCCCCACCCTTCCTACAATGTCTGCGTCATCATTTATAGATGAGACATTTACAAAACAACAGCACCAGAACATAATAATTCAAACTTGGAGCAACAACAACAACATCAACATCAGAAATGCTTGCTCATGAAAACACCATTGCCGGAAACTACGACTCGAAAGCACGAGGTCAATATCATATTACGGCAACCAGTGTTGATAGTGTATATACATGCATACATTTTGTTTGTGTGGATTGGAGGCAAGCGCATTGCTCTGTAAATATATATATATATATATATATATATATATATATATATATATATATATGGGAATCAAAGAAGAATTACCGTTACTGCTGTACTAAAGTGCAATATTTATAAACTATATTTTTAATATGTATCATTTAGCATGTGAAATAAACAACCATGTAGTCATGTTTTCAGGGTGGCCCGACGTGGGCCCCAGCCAACTAGAGTTTTGGGCTGCTCACTAGCTCTGATAACCAGGGCCGCTTTATCAACTAGGCACAGTAGGAACCGTGCCTAGGGCCTACGGATTTTTCAAGGGCCTACGAAAGCCAGAACATAAAGGGAAAACAAGTTCAGAATGCCAATACAATTTTATAATGTTTGTATTAAAGTAACTATATATAACCCTGTGAGATAAGCACCACAGCAAGTCAAGCAGCAGTGCCGTAGATCTGAAAATTACAGTATGTTAACTTTTCGGCTCTTTTCTTAGCAAAGTCATACATGACGTCCTCAAAGTTTATTTAGATTTCAAATCGCATAGAAAACTCCGCCAAGGACGGTCCCAAGCCCGGCTGAAAAAGGAGGAGGGTTGGGCGTGCGGCTAGCAACCCCACCCTGTTAAAAAACCCTTTGCTACAGAAACACGAACTAAAGAAAAAACAGATATTTCAGTCCTGGGAGAAGAAGGTTCTTCATCACGAAGACTCATGAAGCTTAGTTGTGGTGAAAGCCGAAAGGAAGCCACAAAGCCGACTACCCTTCTGACAACCAGGAAAACCACTATCGGCACATGGAATGTCAGAACCATGTATGAGTCAGGAAAGATGGCTCAGATAGCAGCAGAGATGGAGAGAAACAAACTGACCATTTTAGGCATTAGCGAGACAAGGTGGACACAAGCTGGACAGAGACGACTGTTATCAGGGGAGATGCTGCTGTACTCCGGACACGAAGAGAATGATGCACCACACACACAGGGAGTTGGCCTCATGCTGTCCAAGAAAGCACAGGGGGCACTGGTTGGATGGGAAGCACACGGTCCGAGGATCATTACTGCCTCCTTCCGTACCAAGAAGAAGATCAAAACTAATATAGTCCAGTGTTATGCACCAACAAACGACAGTGATGAAGATGACAAAGACCAGTTCTACAGCAGAATACAGAAGATACTTGAGACCTTCCCTGGAAAAGATGTAACCATCCTCATGGGAGATTTCAATGCAAAGATTGGGTCCGAAAACACAGGTTATGAGCAAGTCATGGGCACACATGCTCTGGGAACGATGAACGAGAATGGGGAGAGATTTGCAGACCTGTGTGCACTCAATAACATGGTCATAGGAGGGAGCATATTTCCCCATAAAAGAATCCACAAGAATACATGGATATCTCCGGATAAAGTGACAGAGAATCAGATAGACCATTTTTGCATTAACAGGAAATTTAGAAGATCCCTACAAGATGTAAAAGTGAGAA
The DNA here is from genome assembly GCA_021962125.1 of Bulinus truncatus. Taxonomy (NCBI): domain Eukaryota; kingdom Metazoa; phylum Mollusca; class Gastropoda; family Planorbidae; genus Bulinus; species Bulinus truncatus. The sequence goes on from JAGDYQ010000007.1 coordinate 11,887,606, forward strand.
GAGGGGCGGATGTAGCGTCTGATCACCATCTGGTTGTAGCGAAATTGAAACTGAAGCTGAAGAGATATGAGACAAGCACGGCAGACAGAAGAGTAAAGTACAACATTAACCTTCTGAAAGATCCTAAGATAAAAGAACAGTTCAACTTGGTGCTGAAGAACAAATATGAAGTGCTCCATGAACTGGTGGAAGAGGAGTACAGTGTATCAAATGAGTGGCAGAAAGTGAAAGAGTCATTAAGATCAGCATGTCTAGAGGTACTGGGGCCAATGAAACACCATCAAAAAGCGTGGATCACAACTGATACCCTGAATAAGATAGAGGACAGGAGGAAGAAGAAAGCAACAGTCAACAACAGTAAAACTAGATCAGCTAAAGGCAAAGCTCAAGAAGAATACACAGAAGCACACAACAAAGTGAAGAGAAGTATTAGGAAGGACAAGAAAGACTATGTGGATGGATTGGCAGCTGAAGCAGAACAGGCAGCTTACAGTGGAAACATGAAAATGTTATATGACATAACAAAGAGACTTTCAGGGAGGACCAACAAACCAGAAAGACCTGTCAAAGACAAGCAAGGGAAAGCTATTAATGAATTAGATCAGCAGTTGAATAGATGGGCTGAGCACTTTGAGGAACTCCTGAACAGACCAGCACCACTGAACCCCCCTGTCATTGAACCAGCCATAGCAGATCTGCCAATCAACTGTGACAAGCCAACCAAGAGAGGAGATCAGAAAAGCCATCACTCTGATAAAAAATGGGAAAGCAGCTGGACCAGATGACATCCCAGCAGAGGCACTAAAGGCAGACCTCAATACGACAGTGGAGATGTTGTACCCACTCTTTGAAAGGATATGGGAGGAAGAAGACGTACCAACAAACTGGAAGGAAGGATATCTCATCAAGCTTCCCAAAAAAGGTGACCTTAGCGACTGCAACAACTACAGGGGCATCACATTGCTATCAGTGCCAGGCAAAGTCTTCAACCGAGTCCTTTTGGAGAGGATAAAAGACACAGTCGACCCACAGCTGAGAGACGAACAGGCAGGTTTCCGTCAAAACAGGTCATGCACAGACCAGATCGCAACGCTCCGCATCATAGTTGAGCAGTCCCTGGAGTGGAACTCGCCGCTATACATTAACTTTATTGACTTTGAGAAAGCGTTCGACAGTGTAGATCGAGAAATCCTCTGGAAACTTCTTCGACATTATGGTGTCCCCTTAAAAATAGTTAAACTGATCGAGAAATCATATGAGGGTATGTCCTGCAGAGTTATCCATGGAGGGCAGCTAACAGACAGCTTCCAGGTACGAACAGGAGTCAGACAAGGATGCTTGCTTTCCCCATTCCTTTTCCTACTGGCTATAGACTGGATTATGAAGAAATCCACCAGGGAAAGAAGAAATGGAATCCAATGGACTTTGCTAAAACAGCTGGACGACCTGGACTTTGCAGATGACCTTGCTCTCCTTACACATAGCTATCAACAGATGCAAGAGAAAACAAATCTAGTGAATGCCACTGCAAAAGGAGGTCGGCCTTAGCATACACACATCTAAAACCAAGATCCTGAAAATTAACTCCACCAGCACAAATGCAGTCACCCTAAACGGAAGTAAACTGGAGGAAGTAGAGTCCTTTACTTATCTGGGTAGCATCATAGATCAGCAGGGTGGAACAGATGCAGATGTCAAAGCAAGGATCGGAAAAGCAAGAGCCGCCTTTATCCAGCTCAAGAACATCTGGAATTCCAAAGAGCTGTCTCTGAACACCAAAATTCGCCTGTTCAATACCAATGTAAAGTCAGTCCTATTATATGGAGCTGAGACCTGGAGGATTACGAAGACCACCACTAAGAGAGTCCAGGCCTTTATCAACAGCTGCCTTAGGAAAGTTCTCCAAATACGATGGCCTGACACCATCACCAATGCCAGCCTCTTAGAACGAACCGGCCAAGCTTCAATAGAAGAGGAGATCAGGAAGAGAAGGTGGGGATGGATAGGCCACACATTACGAAAGCCGGCAAGCAATATCACTAGGCAAGCATTGAGTTGGAATCCTCAAGGAAAAAGAAAGAGAGGTCGGCCTAGAAACACCTGGAGGCGAGAATTTGAAGTGGACATCACCAGGATGGGGTTCAGCTGGAAGCAGCTGGAGAGAATGGCTCAGGATAGAAGTCGCTGGAGAACTTTAGTTGGTGGCCCATACCCCGATAGGAGTGACGGGCAATGATGATGATGATGATGAAATCGCATAGAAGTGCGGTTGCATTCTTGAAAAATATTAAAAACGATGTCGGGGAGGGCCTATGATTTTGAAAGTGCCTAGGGCCTACGATAACCTTAAAACGGCCCTGCTAATAACTGGTGCCACTACAACTTCCCCCCGCCTCCAAGCCCCGACAGTTTCCCACTTATTTTATAGTAGATGGAATTGCCCCCCCCCCCCCACCCAATCATCAATGTGGAGAGCATGACTTTTTATTATAAAAGAAAGGTGTGTACAACTCCAAGTAATTATGGTATTCTAAGGGAGACAAACTCTAAACCCTTTTGTCAACGGTTGTTGAGCATTTCTTATGCATTAGCATAGGGTCCATTCCTACTATGGGGACCCTTGTCAGGAATGAAAGGTTTAGTCTTAAGTAATTTCAAAATACATATGCACATTTCTGGAACCATCTTGTTACTCATGAGAATGTTTACTAGCTTCACATTCTGGCGATTCTACATTGCTAATCGCCAGATCCTCTACAACAGTGATTCCCCCAACTCCCGGGACCGCGGACCGGTACCGGTTCGTAGATCAAACGGTACTAGGCCGCCTAAGAAACATTAAATTATTTACTTCTTAATTACTGCGGTGTATTTCTCACTGGATTGTGCGACTTTTCATAGACGAGAGATTTACCTGGAGATGAGTGGCTGTGGGGCGACATTGGGATAGTTAATCAAAACAATCTAAAATATAAATATTCAACGTCCCCCCCACCCCACCCCACCAAGAGGGCCGCGGTGAAATTATCAAACGTCGACCGGTCCGCGGTGAGAAAAAAGGCTGTAGACCACTGCTCTCTAAGGTTTGGCTATCTTAGAACTTTTAAGGAGCCCGGGGTCAAAATGGTGGACTGGAAGAGCCCCAGTTGTCGAAAGATTTTTATATTGTCTGGCAGTCAGGGACGAGGCGTGAGTGTTGCCGGTCATAACTCTTAGAGAAAAATGTATTGATGTTTTTATGCAATATACAAATCACAAACGAACATAAATTTATAAATATGTATAATTTATTAGACTAACAACATATACGGTTTATATATAATCCAATGTGTATATATTTAAACTTAAAGTCATTTCATTATGAATGATTCCGCTAAACATATCCAATAAACACAGTACCATTATATACCATTTTCTACAAATATGGTTATGGCCGGCAACACTCACGCCTCGTCCCTGTGTGCTGGCAGTCGAGATTTGCAAGCCCCCTAACATCGTTTTCGTCTACGGCCCCTAACGTACCTTTTTGTCCACAGCTCCCATATACATATGAACAGCCCTAGGTTAACTGGGTGAACTTAAACATTTATTTAAAATTTAATGTTAGTCTAACAGCATTCAAAGTAAATAAAAAAAGAGATGTTTTGTTTTAAACAGAAAATTAAAATTATAAAATGATCAAACATTTAAAATATCACTAAGTTGACTTTATTGAAACAGGAAGTGCAATTTTTTAACGCAGTTTTAAATCACACATGAAGGATGAGTTTTATTCAAGTAACTAGTACCTATGGTTTCCTAACTTCGACCTCTTGGGTCACGAAGGGGGTTTCATTTACTCTAAATTTTAACACTATTCAAAGATACTTGACATAAGGGTAAGCAAACAATGTTGTTTAATTCATTGAAGATAATCTGATTTTGTAGATAAGGAAAAACAATTAATTAAATTACATGTACATTTGTATTTTGAAAACAGACATGGAAAGCTGAACCTTAATGTATAACAAGCAAATAAGCCTGTTCCATTCTGGACACAGGACGTGTTAGCGCATTTTCTTGTTATGTATCCGTACGTATGTTAGCTTTCAGTAAATATTTGTAAATTTTGGAAATGTTTATAAATTCAATTGTGTAATGCATATATCTGTAAAAAATTTTATAAAGACGTTTCTTTATATTTGAAAAAAAATTATTTTCTCTTAAATCTAACTACAAGTGGTTTGTGGTTACTGAAATAGAACTCATAATTGAAAACATTCGAAATTATAGTCATTTAATCGTCCGAAAACTCCGTCAATTGTTGCATAGCTCTGATACTTTCAATTAAACTCAGAACACAAGCTTACTATTTCATTTGATGAGTTTCTTAATAAATCTTGGTGAAACTACGTGCTGCAGTATTTCGCACCAAATGAATGGGTTATTGAACGTACAAGGTGTATATATAATATATAAGCCCCTTCGGAGCCCTGAAGCCCGGCCCTCAGAGGTCCTATCGCGAAATGGACTTTTGATGTACACTTGGCAGGCCAAGACCTACAAAATGATATATACATCATGGGTCTAGGACTTATGGTTGTTGAGATCTAGGGTGATGACGGATAGACAGACAGACAGACAAAACGGGGACAATAGAGCATTTTTTTTCGAAAATGCTCTAAAAAATGTCTTAAAAGATAAAATGTATTGCTTTAGAGTAAGGGACGCTATCCATTTATTCGTTTTCAATCAGCTTCTCGTAAAAGTAGTGTTTCCTGGGCTCGTAATGTCACCCACATATTTTAAAAGTTAATAAAATTTTTATTTAGGGGCCGTCCATAAAGTACGTCACGCTATTTTTGACCAATTTTGACCCCCCTTGTCACAAAGTGTCACAAATTTCGGGACCCCCTCCCCCTAAAGTACGTCACACTTTCAACATTTTTTTTTATTAACAACTAATAAAAACTTAAAACGCACTTCACTATTAAACTGCCTTAAAATATAAATATTAAAAGAACTATCAGATTATTATATGACTTTACTAGTAGAATAACTAATTGTCAACAGTTGCAAAAATTAGACTTGACAATTATATAATAAACATCATTTATCTGCTACCTTTTTGATTTACAATGGTCAACTTTGAGATAATCTTCCGATTATGCATTCTTTTGACACAGGATAAGAAGTAGTTTAGCGAAACTTGAACTCAACCAGTCATTAAATAATAAAAATGGAAACAAAACAATGCAACTAAAAAAAAGAACGACATTGACAAATTATGTGATCAGCTCCTGTGCTATATTGAATATGTTTATAGTGAACCTGTGAATTATGTTTAATATAAAAAAATTTTTACTAGACATCATCCATCCATGGTGAAGTGAAGTATTCATCCATAGTTACGACCAGGGCCGCTTTATCAACTAGGCACAGTAGGCACTGTGCCTAAGGCTTACGGACTTTTCAAGGGCCTACGAAAGCCAGAACATAAAGTGAAAACAAGTTCAAAATTCCAGTAAAATTGGATAATGTTTGTATTAAAAGTAACTACATGTATATATAACCGTGTGAGATAAGCACCTGAGCTAGTCAAGCTCTTTGTCTTAGCAAAGTCACATATGACGTCCACAAATGTCATTTCCCTCAACAAACTTTTTCAATTTAATGTAATGCCAGGAGGATATTCGTGTTTGTACCATTGTTGACCGAAGATACGTTTTTATGTTGAAAAATATTAAAATGAAGTCGAGGAGGGCCTACGACTTTGAAAGTCCCTAGAACCTACGAGGACCTTAAAACGGCCCTGGTTACGACTGACATAAATATGTCACCATCATCGTTTCCTGGAATAATAATTGCAGACAGATCAACTTCATCCTTATCTAGCCACTCAACATCCTCTGAATGTGCATTTTCTATTCTGCCAATAATTGCCATGAGTTCTCTTTGCCTTCTAGCAGCGATTCGATTTTCAAAGGACGGAGGCTTTTTATCTGAGTTGATTCTGGAAAATTTTAGGTTGGCACATTCTCCTGCGCCCGAGCTCTGTGTTGTCCTGTATGTTTCTTCAACATTGTTTGTGAGGCAAATTAAAAGTGACACACTTTGCAAATTCGATCATGTAAGCTGGTCTGCAAAGATGGACGATAAAGATCATATGGTTGTACTTTAAAAACTCCTATTGATCTTGGCATAAGCCATAATGTCATCAAATTTGAGAGTTTGTGCCACAAACAATGAAGGAAATTTATGAGCATCGTCATCTGCTTTTTCTGAAGCTCTGAGTTGAAAACGTTGAAATATGAACTCCTAACTAACATGAGGAATTGTGAACAACACATTGAAAAGATATGCATTTCATGCTATTTTGACATAAAACTAATTCAAGTGTTTCACAAAATTTTTGAAAATTATTTTTAAAACTATTAAGTTTTATTAAAAATAATACAAATTTAAATTAGAAAGACGATAAAAAACATATATATATATAAAATGTGACGTCACACTTGGCCAGACCCCCCTTCCCCCTGTCACAAACTGTCACACTTTCTTATTCCCCCCCCCCCTTTGGAGCGTGACGTACTTTATGGACGGCCCCTTATGACTTGTTGATTTACCTATTGCAATAATTCCACTTTGTTTATTATCGTGGAGTATTTTTTAAACAATCAGTCGACGCCGACAAATTTGAACTGAATGTGTGTTCGATAAACTGTCATTATATTTATTGATAAAGTGTTAACTAAACGATTTTTTTAATGAATAAATTAAATCATTTCAAAAATCACTCTAGTATTCGATCTCTGGCAAGAAAGGAATTTCTCCAGGTCATGGTCAATGTAAGATGATAACCTCCCTCACACACAAGTCCAACCAGCTTGAAATTTGCACACTGCACACGCTGGGACATGACTTATTAATGACTATTAAACTATTATTTTATGTATTATTTCCCTTTAATTATTATACGTAGCCTCACTCTCCTTGTCCCCCTTTTTATGTGAATGGAGCAAAATTCACGAATCTGTTTTTATTTGCCTATCAACAAACCCGCTTGAATCGATAGCTTTAGAAAACAGATCACTGAACTGAAACTTGCATTGTGATTATAAAATCTATCTAAATATTTTATTAACTAAATATAATTTATTTACAAAAAAAAAAAAAGGATAAGTACTGGACGACTGGTTTTACATATTTAAGTCGAGTACAACAATTCTCTGGCTTACTTCTTCATTCCTTTTTGCGATGATCAAACAACTTCTTCTTACCAATCTCTAAAAGTTCTTCTATAATGTAATTATTTTTCGTAAGTGTTGTTCCAGATTTTCATTTAGCTCTTGACTACACCAAGTCTCATCTCCCCGTTCCCCCCTTCTTGGTTAGTTTTTCGGGGGAAAAAAAAAGTTCCAACTTCCACAATGGAACCTATGTGAGAGATGCGTAAATCCGCAATAAACTTTTATTATAAAAATCTGCTTTTGAAATGTGTAAGATTCTACTTTAGGCTACACAGTAAAGTAAAAAAAAGAAAAGTTCTCTATGCCTTATCGGCTATCGGGGCCGAGGAAGCGTAGAGTTCATCAGTTTCTGTAACTACGGCACCGCCGCCTTTACTTCCATAACTAAAGCCATGTATCCATGGAAAGCTGGATAGATTTGGGAAATTTACAAAACATTTCACCTGGAAAAATTTCCCTCGGTTCTTACCGATGATCGACAGTCAAGAGCTATACACCACTCTGCCATCCGACCTAGATATAATAAAGTATTTTCATAAGAAAAACTTAGTAAGCCAACAAAGAGTGTGTATTCGATTGAGACAATGGTACAAATGTAAATGTTTTATTGACGGAACTTCTGAACTATAGCGATTGCATGTAGTAAAACTTTGTATATTCTGTTATAAAGCTACTCAGTGAGCTTAAGACATGGGTGAAACAATTGATATTTTATCACTGAACATTCACTTCCTCAGTCTCCTCAAGATTTGAACTTAATTGGGTGAAACAATTTATATCTTATCTCTGAGCATTTACTTCCTGGTGTCATCAGGACTTAAAGATACAAGAATAAAGAAAAAATGCTGACCGGCCATTGAGGCGAATTTAACGGCGCCCCCCCTCGGACAACGGCGCCCCCCCCTCGGACCCTAAAGTCAAAGTTTATACCTTTCAAGGATATCTTTCTTTTATTTTAAGTTAAGTTCCCTTAGCCTCAACGGGCCATCGAGGCAGATGAAATGTAGAATTTATCTGTTTCTATAACCTCGGCTTATTTAGGTTTGCAGACTTTGCACAACGTCCAGCGGTCTTTACTTTCCAAACTTAAGCCAGGTACCCATTTAAGGCTGGGTGGACTTGTGTGACTTTAACAAACTTGCGTTGGGACCTGGAAAAATCTCTTGGATTCTGACCGAGGTTCGAACTGAAGACTCTCAGACTGACAGTCGAGTATCTCACCACTCCGCCATCCGTCCCACTTTTTTTTTTTATTTTAGGGGCACATTATTTCTCCTGCGCCTGGTTACCAAGAAGGTCTTCGACTTCTGTCGTGCCCCTAAAAAAAAAACAATAATGGGACCATGCCTTTCCTCGCTAACTACTAGGTCATTTTTATGGCAGGCTTTTGAAATAGGGGACCACTCTCCAACACACATTTGTTCGGGAAAACGGGTGGCGTAGCCCTTTGCTCGTTATTAGACAAGATGAAATAAGATATTTGACACATTGTCAGCTGTCAGCGGTAAAAGTAATAATCTGAGAAATTGTCATACTGTGTTGCAATGAAATTAACCAAATGATATAATTATAATTCTTCAACTTCTGAGTGCTGAGATATAAAGGTAATGTGCAGTAAAAAATTAAGAAGCAAGAAGAGTTTTTAACTTTGGTGTTAGACGAATATATTTCAACTGAACTTAACCGTTGAAACATTGGATTTTTTCCGTGATAACACTGACACAATGACTGTGAACTTGGTTTATAATCAGTTTTCTTTTGTAAATATTTTTATTGAACATAATTGAATGAATTCCAATAAATATTTTCATTGTTATGGTGAAGATATAATAATATGGGAAATACTGGGTCTACTAACTAACCAGGGGGTAAGTAATAGGAAACAAATGACATTAACTTGTGATTAACGAAGTCGAAGAAATAAATTGAAAACAGCGAAATTTTAATAGGTGGCCATTTCAAAATTGTGTTGTGTTAAACATAAACAAGAAGTTTGAGTTTTAAAGCTTTATAAATTTATTGTGAAAACTGTCGTTGAAAATATTAACCAATTTTAAAAACACTTGTTTTTCAATCATGATGGGGTTAAATATTATATTTCATAATGATAATAATGGTCTCAGTGTACAGTTTAGACTTAGTGAGTGTCAAGTGTGGTTTTACCCTCTTTTTAAAAATTAGATTATGCTTAATCTATGAAAATAAAAATGTAAACAGAATTCACACTATTAAGCATAACTCCAAAAGTTCTTCACCAATTGCCTTAAAATTTACACACAAAACTGCAGAAAACTACTTGGCATGTTGATATATATATATATATTATATAGATAGACATCACATAATCATATTTTAAAATATTATTTAATCGATCAGTATGGTAAAATTATTTATTCACTTTACTTTTTTTTAAAAACCACTGGAGGTAATTCAAAAGTCAGAGTGCTAACATATATATTGTCAGTATTTGTTTTAAAAATAAACCAATCCGCAGTGTGCAGACTAATAGTTCGTCAGTATTTTGTTTTAATTAACAAATAGTATCGTAAGATATTTCTTTTTACTTTAGTTTTCAAATTATTATTTTGTCAGTATTTGTTTTTATCAAGCATGTATAATGGATTCACGCTATTAATCGTAACTCTGAAAGTACATCCAAAAGCTTTGCATTAATAATCATAATAAATTTAGAGATGTGCAATCTCCTTATAGAGGCGATTTTCCTTTGCTTATAGTTTTAAATGATTAATAATTTTTCTAAAAATTTGTCTGTTTTTTTTTAATTAACAGAATTAGAAGCAAGAGCTTTCTCAATACTTACTATTATATTACATTAGCCACCGCAACGAGTGGCCGGGTACAGCTAGTAATAAATAAATTAATACTATCTATATGAAACTATAGACTGGCTTTTTATGATATACTTCTAACTTATTACAATTTGATTTTAAGTTGTATGTAAATGTATTTCACTCTTCCATTCTGTGTCAGATATATTTTAGGCTGATCCGGTAGTATGTCCACAAAATATTTCGAAGATTTACATATATGCTTTTATATGCAACTAAAGTTTGGATTTATTTTATATACATCTTTTCAAAAAACTGATTTAATAATTACTTCTTTGTGAATAAAAATTTGAGTAAAACATGAGTGACAAAGTTATTTAAACATCTAAACCTTTTTTTAAGAGTTTTAGTTGATTACTTTTTAAAATGTTTGTTCCTTTTATTCTGTTTTTATGAATTAGCAAATAAGGGCCAACATAAGAAATTAAAATCAAAAAAGTTATCAATTTAAACTTATAAAATGAATAGTTCAGTTGTTTGTTTTATTAAGTCAGTGATCATGTCCACGAAATATTTAGAATACCGGTACTTGTAAAAAAAAATGTACCTATCTTTGGGCATTTGACAAATCTACTAATTTCTACCGAGTGACATTAGAAGTGTTTTTTTTTATTTACACAATTTTTATTAAAAGGTCTAAACATTTAAGTATTTATTCAGTAAAATCTATGATTTATAGTTCTATTTATTTCTTAGAGAGAGATTGTATTGTTCCCCTGCTAAATATCTTAAAACTAATTTTAGCTTAATCAATCAGTCCAGGCTTTCCTTAGGTTTTACCAGATATACACTTCAACAAAGTAGATTTAATAAATAAATATTAATAGTTAAATAGTAAATAGTTTAACAAATAATAATAAACAATCACTGATGTTTAGTGAATGACTTGATTTTTCTCGATACTAGTATTTGTAATAGTTGTTTAAATCCCAAAAGTGCAGTTTTAGTATGGTATGAATGCTAATAGCAGCATTACAATATAAATGAAATAAAAAATCAGCACACATTTGCATAAACACATTTTTATATTTATTAATAATTCCGAAGCAATAGAATAATATATAAGGTAAAGAAATACAAAATTCATAATAATAGAAGCCCATGAATACACTTTTGAAGTAAACAATAAACTATGATGATGATTGAAGAATTTTTGTGGTCATGCAATTATTTGATTTTAGTGTCGCTTCGCTTTAATAAAGCCTTACATAGCTTTCAGGAAATTGCTACTATAGTCTCAAATGTGTATTTTGTTTATTAATTTTAGAAATTATTCACATGAATTAAGTATAAATTATAAACTGTTTATTTACTTCGTTTTATAATTTTTTAATTCATAATATAATTACAGAATTAATTATCCTCCAGAAACAATAGAGTAAATGAAAAAACTAAGTCTAAACCACTAAATAAAAAATTCATTGTAAAGGTTGTAGTTATTTGCACATCTGTATGTATTTACTATTCTCAATGTGTCTATCTTCGCTTACTCACTCAAGTGTACGCTTCTCTCTTGTCACAAACATAGTATGTCTCCACTATTATAAATACATTGCTGTTTCTTGTAGATCACTAATATAGAATATAGCATCAAGCTCTTTATTATTTGTCATTCATTTTAATGATTTAAAAAAAAAGTGTTCAAGTTGAATTTGTTCTTTTTATTTGGTCAGTTTTGAAAAATACCCAGTCCATTTACTATAATCTATAAAAAATCAGATACTTTTTAAAAATGCCTTCATTTTAAATAAATGTGAAAAAATTTGAAAATGTTATCTGAAGTTTTAACATATTAAAACTTTAAATAGTACCTTTAATATTAATGTTTATCATATTTAAAAGCTGAAATTTTGTACTTGTAAATTCGGTCTTTGCTTAAATATTTTTGAATGTATTTAAAAGATTTTCCCGGATGATTCGAAATTAAAAAATGACTCTTCACCACAATTTCGAGAAGTGAAAACTTCTGAACTTATTATGATGTTTGTCAGTCAATTGCTTACTTTCTTTTGTTATTGCAACATTAGCACAGTTTTCAGAGACTTTTGATTTCCCAAATTATTAGGCTATGTTAAAGACGAATAGCCATGATGATAAACTTTAAATATGGTGAACAATAACAGTAAGATCTTTGTTAAACAAAATTGCTATGGTATGAAAGATCGTGAGCTTTAACCAATATAATTCATCTTGCAAGGAATGTTGGCTTTAGTTATATAATGTAACAATGATTTTCTTATTAAAGATTGATGTATATATGTAAAAAATGAAATTCTGAAGACATCTTTTTATGTTTTACTGACTGTTTTAGAAATTATACAGAATTGGGTACACTATTTATTTGCATTACACTTGATAAGGATTTACATAGATTAATGCAGTAGTAAAAATGTGAACTATTTTTGGGAATGGTATTGACTTTTTGTATCAGTCAAAGTCAACTTTTGTAATTTCTTATCTTGAATGTTTCTCAATTAATGTTTTTTTTTAAACAACAAGAGAATCAAACCTATACAAGAAATGACACTACATATTAACATTTAATTTGAAGTAATATTTGAAGCATAACTGTTCCAGAAAGAACTATCATTATTAAAATTTATTGGTTTCAAAATTAAGATATCGATGTATTTATTAAAGGCATTTGTTTCTACATTTAAAAATGGAGTTTGGTCGAGTTTCTAACAATGCGAAATTTCAGTAAAAGTGTTCATCTTAAAACAAAAATGTCTATTTTTAGCCCAGGCGCGTGTTCTCATTGTGCAGGAAGAATAAAGAATGTAGAGCGAATGAGCCACGGATGGCTCGTATTGGACAGGGGCAGATGTGATTTTCATCGGTGTCAAGAAGACACGCTTTTATTTTCATTGTCATTCTATATTGGGTTAGTGACCGCTAGTGGAAGGTGTTTTGGAAAAATGCCGTGAAGATGAAAAAAAAACAAAACAAACTCACGGACGTGATGATCTAAGTATTAATGAGAAGGATGACATCATTAGTTTTTTGAGAATAGCGGTTTGTGTGAAGGATGTGAATTTGGTTTGGGGTCTGATGGTTGTTGTGTGGAGGCGTTGTGTTAGCGTGATACTTAATTTTCACTCAACATTCACTTCAATGAATAAATAACCGAGTGTATCGCTGAATCATTATTTAATCTGGACGAAGACTTTAAATATAAAATTTACAAACTGTTCCTCACATCAAATACTAAGTGATCTTGATAATCAACAAAATTCCAAACAAAGGCACGCCTTCTAAGTTCTAGAGTAAGAATCTAATTAGTACTAAGAGCGGAGGTACACCCTGCTACATCAAAGACAAAACAATTTTCTAATGATTTAAAACTAATTGGTATCCAAGTAAAATGACAAGTGACGTTTCAATACGTCACATAACTACATTATGTCAATTAAAAAGTGTGCTTATACACACATGCGCTGATGCACAAATAAAATAATGTTATAATTTACTCCTTCACAGTTTGTATCATGTAGGCGTGTAGTGTTCAGCTATTAGATTTTTTTTTTCATTTCACACATCACTGGCTTCTCTTTCACTTGTCATTTTCCTTAGCCTCAATCTTATATCCCAGCCCGCCACATCTGGGCCAACACTCATTTGCAGCCTTGCAGGACTCTTGAAGTGACCACCTTCACTCACTCCCCCCCCCCCTCCTCTTTTTTTTCGCCTCTCACACAGTCTCCCGTGTTTTGTGTTGACAATAAACAAACGACCAATGCCAATGAAAACATTGCGTAACAAAGAGTGGATCATGACAGCCAGTGCTGCCACTTGTGTGTTTTTTTTTCTTCGTTGTAGATGCCAGTGTATGTAGTGTGCCTACACGACCACCCACTGTTATTTTTATTTCTAAATGTGTTTTATTGGAACCAGATTCGTGGTTCTCTCATTTTATTTACTTCCACGCCTCTTTTTCATTTATTTATATATCTTTGTGTTGGTCGATTGGTGGCCATTATTATCACCCCCCCCCCAATCTTGTAAAAAAGAAGACGTTTTAAAACTGACGATTGCCAAAAAAAAAAACAAACTAAAATAAGTCAGCTCCTTCTAAATATGCTCTATGTGACTAAGTTATTTTCTCATTATTCTTTGAAAATAATATTTCAGTTGTGTTTCTTAATATACTTTTTTTTTTGAAAATCTCAAGTGTCGATATTTCTCTTTAAAGGGAGGGGGAGGTGTGTGTGTGTGGGGGGGGATCTATGCTGATTTGTATCAGCTGAGAACCTCACCATAGGGATTAGCGCTGTGAGGATCTGAACTACTGTTGGGGTGCATCTAGTTACTACTGATGTGTGTCAGAACGTAACTGTCTGAAGGGGTAGGCTGTGTTTGACGTATCTTTAAACCCAGACCAGACACACGTTGTCTCCATTGAGTGGTGGTTTTTAATCCTAGTCGTAATGCAAATAAAAAAGCGACAGCGACCTTTTTGTCTTTAGCTTGTTCGATCACCGACTTGAGTGGCTGTGAGTCAGTCAATGACCTGCCAGTTGCCGTACTTGACATCTTTTATATTATGAACCACCACCACAACAACAACAGTGGCTATTGAAACCGTTTAAACGTTGTGTATCTGTTTGGTGCTATCGGCAAACGGCTCATTCAATGGTTCTTCAATAGTCCACTTGAACTTAATTTTAATTGTGACTTGGTGTCCATCTTCAAGCATTTTATTTTTTGGTATTGAAGAAAAACTGCGCTGCTAGATAATGTTTAATTGTTAGTTTTCTCTCGTGCACTAGGTTTACTGACCAGCCCACTTTTTTTTTTAGATAGTCTCGTGTTTAGTATCACGGTAGCCACCTGTCTGGCCGTGTTCATCTTGTCCGGCTGGTTCTATCTGGCATTATCGTAAATACCAAACTCATGTCTTCAATCTGCCCAGTGTTTAGCGAGGCAGACTTCCTTTGTTTACATTATGTTCTGTCTATGACCGGTGATATTTTCAGGTCATGTCCCCTACCCGTAGTTTCTTTCAGCGTCTGACTATTAACAGTTTAAATTGCTGTCCATAATTTAGACATACTTGGCTAGTTAAAAAAAAAATGCAATAACACGGGATCTAGTTTTGATAGCTACCCTGAGGTTGGATTGATCTGAGACTAAAAAACAGAAAACTCTGAAATTTTTTTTACTTCATTTGAGTTGGATTATTGACCAAATTCTTTGGTAACTGAACCGGTCATAATAAAACTAAATATGGCAAATATCGCCGTGTAAGTTATCAGGATTGTCCATATTTTGACTAAACACACACACACATATATATATATATATATATATATATATATATATGTATGTATGTATATATCCAATCTTTTATTCAAATGTAGTTGGCAGGTTAATAAAGTTTTAAAGAATTTTGTTTTAAAATGACAGCTATACAATTTGAAGTATCAATTTTTTTAGTGAAGTCACGGGTCACATAGGGTTCATAACTCTTGACCAGCGGGACGGGCCGTCAGTAGATGGGTGTAGACTTGTACATATATACATAAAATATAAACGTCATATCATAAATGGGCTAGTGCTCTGCTTCACTTCGATGAAACTGAAACAAGTAGCGGGCCGGATCGAACCATCCTGCAGCCCGCGGGCCCTTGGCTGGTCTTGCTTAAAATTACACGTGTAAATAAAAAAAAAACAGCGCAGATGAGTGGTGTAGTCTGGCCTGACTGTATATGTAGACACTACACACATTTGACTGTAAGATATCACTTATTGGCTCCCACATCCTTCACCCTCTCTTCACCTCCCTCCTCTACCTTCTCTCACCCTCCTGCTAGTCTGGCGTTTTCCCCCCTTTCCTAAAAACTGATAGCAGTCTGGAATCGGGACGGTGTCAGTTTTGTTTTTTCCACCTTCATATTGAAATCCCGTGTGCTCATCTCTTGCAGAGGCTCGGTGTTTCACTGGAAACAGACATCTTGTACAGTGTTACTTGTGTACCTGTGTATTTACAACTGCATGATGGTAATATTCACATTTTCTGTGGAATACAGATGTATTTAGTCTCCTTCCGACATTGATGAAGCTGCTTCATGAGTGAAATTTCTGGCGTATTTGTTTGTGATTGAGGGTTACTCGAAATGCGTGTGTGGTTTGTGTCCCGAGCTATTCTTACCTGATAAATAAACTTAGCTAAACACCGATTGTGTGGGATGTTCAAACAAGACCTTCCTCCTCTGAATTATCCTTGCATCAGGAGTGATTCGAGTTGTGTTCATTTTCTTCAAAAACATTGCTACAATTTGTAACAGTGCAACGTTTTTTTTTTTTGTTTTTTAAATAATAAAACTCGCCGTGTTGTGGCTTGTGGGTCAGTCCTGGTGGATGTTGTTTGGTAGTGAACTTGATGAACCAACCAGTCGTAGCCTAGTGGCCCTCCTAAATATTTTTGTTTGACGGTCGTTTGATCTGAGTGCTCTATTATTTCACCCTTAAAGGTATATTTTCATCTCAGTGAAGACCAGATCCAGCCATGTATGCATCTATCTCGTAGCACCTGGCGTAACAATCAACCCAGCTAAAAAACATACAGACATGGGTAGTAGAACCGGCTTGAAGGGGGGAAAAACTATTTCCTTTTTTTTTTCTAAACTTCTCTCTGTATCAACAATTGAAAGCTACCAACATGCCCCCCCCCCTCCCACAGTTTCACGTAAAGATGCAAAGATGGGAGTAAAAGGTAGGCTTTAAAAGAAAGTAAAAAAAAAAATTACAACTGTTTCGTGCTGGAGTTTTTCTTCTTTTCACCTACCGTATGTTCAGAGAGAGAGAGTTGTAGTGGTGAACTGCGTTGTTGTACGTAGGTCACATTGGAGATGGAAAGGTGATAAAATGTTCAGATCAGTGTAGTTTGGAGGTTGGAGCACACGGCACTGAAGGGGGTGTGGGGGCGTGTTTTCTATCTTCGAATCTGTGTGTTGGAGGCAGGCATGGAAATGTCACCCAACTTTGTGATTCAATTTTTACTTTGTTCTTCAATGTCCGTGCTGGGCTGAGCGGTTGTTGTGTGTGTGTTTTTCCCTCTCCTCCCCAACTCGTGTAGTTATGGGAATATTCGACGACATGGAGAACTTTATCATTGACCACTTCTCTGTGACCAAGAGGCACAACGTCCAGCAGACCATCGAGATAACCAACAGCGGTGGGCAGCAGCGATCACGGGCGGAGCAGAATAGCTCCGAGCTGCTGGCCAGGACCGGCGGCGGCCCTGCGAATCACAGGTCACAGCAGGTCGTGTCCGTGAGCCAAGGTCAAGTGACCAACGAACAGTCGAGCTGCAGGTCGCAGCACGTGAGCTCCTCCACGTCCTCGGAGCAAATATCGAGCCGGATAGAGCAGCACAGCTCTCAGCGGAGCGATGGGATTATCGGTTCAGACGTTCCCGACAATCAGAGATCTCCACAGGCCATTCGCTCGCCGGTGCCCTCGTCTCCTTTCAGAGAACGAGTCTCCTGGGGTGACCGTCCACCCACACCTGTCGGTTTCTCGGAACTACACCGGAGCCCTCCGATGGAGCACGTTGGGATCTCACCTTACAGGAGCCGGCAAAGAGCTTCATGGGTCGAACAGTCCAACCTGTCCGGTGGCTCCACCGAGCAGAAAAGATCCTTTTCCTTCGATCACGTTTCAGGCTCGCCCGGCTTAAGGCGGGCACAGAGAACTCTGAGCTCATCCGAGCACCAGAGAACCCCGCAATCAGAATATGTTCCCGCCAATTCACCTTTTAGAGCGGAGAGAACGACACCCCAGTCTGAAAATTTACCACCCAATTCTCCCTTCAGGACCGAACGTCAGAGGCCTGCGTCACAAGCGGAGCAGTTGCCACCCAGTTCCCAGTTTCGCTGTGATTGCAACACTCAGATGGATAATGTCAAAAACGCAGCAATCAGCGGAGACTTCCAGCCCAGCTTACCGTCCCCAAAGCTCGGGCACAACATCAAACACAGTATAGACATTTCGGTGGCCACTTTTACTAAGCCTAAACTGGTCCGGCTGCGGTCAGAGCCCTGCTCCTCTAGCATATCGATGGACTTCTTCCCCGTTCGTGGACAAGTCCAAGAGGATCGGGCAAAACGAAGACGGGAGGAGCTGAAGAGATCCCAGTCTTTTGAGGCCAGCTCGCCTACTTGCCAGGAAGCTTTGTGGACTGGTATCAATGTCCCCAGTCAGCTGGTCATCACTCGTCCACAGCTGTCCAGGTCTAAGTTGAATAGGAAACATCTTTCTCTTCATCTTGAAGGTAGTTTCCCCGTTATTCCATAACTCTTTTAATTCCATTAAATGTAATGTCTACAACACTGTAGGCTTTTTGAATGCATATCTACATTTTTTTTGCCCAGCTTAATGTGTGCTGTTTGCCAAGGAAATTAAAAGTTCGCCAGTTTTTTTTTGCCTACACCTCTATTGTTTACTTTCATAAAAAACATTTTTTTTTATTCCGTCTCATTATTGGAAACATTTTCATAACCCTTTAATATCTGATAAAAGAAACAACATTGTTTTGTAGTAAGTGATTTTACCTCACAGGCCCCAGTCCGTCTAATTGAATGAATTGTGACTTGCCTTGTCAATATTGTGTTTCCAAACCTCTCAATAATTTACATGGCTTATTTCATTCGGCATGCAATTCTGGACGCTAGGCAAATGTTATTCACTTGAAATTGTCACTGTTTTCTAATGAAACAGAAATATATTCTTTTTTGCACATAGTTTGTATTCCAGCTGCCCATACATAATACACAGACACACAGCCAAACTTACATAGCTCATAATGTTCCATTCATACAAGATGTGTTCCGACTGTTAATACATATCACACAAGACACACATCCAAACTTACATAGCTCGTAATGTTCCATTCATACAAGATGTGTTCCGACTGTTAATACATATCACACAAGACACACAGCCAAACTTACATAGCTCATACAAGATGTGTTCCAGCACTATTGCATAGCACTCGGCCAACTTGATATATTTCCACAAAATTGTCCAATGCGGAGATGTGTTCCAGCAGCCACTATATAGTACTCACAGCCAGACACACATATAGGTATCACCTAAACTGCTCCGTGCAGCTCTTGTACTCCAGGAGGCTTAAAGTTCGTTTACACTTAAGCAATCTGGGTTATCTTGTGTTTTTGTGGGGATAAACAGTTTATATGGCCGTCATGGCAACAAGTTGTAAAGTCAGTGATCATTACTTCCATGTGTGATAGCTTTGACAACTATTTGTACTGATGTTAACATTTTTTTTATCTCTCGTTTCCGTGTGTTGATTCATAACTTGTAATATGAGACAAAATAAAATGATAAACACATGCACTAGACTTGATGTGTTATAATATTGTAGTCTTAAAAACATTCCTTCATTATACTGTCTACAGACAAATGTACATTCGCCTTCTCCACCTGGCTACTGGGTTCACGCCTTTGATGTGTATGTCTATCTACAGTTTCGCAATGCACATCTATTTTCATTATCATAATGTGTTCGCCTCAAGTCTAGTCTGGTGTAAGCGATGTTTTCTAGATTCTCTTATACCTCCTTCTTTTTTCTGTCTGATCTGTTCACCCCCCCCCCCCCCAGGCCCTCCAACTAAAATCATGCGTGTTGATACACAATATTTACTTCATCTCCCAACACATAAAACCTTCCTCTACCTTAAACTCACTTCTCGGGAAAAATAAAAATCTGTACCTCCCCGGCCCCCCCTTTCACCTGCGCACACACATAATGTGAACTGTAGCGGTACAGTTGTCTCAATTGAATGTGTATTACTTAGTATACCACCACTGTATTGGATCAGTTGTTGTTGTTTATATTGGGCCAAATCAGTCCACCGTGTTCAAAAACTCATATTGATAAATTAGACATTATGACGTCTTGTATTGAAGATCTAGTGAATTATTTGCTGCACTGTTAAAAAACAAAAACAAACAACAACAACAACGATAAAACAACCAACTAAACCTACTTTGATTATACTAATCTGTAACGTAAAATGATTCTCTAACCCAGTTGTACTCAGAACTTTATTTTCCTGAATCACTTGGAGAAATGATTGATGTGAGGTCAAATATCGCTGACATGTCAACTACATGGATTCACGCAATGCTAATAGCATAGAAATAAAATCTCTCTCTCTCTATCTCTCTCTATTACCCCGCCCCCATCCATTTCACCAACTGCAGTGGTCAAGGATGCTAAGAGTTGACCTGAATCTGGCAGAAGTAACGGGATTGTATCCCGCGACCGAAATTATGACGGGTCGTGATTACATTCACTTCGTAACCTAGCAACCGTTAAATCTAAATAAACAATGTCAGTCCTACATGTCATGCCGTGACACTTTACAGCCCTTTTTTTTCCACTTTGTCTCTGTTGGCTTAGTATAATTCTGTTTATTGTGTTCTGCAGGAGTGTCTGGAGACGGCGGCCTATCCAGAGGAGATTTACCTCTCCAGTTCCACGACACCCATGGGGACAACATCGAGCTACTGAACAATAAGACTCGGGCAAGGCGATACGAGAGTTTCTGTAAGGGGATTTGTTTTAGCAACAGACCCATAGCCATTGGCGAAAAGGTAAATGTTCTCTTTTTTTTGTTTTAACTCTGTCTGTTATAGCTGTCACGTCGAATTAGTATGTTCACCGGGTTGTAGTTGTTACTATCTCCTGTAATAATGTACAAAGTATAGGACAACTACATCAGAGTTTTAAAAATCAGTTATGTTTGAACATTTTGAACTAGATTGCCTGTTTACTTTTTAACAAAGCTTACAGTTACACGCATAACTTGAAAAAAAATCTTTATTATTGTCATAATAACTTCTTTCTCTTAGTTTCGGTCAATTATAATTCAATATGAATTTAAGTTAATCATCTCCGGCGTGCATTGCTCTCCGTTTATTATGCCACATGATTCCTTGTCTACGGGTATATCCCCCCCTCCCCCCCCGCATCAGGTGAATGTCACAATCACACATCACTGTAACCTTGATGTGCCAGTCGGAGAGATCCATCAATAACAGGGTTCCGTTTTGATCTGTCGGCATGGCCCTGCACTGTGGTATTTCCTGATGCACATCTTGAACTGATTCACTGTCTCCACTGCTGATGTGGTGTACGTGGCACTGGTCAGGTTACTGGGAGCCTCTCACTGGGGAAATGAGCCGAAAATGTTTGGCTAACCGTCAGACACCGCCGACAGTATAGACATTTCTCATGGGGGGGGGGTTAGGACAGTGGGTCTCACACTGCAGACATTCGCGACCCCATTTGAATATCAGTTTTGAGTTCGACACCCACTTGTAAAGAAAGAAGAAAATAATGACGAATCTTTTTGATCAAGTACTCGTTACAGTTTATGCCGGAACCACAGGTTTTACTAAGTAACTGGTTCGTGGATTCTGATAGAAACGGTTGGGGAGATACACAGTTAAGCTGCTACTTATAAACATACCGTCTCCTAAACAAACGTCTGACTGAACAGCCCTGTTCGCACCTATCTCATTGATAAGTCAGTGCACTATATCTGACCAACATCGGCTGTAATAAATGGCTAACACAGATGCGTGACTTTGCGCCGCGATATTCCCCATCACTACCATAGTGCTAGACATGGGGATAAAAACACAACGTTCTCAACTTTACTGCACACCACACGCGCGAACCAAATCCACAATTACTACCATTCCCCACCCACCACCCCTCTTTGTTTCCTTGTGTGAGACTTGGTGCACCTGTACAAAACATAAAACGTTTCATTATTCTTGGACGTCGGGCACATTACCTTATCAGATCTGATGCAGCTAATCATTGACTGCTTCTAAAAGATTTTTTGTCCCCACCAAGAACACGTAACAACCTAACAACCGAATAGTTGAAATGGTAACAAAGATGCAGTTTACGTTGATACAATCGAACTAGAGAGCTTTTTTTAGTTCGGGGTGGGGTGGAGTGGGAGATCATTTCTAAACTTCACGTTTAAATTTCTGCTCAAATTAATTTAAAAAGTTAATGACGTTGGTAATTTGGTGATTTGCTCCCCCTCTCTGGAAATTGTGTCTAAGTAAGCAAATACTCTCATCATCTTTACCTGTACCATCAAAATAGTTTACCTATACCATCAAAATATTTTACCTATACCACATCAACATATTTTGCCTATACCATCAAAATATTT
>JAGDYQ010000007.1:11910407-11934077 GCA_021962125.1 Bulinus truncatus
CCTACTAAATTGGAAAGTATTCAATTCATTGAAAAGATCAGCAA
The DNA here is from genome assembly GCA_021962125.1 of Bulinus truncatus. Lineage (NCBI taxonomy): Eukaryota > Metazoa > Mollusca > Gastropoda > Planorbidae > Bulinus > Bulinus truncatus. The sequence continues at coordinate 11,910,452 of JAGDYQ010000007.1, forward strand.
GTAGTCTGAAACTATTTCTGTTTAGTCAAAATATGGAAAATCCTGATAACTTACACTGCGATATTTGCCATATTTAGTTTTATTATGACCGGTTCTGTTACCAAAGAATTTGGTCAATAATCCAACTCAAATGAAGTAAAAAAAATTTCAGAGTTTTCTGTTTTTTTTGTCTCAGATCAATCCAACCTCAGGTTAGTTATCAAAACTAGATCCTGTGTTAATGCATTTTTTTTTTGTAACTAGCCAAGTATGTCTGTTAAATTATGGACAGCAATTCAAACTGTTAATAGACGCTGAAAGAAACTACGGGTAGGGGACATGACCTGAAAATATCACCGGTCATAGACAGAACATAACGTAAACAAAGGAAGTCTGCCTCACTCAACACTGGGCAGAATGAAGACATGAGTTTGGTATTTACGATAATGCCAGATAGAACCAGCTGGACAAGATGAGCACGGCCAGACAGGTGGCTACCGTGGTACTAAACACGAGACTATCTAAAAAAAAAGTGGGCTGGTCAGTAAACCTAGTGCACGAGAGAAAACAAACAATTAAACATTATCTAGCAGCGCAGTTTTTCTTCAATACCAAAAAAATGCTTGAAGATGGACACCAAGTCATTAAGTCACAATTAAAATTAAGTTCAAGTTGACTATTGAAGAACCATTGAATGAGCCGTTTGCCGATAGCACCAAACAGATACACAACGTTTAAACGGTTTCAATAGCCACTGTTGTTGTTGTTGTTGTTGTGGTAAAATTGAAATGGTTCATAATAAAAAAGATGTCAAGTACGGCAACTGGCAGGTCATTGACTGACTCACAGCCACTCAAGTCGGTGATCGAACAAGCTAAAGACAAAAAAGGTCGCTGTCGCTTTTTTATTTGCATTACAACTAGGATTAAAAACCACCACTCAATGGAGACAACGTGTATCTGGTCTGGGTTTAAAGATACGTCAAACACAGCCTACCCCTTCAGACAGTTACGTTCTGACACACATCAGTAGTAACTAGATGCACCCCAACAGTAGTTCAGATCCGCACAGCGCTAATCCCTATGGTGAGGTTCTCAGCTGATACAAATCAGCATAGATCTCCCACACACACACACCTCCCCCTCCCTTTAAAGAGAAATATCGACACTTGAGATCATATGATTTTCAAGACAATCTGTCATAGTTAATCTGTACAAAAAAAATTTACCTGCTGTATAAAACAGATACCCATAATATAAATTATACAGTATGTGCATCGCAAATTTAATTGAACTTTTTTTCCGAAAGCCGCCATATTTGTTATATTGTGCTATTGTGAATCGATATTTAGGTGCTACACTATTAAAAAAGGAAAATAGCACAAATGACGGCATTTTTTTAACAGCTCCCAGATCCTGAACAGGGCGTAAACATGCCATAGTGATAACTTTTAAGCGTTAAAGATGTATGACACAAAATTGGGCAACATATTCAATGCATCGCGCAATTTCTATTGTTATACAATGCTATAGGTCTATGTGTATTTGGGTATAAGTTGTGGACCAGGTGAAAGGTGTAGATGTTGATTAGTTTGATGAGGAACCAACAATATTTTTTTTATCCGTGTAAACTCCTCAAATGACCCACAAGGTTATTTTTTTAAACACCACAGCAATAAAGTGGATTTTATAAAGTATATGTCTGTTGTAAAAAAAAAACAATCAACTCAAAACCTCCAAACATAACTTAGATATAAATATTTATTATAGACTGGACAGCATGATTGTGTATGTATGTATTTATCTATCACCGTTACATAGGTGTACTGTTCTATTGCAGTGTAAGTGAAATAAGTTATCTGCACAGGAAATAAAGCCACAAATCTACCACCTCTAACATTGTATATGCTGCTGAAGAAAGCTCTGATGTTGATGTGCAAATAATAAAAAAAAAGAATATTAAGAAACACAACTGAAATATTATTTTCAAAGAATAATGAGAAAATAACTAAGTCACATAGTGCACATTTAGAAGGAGCTGACTTATTTTAGTTGTTTTTTTTTTTTGGCAATCGTCAGTTTTAAAACGTCTTCTCTTTTACAAGATTGGGGGGGGGGGGGGGTGATAATAATGGCCACCAATCGACCAACACAAAGATATATAAATAAATGACAAAGAGGCGTGGAAGTAAATAAAATGAGAGAACTACGAATCTGGTTCCAATAAAACACATTTAGAAATAAAAACAACAGTGGGTGGTCGTGTAGGCACACTACATACACTGGCATCTAAAACGAAGAAGAAAAAAAACACACAAGTGGCAGCACTGGCTGTCATCATCCTCTCTTTGTTACGCAATGTTTTCATTGGCATTGGTCGTTTGTTTACCATCAACACAAAACACGGGAGTCTGTGTGAGAGACGAAAAAAAAAAGAGGAGGGGGGGGGGGTGAGTGAAGGTGGTCACTTCAAGAGTCCTGCAAGGCTGCAACTGAGTGTTGGCCCAGATGTGGCGGGCTGGGATATAAGATTGAGGCTAAGGAAAATGACAAGGGAAAGAGAAGCCAGTGATGTGTGAAATGAAAAAAAAAAAATCTAATAACTGAACACGACAAGTCTACATGATACAAACCGCTATTCTCAAAAAAAACTAATTATGTCATCCTTCTCATTAATATTTAGATCATTACGTCCGTGAGTTTGTTTTTTTTTTCAACTTCACGGCATTTTCCCAAAACACCTTCCACTGGCGGTCACTAACCCAATAAAGAATGACAATGAAAATAAAAGCGTGTCTTCTTGACACCGATGAAAATCACATCTGCCCCTGTCCAATACGAGCCATCCGTGGCTCATTCCCTCTACATTCTTTATTCTTCCTGCACAATGAGAACACACGCCTGGGCTAAAAATAGACATTTTTGTTTCAAGGTGGACACTTTCACTGAATTTTCGCATTGTTAGAAACTCGACCAAACTCCATTTTTAAATGTAGAAACAAATGCCTTTAATAAATACATCGATATCTTAATTTTGAAACCAATAAATTTTAATAATGATAGTTCTTTCTGGAACAGTTATGCTTCAAATATCACTTCAAATTAAATGTTAAGTGTAGTGTCATTTCTTGTATAGGTTTGATTCTCTTGTTATTTAAAAAAAAAAACATTAATTGAAGGAAACATTCAAGATAAGAAATTACAAAAGTTGACTTTGACTGATACAAAAAGTCAATACCATTCACAAAAATGTTACATTTTTTACTACTGCAATTAATCTATGTGCTAAGGTAAATCCTTATCAAGTGTAATGCAAATAAATGATGTTAATTCTGTATAATTTCTAAAACAATCAGTAAAACATAAAGATGTCTTCAGAATATCATTTTTTTTAAATAAATACATCAATCTTTAATAGAAAATTATTGTTCCTTGTAAACATAGCCATTTTCCTTCACAGGAATTGAATTTTGTGGTTAAACTCAATCTTTCTATTTTATAGCAATTTTATTTCGAGATCACCTATTATTATATTATATATTTAAAGTTGCATCATGGCCAAACTCGTCACTAACATAGCCTAACAATTTGGGAGATAAAAATTAGAACATTTAATGTTGATAAAAAAAAGAAAGAAATTAAATGACATTCAAACAGTATAATAAAAGTTCAAAGTTTTCGCCTAAAAGTGGTGTAGATCATTTTTTTAATTTCCGAATCCATCCCTGGAAAATCGTTTTAAAATACATTCCAAATATTTAAGCAAAGAAATATACCAAAGACTAAAATTTTAGCTTTTAAATATGATAAACTTGGCTAATATTTAAGTACTATTTAAGTTTTACCCAATATTCAAGCCTCAGGCAAACAGCTAAACCCTCCCAATGTTAAAATGGAGAACATTACAAAAGGGCGTCAATTTTTTTATGAAATAGTAAATGGACTGGGTAAAGGTTTTTTTATGCAACAAGTAAAAAAAAGTTCTCCATACAAAACATGCAAGATTAAATGAAAAGTTAATGGCATTTTTTTATTAGTGATCTACAAGAAACCGCAATGTATTTATAATAGTGGAGACATAAATGTGTGTGACAAGAGGAGACGTACACTTGAGTGATTAGCGAAGATGAACACATTGAGAATAGTAAATACATACAGATGTGCAAATAACTACAACCTTTACAATGAATTTTTTTTTTATTTAGTGGTTTAGACTTAGTTTTCATTTATTTATTAGACTTATTAGAGGTTAGAGTAAATTTATAATAAATTTTTCATTATGGATTAAAAAATTATAAAACTAGTAAATAAACAGTTAATAATTTATTTATGTGTATAATTTCTAAAATTAATAAACAAAATACAAATTTGAGACTCCTGGCGCAATTTCCTGAAAGCTATGTAAGGCTTTGTTAAAGCCAAACTGACACTAAAAATCAAATAATCGCAGCGGCCACAAAAATTTTTCCAATCATCATCATAGTTTATTTGTTTACTTCAAAAAGACGTGCTTCCATCAGCCTACTATTATTATGAATTTTGTGTTTTGTTTTTACCATCTTTGTTTAAAAAAAAACTGAATTTGACAATAAATATAAAAATGTGTTTATGCAAATGTGTCTGATTTTTTATTTCATTTATATTGTAATGTTGCTATTAACGTTAATGTTCTCCAACTAAACACAGCACAGGATTTTAAGCAATACAAATACTGCGTATAGGAAGAAAATCAAGTCATTATTTGACTACGTGATTGTTAATTATTATTCGTTTAACTAATTACTATTTAACTATTAATATTTATTTATTAAATCTACTTTGTTGAAAAAAAAATATTTAATAAAACCTAAGGGAAATAGAAACCCTGGACTGATTGATTCGCTAAAAATTAGTTTAAAATATTTAGCAAGGGGCAATACAGGAAACTAAATAGGGCAAATCATAGATTTGACTACATAAATACTTAAATGTTTAGACCTTTTAATAAAAAAAAACACTTCTAGTGTCACTCGGTAGAAATTAGTAGATTTGTCAAATGCCCAATGATATGTACATTTTTTTTTTACCAGTACCAGTATTCTCAATATTTCATGGACATGATCACTGACTTAATAAAACAAACAACTGAACTATACATTTATGAGTTTAAATTGATAACTTTTGATTTTAATTTCTTATATTGGCCACTTATTTATTTATTCATAAAAATAGAATAAAAGGAACAAAAATTTAAAAAAAATGTCAGCTAAACTCAAAAAAAAAAGGTTGATGTTTAAATAACTACATCCCCATATTACACAACTAAATAACACAAAGAAGTAATTATTAAATCTTTTTTGAAAAGATGTATATAAAATAAATCCAAACTTTAGTTGCATGTAATAAAAAGATGTACATAAAATAAATCCAAACTTTAGTTGCATGTAAAAGCACATATGTAAATCTTCGAAATATTTTGTGGACATACTACCGGATCAGCCTAAAATATATCTGACACTAACAGAATGGAAGAGTGAAATACATTTACATACAACTTAAAATCAAATTGTAATAAGTTAGAAGTATATCATAAAAAGCCAGTCTATAGTTTCATATAGATAGTATTAATTTATTTATTACTAGCTGTACCCGGCCACTCGTTGCAGTGGCTAATGTAATATAATAGTAAGTATTGAGAAAGCCCTTGCTTCTAATTCTAATTAAAAAAAACAGACAAATTTTTTGAAAAATTAATAATCATTTAAAACTATAAGCAAAGGAAAATCACCTCTATAAGGAGAATGCATGTTTCTAAATTTATTATGTTTATTAATGCAAAGCTTTTGGATGTACTTTCAGAGTTATGATTAATAGCGTGAATCCACTATACATGTTCGATAAAAACAAATACTGAAAAAATAATAATTTGAAAACTAAAGTAAAAAGAAATATCTTACGATACTATATGTTAATTAAAACAGAATACTGACGAACTATTAATCTGCACACTGCGGATTGGTTAATTTTTTAGACTAATACTGACAATATATACGTTAGCACTCGTGATTTTTGAATTACCTCCAGTGGTTTTAAAAAAAAAGTAAAGTGAAGTAAAGAAATAATTTTACCATACTGATCGATTAAATAATATTTTAAATTATGATTATGTGATGTCTATCTATATAAAATATATATATCAACATGCCAAGTAGTTTTCTGCAATTTTGTGTGTAAATTTTAAGGCAATTGGTGAAGAACTTTTGGAGTTATGATTAATAGCGTGAATTCTGTTTACATTTTTATTTTCATAGATTAAGCATAATCTAATGTTTAAAGGGGGTAAAAGCTACACTTGACACTACTAAGTCTAAGCTGTACCCTGAAGCCATTGTAGAAGCAAATATTAAACACATGTGATTAAAAAAACAAAACTGTTTTTTAAATGATTACTATTTCAACGAATACAAGTTTCCTATCGATTCCTAAAGCTGCATTCAAAACCAGCATTGTGTTTCGCCTAGCACAATTTTAGAAATGGCTTTACAAATTAAAATTCCACTTTGTTTTCAATTTATTTCCTTCGTTAATCACAAGTTAATGTCATTTGTTTCTATTACTTACCCCTGGTTGAATTAGTAGACCCAGTATTTCCCATATTATTATATCTTCACAACGTGAAATGTTTATTTTAGATTACATTATTACTAATTTAGTAAAGCTATTTGCAAAAAGAAAACTGATTATAAACCAAGTTCACAGTCATTGTGTCGAGTGTTATCACGGGAAAAAATCCAATGTTTCCAACGGATGTGGTTAGTTAGGAAATGTCATTTGTGTTTCAGTTTAAAAGAGCTCTTCTTGCTTCATAATTTTTATTGCACGTATTACCTTCATATCTCAGCACTCAAGTCGAAGAACATAATTGTATCATTTGTTTAATTTCATTGCAGCCTTATTATGAAGTGAAAATTTCTCAAATTATTATTTCTTAACAAGGAGCTGACAATGTATTAAATATATTAGCTATTCTTCATCAATAATGACAAGGGCACGGGCACCCACCCGTTTTCCCGAACAAATGTGTGTTGGAGAGTGGTCCCTATTTCAAAAACCTGCCATAAAAATGACCTAGTAGTTGGCGAGGAAAGGCGTGGTCCCATTATTGTTCGTTTTCATGGGCACGACAGAAGTCGAAGACCTTCTTGGTAACCAGGCGCAGGAGAAATAATCTGCCCCTAAAATAAAAGTGGGATGGCGGAGTGGTGAGATACTCGACTGTCAGTCTGAGAGTCTTCAGTTCGAACCTCGGTCAGAATCCAAGAGATTTGTCCAGGTCCCAACGCAAGTTTGTTAAAGTCGCACAAGTCCACCCAGCCTTAAATGGGTACCTGGCTTAAGTGTGCAAAGTCTGCAAACCTAAATAAGCCGAGGTTAAGAAACAGATAAATTCTACATTTCATCTGCCTCGATGGCCCCGTTGAGGTTAAGGGAACTTAACTTAAAATAAAAGAAAGATATCCTTGAAAGTTATAAACTTTGGCTTTAGGGTCCAGGGGGGAGGGGCGCCGTTAAATTCGCCTCAATTTTTCTTTATTCTTGTTCCTTTAAGTCCTGATGACACCAGGAAGTAAATGCTCAAAGATAAGATATAAATTGTTTCACCCAATTAAGTTCAAATCTTGAGGAGACTGAGGAAGTGAATGTTCAGTGATAAAATATCAATTGTTTCACCCATGTCTTAAGTTCACTGAGTAGCTTTATAACAGAATATACAAAGTTTTACTACATGCAATCGCTATAGTTCAGAAGTTCCGTCAATAAAACATTTACATTTATACCATTGTCTCAATCGAATACACACTCTTTGTTGGCTTATTAAGTTTTCCTTATGAAAATACTTAAACTTTATTATATCTAGGTCGGATGGCAGAGCGGTGTATAGCTCTTAACTGTCGATCATCGGTGAGAACCGAGGGAAATTAATCCAGGTGAAATGTTTTGTAAATTCCCCAAATCTACCCAGTTTTCCATGGATACATGACTTTAGTTATGGTAGTAAAGGCGGCGGTGCCGTAGTTACAGAAACTGATGAACTCTACGCTTCCTCCGCCCCGATAGCCGATTAGGCATAGAGAACTTTTCTTTTTTTACTTTACTGTGTAGCCTAAAGTAGAATCTTACATATTTCAAAAGCAGATTTTTACAGTACAAGTGTATTGCAGTTTTGCGCATCTCTCACATAGGTTCCATTGTGGAAGTTGAGACTTCCCCCCCCCCCGAAAAACTAACCAAGAGGGGGAAACGGGGAGATGAGACTTGGTGCAGTCAAGAGCTAAATGAAAATCTGGAACAACACTTACGAAAAATAATTACATTATTGAAGAACACCATAGATTGGCATCAGCCCCGTAGCGTGAAAATATTACAGCAGGGGCCAGGCATTCTACAGCAAGGGCCAGGTAATAGCAGGGGGGGGCCAGGTAATACATTTTACTAAGTAGAACAAATAAGCAGGGGGGGCAGACAAAACGCAGAGGGGCCCCTGGCCCCCCCCCCGCACGCTACAAGCCTGATTGACATAGAAGAAGTTGTTTGTTTGGTAAAAAATAAAATAAAGAAGCGGCCTGAGAATTGTTGTACTCGACTTAAATAAAAAATACCAGTCGTCCAGTACTTATCCTTTTTTTGTAAATAAATTATATTTAGTTAATAAAATATTTAGATAGATTTTATAATCACAATGCAAGTTTCAGTTCAGTGATCTGTTATTCTAAAGCTATCGATTCAAGCGGGTTTGTTGACAGGCAAATAAAAACAGATTCGTGAATTTTGCTCCATTCACATAAAAAAGGGGGGACAAGGAGAGTGAGGCTACGTATAATAATTAAAGGGAAATAATACATAAAATAATAGTTTAATAGTCATTAATAAGTTATGTCCCAGCGTGTGCAGCGTGCAAATTTCAAGCTGGTTGGACTTGTGGGTGAGGGAGGTTATCTTCTTACATTGACCATGACCTGGAGAAATTCCTTTCTTGCCAGAGATCGAATACTAGAGTGATTTTTGAAATGATTTAATTTATTCATTAAAAAAATCGTTTAGTTAACACTTTATCAATAAATATAATGACAGTTTATCGAACACACATTCAGTTCAAATTTGTCGGCGTCGACTGATTGTTTTAAAAAAAAACTCCACGATAATAAACAAATTGGAATTATTGCAATAGACAAATCAACAAGTCATAAATAAAAATTTTATTAACTTTTAAAATATGTGGATGACATTACGAGCCCAGGAAACAATACTTTTACGAGAAGCTGATTGAAAACGAATAAATGGATAGCGCCCCTTACTCTAAAGCAATACATTTTTTCTTTTAAGACACTTTTTATACATTAATGTTCAGATTTCCTTGTCTGTTTTCAAAAATACAAATGTACATGTAATTTAATTAATTGTTTTTACTTATCTACAAAACCAGATTATCTTCAATTAATTAAACAACATTGTTCGCTTACCCTTATGTCAAGTATCTTTTAACAGTGATAACATTTAGAGTAAATGAAACCCCCTTCGTGACCCAAGAGGTCAAAGTTAGGAAACCATAGGTACTAGTTACTAGAATAAAACTCATCCTTCATGTGTGATTTAAAACTGCGTTAAAAAAATTGCAATTCCTGTTTCAATAAAGTCAACTTAGTGATATTTTAAATGTTTGATCATTTTATAATTTTAATTTTCTTTTTAAAACAAAACATCTCTTTTTTTATTTACTTTGAATCATAGATATATAAGCTTTGAATGCTCTTAGACTAACATTAAATTTTAAATAAATGTTTAAGTTCACCTAGGTAACCTAGGGCTGTTCATATGTATATGGGAGCTTTGGACAAAAAGGTACGTTAGGGGCCGTAGACGACGAAAATGATGTTAGGGGGCCTGCAAATCTCGACTGCCAGCACGCAGGGACGAGGCGTGAGTGTTGCCGGCCATAACCATATTTATAGAAAATGGTATATAATGGTGCTGTGTTTATTGGATATATTTAGCAGAATCATTCATAATAAAATTACTTTAAGTTTAAATATATACATTTTGCATTATATATAAACCGTATATGTTGTTATTCTAATAATTTATACAAATTTATGTTCGTTTGTGTTTTGTATATAGGCCTAGCATAAAAGCATCAATAAGAGTTATGACCGGCAACACTCACGCCTCGTCCCTGACTGCCAGACAATATAAAAATCTCTCGACAACTGGGGCCCTTTCAGTCCACCATTTTGACCCCTTAAAAGTTCTAAGATAGCCCAACCTTAGAGAGCAGTGGTCAGCCCAACCTTAGATAGCAGTGGTCTACAGCCTTTTTTTCTCACCGCGGACCGGTCGACGTTTGATGATTTCACCGCGGCCCTCTTGGTGGGGTGGGGGGGACGTTGAATATTTATATTTTAGATTGTTTTGATTAACTATCCCAATGTCGCCCCACAGCCACTCATCTCCAGGTAAATCTCTCGTCCATGAAAAGTCGCACAATCCAGTGAGAAATACACCGCAGTAATTAAGAAGTAAATAATTTAATGTTTCTTAGGCGGCCTAGTTCCGTTTGATCTACGAACCGGTACCGGTCCGCGGCCCCGGGAGTTGGGGGGGGGGGGAACCACTGTTGTAGAGGATCTGGCGGTTAGCAATGTAGAATCGCCAGAATGTGAAGCTAGTAAACATTCTCATGAGTAACAAGATGGTTCAAGAAATGTGCACATGTATTTTGAAATTACTTAAGACTGAACCTTTCATTCCTGACAAGGGTCCCCATAGTAGGAATGGACCCTATGCTACATAGTAGGAATGGACCCTATGCTACATAGTAGGAATGGACCCTATGCTACATAGTAGGAATGGACCCTATGCTACATAGTAGGAATGGACCCTATGCTACATAGTAGGAATGGACCCTATGCTAATGCATAAGAAATGCTCAACAACCGATGACAAAAGGGTTTAGAGTTTGTCTCTCTTAGAATACCATAATTACTTGGAGTTGTACACACTTTTCTTTTATAATAAAAAGTCAGGCTCTCCACATTGATGATTTGGGGGGGGGGGGGGGGGCAATTCCATCTACTATAAAATAAGTGGGAAACTGTCGGGGCTTGGAGGCGGGGGAAGTTGTAGTGGCACCAGTTATTAGCAGGGCCGTTTTAGGGTCAGCGTAGGCCCTAGGCACTTTCAAAATCATAGGCCCTCCCCGACTTTATTTTTAATATTTTTCAAGAATGCAACCGCACTTCTTTGCGATTTGAAATCTAAATAAACTCTGAGGACGTCATATGTGACTTTGCTAAGAAAAGAGCCGAAAAGTTAACATACTGTAATTTTCAGATCTACGGCACTGCAGCTTGACTTGTTGACGTGCTCATCTCACACGGTTATATATAGTTACTTTAATACAAACATTATAAAATTGTATTGGTATTCTGAACTTGTTTTCCCTTTATGTTCTGGCTTTCGTAGGCCCTTGAAAAGTCCGTAGGCCCTAGGCACAGTTCCTACTGTGCCTAGATGATAAAGCGGCCCTGGTTATATCAGAGCTAGTCAGCAGCCCACAACTCTAGTTGGCTGGGGGCCACGTCTGGCCACCGTGTAAACATGACTACAGGGTTGTTCATTTCACATGCTAAATGATACATATTAAAGATATAGTTTATAAATATTGCACTTTAGTACAGCAGTAACGGTCATTCTTCTTTGATTCCCATATATATTTATTTACAGAGCAATGCGCATGCCTCCAATCTACACAAACAAAATGTATGTATGTATATATATACACTATCAACACTGGTTACCGTAATATGATATTGACCTCGTGCTTTCGAGTCGTAGTTTCCGGCAATGGTGTTTTCATGAGCAAGCATTTCTGATGTTGATGTTGATGTTGTTGTTGCTCCAAGTTTGAATTATTATGTTACTGGTGCTGTTGTTTTTGTAAATGTCTCACCTATAGATGATGACGCAGATATTGTAGGAAAGGGTGGGGGGGGGGGGGTAGGGGGAGATATCAGTGGCGTCAACAAAATAAAAAAGGGTGTCAAGTGAAATGTTACTCGTGGTGTCACATCACCCCACTCCGCCGCACCCCCACCCAATGCACTTCATGTTATGAGAAATCAACCTAAAAAAAAAACAACAACACATTGCTGTAATATATAGTAAATATTGATTAGGTGTGTTGACTGACAGATATAAGGCCATATTTTATGAACACCCACACACACATAAATGAATATAAATGTATATAAATACATATTGCGTGTGAGTGTTTATGTGTAAATTGTTCTTGGGTGGCCCTATATTTCGTATATTTGTGGAGCATAGGCTCAAGTAGTGGCTCAGATAGATTGAAATATAAAAGGAATTAGTACTGGGAATGAGGCATGCAGGCTACCTATATTTCAGGTTTTCTCCCAAGTTCAACCAAGGGGTGCGGCGGGGGAGGGGGTGGGGGGAGAGAGGAGATCGCCTTGGGTTCTTGAGAGACTGTTGTTATTGTTGTTTCTCTCGTTAGTAAAATAAAAGCATTTTTAAAAAAAAAAATTTTAACGAACTTTTTTTTATATAAAAAAAGTATTGCTAGAAACAATATGAGCCAGCAATGAAAGGGAATCGCTTGTCGCACATTGTAACACTTACACACCTTTGTGGTGAGATTGGGGTCAGGCCTGCTTACCACCTATTGTTTTTTTTTCAGAAGGACGATCGAGTACCACATCACTTGTGAATAAAAAATGATTTTTTTTTAGTTCTAGTTTTTATACAATATTTAGACCTAGTGCGGCCCGTTACGCTGTTTAAATCAGGCCCGTGCTCCACTCCGTTACATAACGACGTCTAGGTTACATTAAAATTATTTCACATAAAATATGGCCACCCATCAATTCTTGGTGCGGCCCTCTTGTCCAATTTAAGAACCCATTGTGGCCCGGAAGTAATTTTTTTTTAAAGTTGCCCACCCTTTCTTCTAAGGTCTTGTATGTAATTTTATTATTAGCCATGGGTGTGGCAGCGGGAAGACTCCACCCCCCACCCCAACAACTTCACCCTCCAATCGGTGACGACTTTGTACCTCCTTAAATGACTCAGTGGCGGCTTCCCTCTCGACCATGGGAAAATATTTGACAACCGCCTGTCTAGTCACACCGACTTAGTCAAATGCATGACAACAATTTTAAAAAAAAACACAAAAAAAACTCAGTCATAAAAGTACAGACAATAAAGTCATGTGTACTTCAAACATGATGACGTCAGGGGTGAAGATATTGACTGCACTCGTTGCTTTAAGTTGATAGTTGTTTCTTTTCACTGAAGGTCACTGACCTTCGGAAACAAATTCTGAGAATATGTGAACAGTAAACAATGAAATAAAGAATCGTTAAAGTGCATTTAGAGTAACATTTACGTACTTGTGGGTTAGTGGGTCGCATGGCCTTGTCTCTTTATGAATGAAAAGAAGGCGTCATATTTCACACACACACACACACGCACACACTCGTACGCACGTACACACGCGCACACATACGCGCACACACAAACTGACAGTAAAACACATGCGTGTATGTTAAATGTGTGTCATGTATCGTAGTTCAAAAAACCTTTTCAGTATGTACTGAAAAGTATCATAAATATGTGTATGTGTGTATTGAGAATTTATCTTTTTAATAACGTACAAACATTTGCACCAATATTGTTTGTATTTTCGAACTCTTAGCAAAAGATTATGCTACTGTCAAATGTATTATGTACTAAGTGAAAAATAGCGTAATTACCGTAGTGGAGCCGGAGCAAACTCCCCTTTCCCATGATAAAATATCATAGAGCGGCGGAAATTGCAGACTCTTGCTGGTGGCAAAGTAGGTGCCACCCGAGGCGTACCGTCCCTTCTCCCTCCAAAGATCCTTCCTAATTACGCCACTATATTTAAAAAAAACGATATTTAATACAAGGGAATGCCTGGAAGGATGTTTCACCCATGATATCCGTCAAACGGCCACTTGTGACTCATGTAATGTTGGTGTCCTTACGAACAAAGATGACTGTGAAGTGAACATTTGAACAATGCCCAGTGACCGTCGTTCGTCCACATGATCTAAAGAGGGGGAGGGCACTACTCACTAGCCATCTCATCATTACTCACACGATATGACATCGAGCAGGAAGCAACATTTCACTGGCCATTGCTGTGCTGCTTAGCCATTGTCAATGAAGGACTTATAATAATAACACGACATCATTATGATAAGACAACATTATGATAAGACATCATTATGATAAGACATCATTATGATAAGACATCATTATGATAAGACATCATTATAATAAGACATCATTATGATAAGACATCATTATAATAATACAACACGAGACTAAGCTATGAGAAGACAAACATAAACTAAGCCTACTTTATTTGTTATTATGTACTCGACAAGATGATTGGTTTAAGCTTAACCACTCATGATGATCCACATATTTCTGTACATCCTGACTTTAGGCTGGACTCTTTAGAAAGTGCACAGAGGTTTTATTTTTTTCCAATTTAAAAGTTTATTTCGGAACAAGATGAAGACGCGGAGCTATTTTTACATGACTACATGTTTTGTTTTATTTCAATTATCACATTTGTTGTCAAAGTATGGGTCGTGACGAGCAGATGTGCAGCGGGTTGCCAAAAAAAAAAATTACTTTACCAAGAATATATATATATATATATACTAGCTGTACCCTGCAAAACCTTTGCATAGATTTATATCCCCTTATGCTTGATCGGTAGGCTAGGTTATGATTGTATTTTAAACTGAAATACTGTTGTATTAATTATTTACTTTCAATTTACCGCAGAACCTAAGTCGCTTATATATATATATATATATATATATATATATATATATATATATATATATATATATATATATATAATTTAATTTTTCTTGGGTGGCCCAGCAAAATTTGTTCCACGGACCGGCACCGGTCCGCGGCCCTGGGGCTGGGGACCACTGCTATAAACCACTAAAGGGACTGTTTTTATGGCGCCCTTCTTTCACCGGCACCATAGCCGATAGTGCAAAGGCCTTTTGAGGCACCACGGGAGATATTCGTTTTTTCTTGTTTTGTTTTAAATAAGGAAACGTCTCTCATTACGAGACATCCATTCTTGTCATTTATTCTGTCTCTGTAAAATGACAATCACGGGGAAATTATTTGTTTCATTTTAAAGTATCCCAAACAGGGGCATTCTTTTATTCTTAGTTTTTTTTTTTTTTAGAAAGGGGAAGTGGGAGGGGGGGGCTTATGCATATACTTTTGGAGATATTGAAGGAGGGGGGGCATGGGCAAAATTACCTGTCAGCCGCACTATAGCATCAGATTTGGTAAGATTTTATACTAGCAGGGTGCCGCCCTTTGGCAATGGAAGTCCTAGGCAGCAGGCCCGTAGCCAGGTCAAAGTAAGCAGGGGGGCACCAATACCCAGCAAGGGGGTACTTGTCTCATTTTCTTTTTAAGCGGGGGGGGGGCACTCCACACCTAGCGGGTGCCCCCCCTTGGCTACGGGGCTGCTAGGCAGTCTTAAAGAACGTCTCTGATTTCAATTTATGAACACAATGACACCAACCACTGGAATGGCGTTGCATAAGTAGACCTACAGGTCTACCGTTCAAGTCTTAAGTTTGACTTTGGTATATTTCTGGACACACAACAAATAAAAATAAAAAAAAAGCAGAAACAAAAAGCATTGTTCAGACCCAATTATGTGGATGGAAAAAAATATTTCGATTTTCTTTGAAATTAATTATTTCAGTTAAATGCTAAACGTGGGTCAATTAGTATACTGCAGTGTTGAACATATTACTTTCAGATATACTCTTTTAACGGCTGGTGCATCAGTTGTATCATTTACCTGTATCTTTTTTTAAAAAAAAGGGACCCAATAAATGTGTTTTCATAGTGGGGCCTCAACAGACCTCAACCATCCTCTGTATACTGTTGTCTTATTAATATTTTTTTTTTAATTTAATTAACTTATGATTGTTGTTTATTTACTACTATTATAGCTCCTACGAAACTTAAAAAAGAAAAATAACTAGGTTGGCAGTAACTACGTTATAACCAGTCGTAATCTCACCCCAGGAATCAATAATGTCCGGTCATATGTTTAACATAAAAATGTTTTCCACGAAAGGTCAGTCACACCACTCTCATCTCACAACTGCGTTTGCAATATGTTTTCTTGGACTTTGATTTGTAAACAAAATAACAAACATAACACCTCATTTTAAGACATTTTTAGTTTAATGAAAACATGCTGTATGACGGAGAAAGTGACTAAACACCGTAATTATAAGGTTACAGAACAATAAATCTTACAGTACTTTACTAAATACAAAATGTTTATTATTTTTTTAAAATTTATTTTAGTTAGGTAATATCGCATGAGGAATCGTTGTAGTAAAATATTCAGCTGTTTCTAGATGCTAAGTGAGATCACTGCATTAAACAACAACAAAATATATGATCATTTGCTGGCTAAAATTACCGACAGCTGATATTAAGTTATAAAAAGGGGTCCGTTTTGCACTTGTTTATTGTCTTCCTAATGACAATGTTTAGGAAACGATACCAAGTTATAAACACATTTTTTCAATTGTTTATTGTTTTGACACGTATCTCCAGGTTTGTTTTCTGCCTAGGCTACACGACGACTTGTTTTGTGTGACTGTATTCAACTCCGTTTATGCTCCATAAATTGTCGGTCGAGGGGAAACAAATTCTTAGGTCCATAAATATCTAATGTTGACCCCACACACCCGACTGTACTGAAGAATGCCAGCTGTGTCTGGTTAAAAGGTTACTCTATTTATATGCATGTTGAATTCTGGAATAAACAAATCAGCATCAACAACTTGTATACAATAAACTTGTATTATTATTATTATGATAACTGTTTATGTACTACTCTTTATCGATCTGCAAATTTGATATGTTTTGTATATTTTTTTTCTTTTACAATGGAAGGGGGAAAAAAAACAAACACCTTGCAAGAGCTGGTAGATCTATGGCATACATCAGTGGTACTCAAACTTTCGCTATTCAAACATTTTTGGCCACTCATTTCAAATCGGAACGCGTCTCACACTTTAATAACCGCTGCTTGATTCAGTTGTGGCCTATGTTTTCATGTTCTATTAATATTTGTGTGTGTGTGTACTCAAGTACATAACAAACTAGTATATGTTTGTATGCCTATAAATAGTACTTCTCTCTCTCTCCCAGTCCCCCCCTCCTTTCCCCATGTCCCAATCTCCATCATCCGTCTGCATGCAATGTAAGTAAATAGCTCACAATTATATTGCATCAGGTCATGTTGTCCCAGTCATGTGTACGGTACACACCGAGCAGAGCATTTGCCAAGGTGATATCGATCATATCCCAGTTCATTTGTGTATACATACATACATACATACATACATACATACATACATACATACATACATACATACATACATACATACATACATACATACATACATACATACATACATACATACATACAAACATACTGTCCTATCCCTTGTAAGTGCTTGCAGGGTCAGGCATGCATGATGCAATCACCAGTGATGCAATCACCCAGTGATGCAATCACCAGTGATGCAATCATCCCAGTGATGCAATAAATGACGCAATTCATGATGCAATCACCCAGTGATGCAATCATCCCAGTGAGGCAATCAATGATGCAATCACCCAAGTGACGCAATCCATGATGCAATCAGTGATGCAATATATATCCTATAAATAGGGAAGTTACCAGGGTTGTTGAAGGAGGGACGGAGACACACACACACAAGAGAGAGAGAATAGAAACCCATGAAGGGGATACTAGATATAACACGTGGACTAAGTGGACAGTGCAGTCGAGAGTTATAATAGTTATAGACTCGTGTACTGGTTTATAGTGATAGCAGTTACTTGTGATTTATTGCCACATCTCTCATCTAATATGGATCTTAGTATTTATCGTGTGTGTTAAATTATAGAATTATACATGTGATTTATCGATTCATCTTCTCAAGTGTTTGTATTGTATTATCATATTCTCATCTGTAAATATCACGCATTAAAAGTTCAGTTAATTCTTTTACAATAAAAGGAGTTGTGTCGTCTGATTTAATTAGAGCACAAGTGGGATACGACACATACATACATACATACATACATACATACATACATACATACATACATACATGCATACATACATACATACATACAGAATTGCATGCATACAGACAGACAATATTACATACACAGTGTGCATAGATAAAACAAAAACAAGTGTTTGCTGACTTTCTGAAGATGAGTTTCAGCGTGTCTGTAATCTGCTTAATCCACTAAAATAATAACATAAAGTGAGAGAGATAGTGATAACATAAAGCAAGTCTCATGGATATATTAATAGTACTAATACGGTCACAAAATATTTTACAACCGAGGTTTAAATGTGACCCCCTGCTAAATCCTGCAAAAATACATACATGATATCTATTTTAAAGTAATATCAGTATAATGTGTCCTAATTCTTATATATTTTAATGTAATCTCAATCTGATGTATCCTAATTCATATCTATTTTAATGTAATCTCAGTATGGTGTATCCTAATTCATATCCATTTTTTATGTAATCTCATTCTGATATACTTCTATCTTGTCGTTTCATAAATCATAAACAATATCCATTTTCTTCTTAATATGGATATATGTATATATCAAAAGTCGGTTTCATCAGTATCCAGATAGCAAGAATGCCTCATTCAAAGTCAAAAGTCGTTTTCATTTTTCGGGGTTTTATAAATATCATTTAAATTAGATCAAATAAATGTTTTACATATGGTGAAATTCAGAAAAAGTTCTACTAGTGTAGGAAATAGCAAGTTTAGCTAATGCATAAACAAGTATGTATCATCGTGTACAATTATGTACCATCGTGTACAATGTACAATTATGTAGAAGTGTGTACTAGTATGTACAAGTATTCTGATAGAAAGAGTGTAAGAGTATACGATACTCGTGTACAATTATATATAAGTATGCAGTGCGCCTACCGGCACTTTTTCAATGTGGGGAAAAAAATTATTACTTTTCTTGTATTTTAACATTTATTATTAATTTATTTTATTATTAATTTGTTAAAATTGAATTATTTTCAAATAGTATATTTGCAGTTGTGATTTAGCTTGCATCGAGGTGCGAACTGGTAGTTAAAAGTTAGGCAATCCCTCACTGAGTACCGGCACCTATTTTTTTTTACAAAAAAAGTACTGCAGGTATGTACAAGTTTGTATGTAGGCCCACCGACAGAAATTTCGGGCCCCTGGGCAGGGCTGTCACGGGTTCCCCGTGCTGATAATAATATTTTCAAAAGTTGATTGGTCAGCTCAGTCAGTGCCTGCTGTACTGTAGGAGGCATTGGCTCAGTCCGGACCCTTAAAACTCGCCGGGCTCCTGGGCATTTGCCCCCCCCCCTCTCGGCGGTACTGCTAGTATGTACAAGTATTCTGATAGAAAGAATGTAAGAGTGTATGATAAGAGACTCAGCATCATATGCAAAATGGATTGAATAGAATAAACCAAGTCGGAATGGCCAGGTTGATGTGAACCTCTTCATTTTTAGTAAGATTTAGTTAACAATAGTTATTAATTGATAAACAAATTGTGTGACACGCAAAACTCATCGAAGAACTGCTTTTTGGCTGCCTCTGAATTAAGTTAATCAATAATACAATAATGCAGGTTACCAATATTGACTGTGGTGCGTCTGTGTCCATTGTAACATAGGCTCTGTGTAGAGATGTATAAAATAAAAATGTTGCAATAGTAACTAATGGTTCAATACATGACTGAGTTAAACTTTTTTTTTTTTACATTCTTATAAACATCATTCCATTCCACACGCTGGTCTTTTCAACCAGTGAGAGGTTGAAACGATCCAATTGTTTATCAGAATGTCACTCATTTATTACACCTGCATAAAATTAAAAAAAAAAACTGAACAGATTCATTCAAAGCCAGCAGCCAACCATGGAATGGCTGTTTACATCAGGGTCTTCATGGAATGGCTGTTTACATCAGGGCGGCCCCGTAGCCAAGGGGGTGGGCACTGGGGGCCGTGCCCCCCGCTAGGTGTGGAGTGCCCCCCCCGCTTAAAAAAGAAGAAAAAGAGGAAAACATAAAGAAAAAGTAAAGGTGCCCCCTTGCTGGGTATTGGTGCCCCCCTGCTTACTTTGACCTGGCTACGGGCCTGCATCAGGGTCTTCATGGAATGGCTGTTTACATCAGGGTCTTCACGTGACTTGCGTACAATTTAGACTTTGGACAGTTGAATTGTTTGATCTAAGAAATAAACCTATGCGTCTACATCGATAAAATAAACACAGCCCATAAAGTACATGTACATCTCTTAAACATACAATCTGTCGCTTATTTTTATTGGTTATCTATGTGTAAGTGTATGTGTGTGGTGTGTGGATGTTGTTGTTTGAGATTGGTTCGGTGTGAGTCGATGTCCCTCTAATTTTCCGAAGGATGGAGGAAATTTAATGTGTGTGCGCAACATAACGGTACATAGGCCTTCTAAACGAAACAATTGTGCGCTCGGTTTTAATACGCGTGCAAGCGCTTGGCTCGCTGTGTAAGCGCGCACAGCTTAGAGGGAACAGTGGTATGACTGCTAAATTTTAATTCTAAAAGATAATATGAACAAATTCAAATGACAGCCACTAGGCAAGGCTGAGTACTATATGTTTTCTCGTGACACAGTATTCTTGCTGAGTACGATAGGTGCTCTCTGGCTCAGTATTCTTGCTGAGTACGATATGTGATCTCGTGACACAGTATTCTTGCTGAGTACGATATGTGCTCTCGTGAAACAGTATTCTTGCTGAGTACGATATGTGCTCTCTGGCTCAGTATTCTTGCTGAGTACGATATGTGTGCTCTCTGGCTTAGTATTCATGCTGAGTACGATATGTGCTCTCGAGACACAGTATTCTTGCTGAGTACGATATGTGCTCTCGTGACACAGTATTCTTGTTTTGTGTACTATATGTGCTCTCGTGACACAGTTTTCTTGCGGAGTACGATATGTGCTCTCGTGAAACAGTATTCTTGCTGAGTACTATATGTGCTCTCGTGACACAGTATTCTTGCTGCGTACTATATGTGCTCTCGTGACACAGTATTCTTTTTTCTATGAGCCTACTGACCCGAACTCCGGCGAACGATCGATACTGCGATACAAAAGACTCCTATATTAAATCAACTGATCAATACTAAAACAATAAGACATGGATACGACAGTAATATTGTTACATGTATGCAAGAAGAGATTAAAAAAAACACAATGGGGAGGAAAAGGGGGGGGGGGTGGGCCAGTATTTTATCTAGCTATACATAAACATGTCGGCCTCAAAATGTAGAGTTTTGAAACGATGATAAGTGTTGATATCTTTTTTGTATATCAACATCATGTATCAATCAATCAATAGTATTATTATTATTATTATTATTAGATCACTGGAAAGTAGATCCCTGTAAAAACCTATATAAACACGAGCAGGTGTCTGAATAATGAATGAACCAAATGGCATTCGTTCAAATGAAACCAAAATCAGTGACACATTAACATGGCATGTGAATCGACGAGATCCAATTAGTGTCGTAGAACTTTTGCAGAGCATTTGGCTAAGCAAACGTAGTACATCTCGGAATTACGATTGAATGATACAGTTATTTGGGGGGGGGGGGGCAAAAGATATACAATGTCATAACAGCGTGAGCCAATGCCCTAGGCACTGACTTAATTTGGTTTCCGCCTTTCGATCCCCCTCCCTGAATATACATTTCAAATAAGATCTTCATAATCTATTTTTCGTTAATTGTGTGCTTACCTTGAAAATGATCGCTTTATAAACAGAAGTTACCTATTCCCTTTTTTTCTCATAAAATTTTGAGAAAATGACTCAAAAAATATTATTTAATTATAAATTTAATTGGTAAATTCGTCAACGATTTTTCTGGTAAATTACCCCCCTCCCACAACTCCCCGATGTCTATGTATAGATAAAAAGCTAGGCCTTGGATAGTGGCTATTGATATTATTTTTATAATATATAAAAAAAACCGAAATGCAATTCTCATTGATCTCATCATTAATTGAGTTCTAACATCAAAATCACTATTAAACTTGTAGGGCTATGTATTAGGTTTGAGAGTAGACCAGGCATGCTCATGAAAATACCAGAATCATTACCTTATGTTTTTCTGAGATTTTTTTTAAAAAACATTCCACAGTAGCGGTTGAAAAAAAAAATAGCAGGAAGAATTACGTTCCAAAAATGTTCGGCCTTCCCATTGGTCAAAGTTAGTTTCTGTGGGCTCTTCCCCCACCAAAAGGCTTCAAAGGGCGTTTGTGTGTTAAGAACACAGAGTGGAAGGAATGGGACAACAGGCGATTGTAACAAGGTCAACAGAGGTTTTCTCACAGGATACGATGAAAGAGAACAGTTGAATTAATGGTGTCACTTAAGGTCGTGTTGATATAGCCTATCTAGATTATAATCTAGAAGATAGCTCGAACAACTTTTTAAAAAAGGCTGGAAGTAATTAACGGAAATATACTGCTTGGGGGGGCGGGGGGTGATAACATTAGCTGAATTAATATAAATTATAAGTTGTAACACTATTCACGGTTTCACGGGCGAGGGGGGCAGGTTATGCGAACTGTATTATTATTACTCATGTGTGCATGACCGTTTCAACGGATGGACTAGCCTGAGGCCTAATCGATTATTTACATTTCATCATTTAGATAATTTAGATTGGTTGTAATATGACCACTAGCTCGCTGGTATTCGGGAGCAGGCCCGTAGCGTACGGGGGGGTGGGGGCAGGGGGCCGCCCCCTGCGTTTTGACCCTGGCCCCCTCTGCTTGTTTGCTCTACTTAGTAAAATGTATTACTCCGCCCCCTGCTATTGCCTGGCCCCTGCTGTGAAATGCTTGGCCCCTGCTGTAGTATTTTCACGCTACGGGGCTGTTCGGGAGATTGAAGGCTGTTTATATGGCCCTAACCTATTGCTGAGTACTTTCTTTAAAAAAAGAGCACCACCCAATATACTGCGCAGTTCTATTGAGCCGGTGAGGAAAAAAACAAGTTAAATTTAACATCTCAAGAAAATGTCAATGTTTAAAGTTTCTGTAGACCCTCCCCCCACCCCCTTTTCGCCAATCTTCCCTACAGAAACTGAGAACAGAACACGTCTTTATCTCTTGTAAATGTCAAGTTGACCTCTTGTTATTACTACCGATGAAGACTTAAATGTCAGAGAAAAAATGTTTCCATTTGTATTACGAGTTAATATCCAGCGGGGCATTTCCTGTCTAACGAACATTCGAAGATTCCGTTAATTTATGTAGACCATTGAACTGTTTTTCACATAGCATAAAGAAGCTTGTTATAATCTAGAACAAAAAAAAAACAATTAGATCGGTGCCTTCACGTCAGACGAAGTGGGTTGGGGTGGGGAGGCGGGGCAAACTTATTGTTGAGGAGTGTCG